>CM057249.1:358201-365701 GCA_029931835.1 Etheostoma nigrum
GACTGTCATGCAACAGGCTGACTCAGTTCATAACCAGGGTCCTGGTTCAGTCTCGGTCAGGGTTAGGGGGACCACATGGGTAACATTCGGGACGAGGAGGGGGTGCACCAAAATGACGTATTATTTTGGTGGGGGGGGCATGCAGCAAAGGGCCGCAGGGCGGAGTCAAACCTGCGGCCTGCTAAAAGTAGTGATTGTTTACATGGAGTCTGGTGGAGATATGCTGCTCTATACACACTAAAAGTAGTGATTATTTACATGGAGTCTGGTGGAGATATGCTGCTCTATACACACTAAAAGTAGTGATTATTTACATGGAGTCTGGTGGAGATATGCTGCTCTATACACACTAAAAGTAGTGATTATTTACATGGAGTCTGGTGGAGATATGCTGCTCTATACACACTAAAAGTAGTGATTATTTACATGGAGTCTGGTGGAGATATGCTGCTCTATACACGCTAAAAGTAGTGATTATTTACATGGAGTCTGGTGGAGATATGCTGCTCTATACACGCTAAAAGTAGTGATTATTTACATGGAGTCTGGTGGAGATATGCTGCTCTATACACACTAAAAGTAGTGATTATTTACATGGAGTCTGGTGGAGATATGCTGCTCTATACACGCTAAAAGTAGTGATTATTTACATGGAGTCTGGTGGAGATATGCTGCTCTATACACACTAAAAGTAGTGATTATTTACATGGAGTCTGGTGGAGATATGCTGCTCTATACATGCTAAAAGTAGTGATTATTTACATGGAGTCTGGTGGAGATATGCTGCTCTATACACGCTAAAAGTAGTGATTATTTACATGGAGTCTGGTGGAGATATGCTGCTCTATATATGCTAAAAGTAGTGATTATTTACATGGAGTCTGGTGGAGATATGCTGCTCTATACATGCTAAAAGTAGTGATTATTTACATGGAGTCTGGTGGAGATTTGCTGCTCTATATATGCTAAAAGTAGTGATTATTTACATGGAGTCTGGTGGAGATTTGCTGCTCTATACATGCTAAAAGTAGTGATTATTTACATGGAGTCTGGTGGAGATTTGCTGCTCTATACACGTATAAAAAGTATTGGTGGTGGTCTTAGCCTAGACTTGATCTAACATGGGTGGTGGTCTTAGCCTAGGCCTGGTCTAACATTGGTGGTCCTAGTATTCTCAGGCTTTAGCTTGGTTTGGTCTGGTATTCTCAGGTTTTATCTTGGTTTGGTCTGGTATTCTCAGGTTTTATCTTGGTTCGGCCCGGTATTCTCAGGTTTTGGCTTGGTTCGGCCCGGTATTCTCAGGTTTTGGCTTGGTTCGGCCCGGTATTCTCAGGTTTTGGCTTGGTTCGGCCCGGTATTCTCAGGTTTTGGCTTGGTTTGGCCCGGTATTCTCAGGTTTTGGCTTGGTTTGGCCCGGTATTCTCTGGTTTTGGCTTGGTTTGGCCCGGTATTCTCAGGTTTTGGCTTGGTTCGGCCCGGTATTCTCTGCATTCTGTGGTGCAGGTGTCTCTTCTCTTGCAGAGGAGTTACCAGATTACTGAAGGACAGGAAGTCCCCAGAGCCGTGATAGAGCCCTCGTTAACCTCAGAGACGCCTCGGTTCCTCCGGGCCGAGGCCACAGCTGACACGGCAAAACCAAAGCTGTTAGTTCCTGAAACCCTGAGGGACAGATCCACTAAAACCACCGGGGACACACGGGGTCAGGTGCATTCTGGGGGTGCTGGTCTTACAGGGAGGTGTACTACGCATGTCACACACACAGGGACACATACTACTCTCTACTGTTGTCTCTCTACTGTCGTCTCTCTACATACTACTCTCTACTGTTGTCTCTACATACTACTCTCTACTGTTGTCTCTCTACTGCTGTCTCTCTACATACTACTCTCTACTGTTGTCTCGCTACATACTACTCTCTACTGTTGTCTCTCTACATACTACTCTCTACTGTTGTCTCTCTACTGCTGTCTCTCTACTGCTGTCTCTCTACATACTACTCTCTACTGTTGTCTCTCTACTGTTGTCTCTCTACTGTTGTCTCTCTACATACTACTCTCTACTGTTGTCTCTCTACTGCTGTCTCTCTACTGCTGTCTCTCTACATACTACTCTCTACTGTTGTCTCTCTACTGCTGTCTCTCTACATACTACTCTCTACTGTTGTCTCTCTACTGCTGTCTCTCTACATACTACTCTCTACTGTCGTCTCTCTACATACTACTCTCTACTGTTGTCTCTCTACTGCTGTCTCTCTACATACTACTCTCTACTGTTGTCTCTACATTCTACTCTCTACTGTTGTCTCTACATACTACTCTCTACTGTTGTCTCGCTACATACTACTCTCTACTGTTGTCTCTACATACTACTCTCTACTGTTGTCTCTCTACATACTACTCTCTACTGTTGTCTCTCTACTGTTGTCTCTCTACATACTACTCTCTACTGTTGTCTCTACATACTACTCTCTACTGTTGTCTCTCTACTGTTGTCTCTCTACATACTACTCTCTACTGTTGTCTCGCTACATACTACTCTCTACTGTTGTCTCTCTACTGTTGTCTCTCTACTGTTGTCTCGCTACATACTACTCTCTACTGTTGTCTCTCTACTGCTGTCTCTCTACTGATGTCTCTCTACTGTTGTCTCTCTACATACTACTCTCTACTGTTGTCTCTCTACATACTACTCTCTACTGTTGTCTCTCTACATACTACTCTCTACTGTTGTCTCTACATACTACTCTCTACTGTTGTCTCTCTACATACTACTCTCTACTGTTGTCTCTCTACATACTACTCTCTACTGTTGTCTCTCTACATACTACTCTCTACTGTTGTCTCTACATACTACTCTCTACTGTTGTCTCGCTACATACTACTCTCTACTGTTGTCTCTCTACATACTACTCTCTACTGTTGTCTCTACATACTACTCTCTACTGTTGTCTCTCTACATACTACTCTCTACTGTTGTCTCTACATACTACTCTCTACTGTTGTCTCTCTACATACTACTCTCTACTGTTGTCTCTACATACTACTCTCTACTGTTGTCTCTCTACATACTACTCTCTACTGTTGTCTCTCTACATACTACTCTCTACTGTTGTCTCTCTACATACTACTCTCTACTGTTGTCTCTACATACTACTCTCTACTGTTGTCTCTCTACATACTACTCTCTACTGTTGTCTCTCTACTGTTGTCTCTACATACTACTCTCTACATACTACTGTGTACTGCTGTCTCTACATACTACTGTGTACTGTTGTCTCTACATACTACTGTGTACTGTTGTCTCTCTACATACTACTCTCTACTGTTGTCTCTCTACATACTACTCTCTACTGTTGTCTCTCTACATACTACTCTCTACTGTTGTCTCGCTACATACTACTCTCTACTGTTGTCTCTCTACATACTACTCTCTACTGTTGTCTCGCTACATACTACTCTCTACTGTTGTCTCTCTACATACTACTCTCTACTGTTGTCTCTACATACTACTCTCTACTGTTGTCTCTCTACATACTACTCTCTACTGTTGTCTCTACATACTACTCTCTACTGTTGTCTCTCTACATACTACTCTCTACTGTTGTCTCTACATACTACTCTCTACTGTTGTCTCTCTACATACTACTCTCTACTGTTGTCTCTACATACTACTCTCTACTGTTGTCTCTCTACATACTACTCTCTACTGTTGTCTCTCTACATACTACTCTCTACTGTTGTCTCGCTACATACTACTCTCTACTGTTGTCTCTCTACATACTACTCTCTACTGTTGTCTCGCTACATACTACTCTCTACTGTTGTCTCTCTACTGTTGTCTCTACATACTACTCTCTACATACTACTGTGTACTGCTGTCTCTACATACTACTGTGTACTGTTGTCTCTACATACTACTCTCTACTGTTGTCTCTCTACATACTACTCTCTACTGTTGTCTCGCTACATACTACTCTCTACTGTTGTCTCTCTACATACTACTCTCTACTGTTGTCTCTCTACATACTACTCTCTACTGTTGTCTCTCTACTGTTGTCTCTCTACATACTACTCTCTACTGTTGTCTCGCTACATACTACTCTCTACTGTTGTCTCTCTACATACTACTCTCTACTGTTGTCTCGCTACATACTACTCTCTACTGTTGTCTCTCTACATACTACTCTCTACTGTTGTCTCCTACATACTACTCTCTACTGTTGTCTCTCTACTGTTGTCTCTCTACATACTACTCTCTACTGTTGTCTCGCTACATACTACTCTCTACTGTTGTCTCTACATACTACTCTCTACTGTTGTCTCTCTACATACTACTCTCTACTGTTGTCTCTACATACTACTCTCTACTGTTGTCTCTCTACATACTACTCTCTACTGTTGTCTCTCTACTGTTGTCTCTCTACATACTACTCTCTACTGTTGTCTCGCTACATACTACTCTCTACTGTTGTCTCTACATACTACTCTCTACTGTTGTCTCTACATACTACTCTCTACTGTTGTCTCTCTACATACTACTCTCTACTGTTGTCTCTACATACTACTCTCTACTGTTGTCTCTCTACATACTACTCTCTACTGTTGTCTCTACATACTACTCTCTACTGTTGTCTCTCTACATACTACTCTCTACTGTTGTCTCTACATACTACTCTCTACTGTTGTCTCTCTACATACTACTCTCTACTGTTGTCTCTCTACATACTACTCTCTACTGTTGTCTCGCTACATACTACTCTCTACTGTTGTCTCTCTACATACTACTCTCTACTGTTGTCTCGCTACATACTACTCTCTACTGTTGTCTCTCTACTGTTGTCTCTACATACTACTCTCTACATACTACTGTGTACTGCTGTCTCTACATACTACTGTGTACTGTTGTCTCTACATACTACTCTCTACTGTTGTCTCTCTACATACTACTCTCTACTGTTGTCTCGCTACATACTACTCTCTACTGTTGTCTCTCTACATACTACTCTCTACTGTTGTCTCTCTACATACTACTCTCTACTGTTGTCTCTCTACTGTTGTCTCTACATACTACTCTCTACATACTACTGTGTACTGCTGTCTCTACATACTACTGTGTACTGTTGTCTCTACATACTACTGTGTACTGTTGTCTCTACATACTACTGTGTACTGCTGTCTCTACATACTACTGTGTACTGCTGTCTCTACATACTACTGTGTACTGCTGTCTCTACATACTACTGTGTACTGCTGTCTCTACATACTACTGTGTACTGCTGTCTCTACATACTACTGTGTACTGCTGTCTCTACATACTACTGTGTACTGCTGTCTCTACATACTACTGTGTACTGGGAGAGAGGGGTTGTTTGGGCTGACTCTCCCTCCGTCTTATAGAACGAGATATTTTAGGAAGCACTCGACTAAAACGTGAGAAAAGACCCGACCCGTGTTGTGATGGTCCCTGTAAAAGTCTTTTTGGACGCCTCTGATTTGCATAAAGTTGCCTGGTTTAAACTTTATGCAAATGCAGACGCCTCGTCTCTGTAAAGTCCCCGCGATGCTCCCAGAATGCATTGCCTGGCTGCTCACAGAGACAGCCAATGGGATGTGTGGAAATGACGCTGCCAGTTACTGTTAGTGGTATTTCTGTTAAGGAAGTTGAGTTAGAGCACAATAATAAACCCAGAGCAGAAGTAGAAAGACATATATTAATAAAATAGACAGTAGAATATGTCAAAATATACCCTGTGACACTACAGGTGGCAGTTAAAGGGGAACAACTTCTGTATTTATAAACCTGGATTCTAGTTTCCCAACAATCTCTGAAACTGTTCCGGTATTAAACGACAAATAAGCTGTAATTTAACCCTACAGGACAGTAGTGTCTGACAACATTATGGGATGGATCCCTACAGAGATAAATCCTTTTAGTTTAACATGAAACAGAAATCACCATCACCAAACCCACCAGACTCCATGTAAATAATCACTACTTTTAGCATGTATAGAGCAGCATATCTCCACCAGACTCCATGTAAATAATCACTACTTTTAGCGTGTATAGAGCAGTATATCTCCACCAGACTCCATGTAAATAATCACTACTTTTAGCGTGTATAGAGCAGCATATCTCCACCAGACTTCATGTAAACAATCACTACTTTTAGCGTGTATAGAGCAGTATATCTCCACCAGACTCCATGTAAATAATCACTACTTTTAGCGTGTATAGAGCAGCATATCTCCACCAGACTCCATGTAAATAATCACTACTTTTAGCATGTATAGAGCAGCATATCTCCACCAGACTCCATGTAAATAATCACTACTTTTAGAGTGTATAGAGCAGCATATCTCCACCAGACTCCATGTAAATAATCACTACTTTTAGCATGTATAGAGCAGCATATCTCCACCAGACTCCATGTAAATAATCACTACTTTTAGCATGTATAGAGCAGCATATCTCCACCAGACTCCATGTAAATAATCACTACTTTTAGCGTGTATAGAGCAGCATATCTCCACCAGACTCCATGTAAATAATCACTACTTTTAGTGTGTATAGAGCAGCATATCTCCACCAGACTCCATGTAAATAATCACTACTTTTAGCATGTATAGAGCAGCATATCTCCACCAGACTCCATGTAAATAATCACTACTTTTAGCGTGTATAGAGCAGCATATCTCCACCAGACTCCATGTAAATAATCACTACTTTTAGCGTGTATAGAGCAGCATATCTCCACATGTAAATGGGTGAATTAAGAGTTTATTCCAACCAGACCAGAGTGGTGATTGTTGGAACAGTGGAAAGATGAACCAAGACGGCTTTTGGACGTTTTATTTAGTTCCTGTCCACTTTGAATGAAGAGTGTTTTACGGGGATAAAAGTAGTGATTATTTACATGGAGTCTGGTGGGTTGTTGTTCCCATCAGACACCACACACAGAAACATGGGGACATTTTCCGCTGAGTGTTTCACGGTTTGTGACGACTCATGCAAATGTGCTCGTGCCTCTGATGATATTTACCATATGCTAATGATTAACTGGTATAAAACAGCTCACACCTAAAGCTCCCTGTACTCGGAGAGGAAGGCTGCTTTTACACAATGAGCCTGTGATAACCCATGCAGATTCTTGTTCCTCTTTTCTCTCAACGTCTTCCTCTCCCAGTCTCTGTCCCCCCCCACAGGTCTGCAGCTCTCACTGGGCGGCTAATTCAACTTTATTAATATAATATATATTAATATAATATTTATTATATTAATATAATATATATTAATATAATGTATATTAATATAATGTTCATCACTGGTGATAAGAGGGGGGAGAGAGAGGGAGAGAGAGAGGGAGAGAGAGAGGGAGAGTGAGAGGAAAGAGAGAGAGAGAGAGGAGAGAGAGAGAGGGAGAGAGAGAGAGAGAGAGGAGAGAGAGGGAGAGAGAGGGAGAGAGAGAGGAGAGAGAGGAGAGAGAGGGAGAACCACTGAATA
>CM057249.1:370701-390701 GCA_029931835.1 Etheostoma nigrum
GGGGGGGGGGAACGCCACATCTGGGAACGCCACACCTGGGATCGCTGGGGGGGGGAACGCCACATCTGGGAACGCCACACCTGGGATCGCTGGGGGGGAACGCCACATCTGGGAACGCCACACCTGGGAACGCCACACCTGGGAACGCTGGGGGGGAACGCCACATCTGGGAACGCTGGGGGGGAACGCCACACCTGGGAACGCTGGGGGGGAACGCCACACCTGGGAATGCTGGGGGGGAACGCCACATCTGGGAACGCTGGGGGGGAACGCCACATCTGGGAACGCTGGGGGGGAACGCCACACCTGGGAACGCTGGGGGGAACGCCACATCTGGGAACGCTGGGGGGGGGACGCCACACCTGGGAATGCTGGGGGGGGGAACGCCACACCTGGGAATGCTGGGGGGGAACGCCACATCTGGGAACGCTGGGGGGGAACGCCACATCTGGGAACGCTGGGGGGAACGCCACATCTGGGAACGCTGGGGGGGTAACGCCACATCTGGGAACGCTGGGGGGGTAACGCCACACCTGGGAACGCTGGGGGGGTAACGCCACACCTGGGAACGCTGGGGGGGAACGCCACACCTGGGAACGCTGGGGGGGAACGCCACATCTGGGAACGCTGGGGGGGAACGCCACACCTGGGAACGCTGGGGGGAACGCCACACCTGGGAACGCTGGGGGGGAACGCCACACCTGGGAACGCTGGGGGGAACGCCACACCTGGGAACGCTGGGGGGAACGCCACACCTGGGAACGCTGGGGGGGAATGCCACATCTGGGAACGCTGGGGGGAACGCCACACCTGGGAACGCTGGGGGGGAACGCCACATCTGGGAACGCTGGGGGGGGGGGGAGAGATTCAACTCAATAACTGGACAAGAAAGTCAGTAAATGTCAGAATTTCTGAAAACATAAACACACAATACACAGCCACGCATATTGACACACACACACACACACACACACACACACAGACACACACACTTGGGAATGCTGACGGGATTCTGGTTTGTGCTCGAAGGGAAACAGACGGAAGTTTTCTTTTTTTTTTAAATACATTTTCTATCGATTGTTATTAGTAACGTAAAAACAAAAAAACAGGAGATCAATAGTTGAAAAAAATCAACAAAAACGGCAAAAAAAATTGCTTAAAAACGTGAATTTTCCATGTTGATGCTGAGAATACTGCAGTACTTTTACTGCATGAAGCTGAGAATACTGCAGTACTTTTACTACATTAAGCTAAGAATACTGCAGTACTTTTACTGCATGAAGCTCAGAATACTGCAGTACTTACTACATTATGCTAAGAATACTGCAGTACTTTTACTGCATGAAACTGAGAATACTGCAGTACTTTTACTGCATGAAACTGAGAATACTGCAGTACTTTTACTGCCGTTGTTTCCCTTCAAGCTTTAAAAGGAACACGCCGACTTATTAGGAATTTAGCTTAATCACCCCTGTGCTAAGCTAGGCTAGTTGGAGCCAGTTACCTCCAGGATCTGTGCTAAGCTAGGCTAGTTGGAGGCGGTTACCTCCAGGATCTGTGCTAAGCTAGGCTAGTTGGAGCCAGTTACCTCCAGGATCTGTGCTAAGCTAGGCTAGTTGGAGCCGGTTACCTCCAGGATCTGTGCTAAGCTAGGCTAGTTGGAGCCGGTTACCTCCAGGATCTGTGCTAAGCTAGGCTAGTTGGAGCCGGTTACCTCCAGGATCTGTGCTAAGCTAGGCTAGTTGTAGCGGTGAATAAGCTAAAGTAAGTAGGCGTGTCCCTTTAAGACTGTTTGATGTTGTAATTTAATCTCTGAGGTTGTTTGATGATGTAATCAGAATGTTGAAATAATATAAAAGATCTCGTAATGTTGTTGTTGTTTAATTACTTTAATTATCGACTGTTTACGTTAGCGTCGTCTTTAGCCGCCGTGACATCATGACACAAACATGTGACGCGCAGGACACGGAGGACGCGGGACGCGTGGGACATGGAGGACGCGGGACGCGTGGGACACGGAGGACGCGGGACGCGTGCGACGTCCCACGCGTCCCGCGTCCTCCCCGGGCTCTAACAGTCAACACTCTTTTAACAAGTCACCCAAATTAGTGTTGGCGCCGACGCATTTTCGTCCCTTTTTCAGGTTTTTTTTAGTTTCCACCACCACCACCTTACTAGTTTTATGGTCAATAACCCTCATTTATATAGAATTATTCCTAATATTAGAGTTAAACCTCATTTATATAGAATTATTCCTAATATTAGAGTTAAACCTCATTTACAGTGGGTACGGAAAGTATTCAGACCCCTTTAAATTTTTCACTCTTTGTTTCATTGCAGGCATTTTCCAAAAATCAAAAAAGTTCATTTTATTTCTCAGTAATGTACACTCAGCACCCCATCTTGGACAGAAAAAAACAGAAATGTAGAAATTTTTGCAAATTTATTAAAAAACAAAAACTGAAATATCACATGGTCATAAGTATTCAGACCCTTTGCCGTGACCCTCATATGTAACTCAGGTGCTGTCTATTTCTTCTGATCATCCTTGAGATGGTTCTACACCTTCATTGGAGTCCAGCTGTGTTTGATTATACTGATTGGACTTGATTAGGAAAGCCACACACCTGTCTATATAAGACCTTACAGCTCACAGTGCATGTCAGAGCAAATGACAATCATGAGGTCAAAGGAACTGCCTGAGGAGCTCAGAGACAGAATTGTGGCAAGGCACAGATCTGGTCAAGGTTACAAAAAAATTTCTGCTGCACTTAAGGTTCCTAAGAGCACAGTGGCCTCCATAATCCTCAAATGGAAGACGTTTGGGACGACCAGAACCCTTCCTAGAGCTGGCCGTCCGGCCAAACTGAGCTATCGGGGGAGAAGAGCCTTGGTGAGAGAGGCAAAGAAGAACCCAATGGTCACTGTGGCTAAGCTCCAGAGATGCAGTCGGGAGATGGGAGAAAGTTGTAGTAAGTCAACCATCACTGCAGCAATCCACCAGTCGGGGCTTTATGGCAGAGTGGCCCGAAGGAAGCCTCTCCTCAGTGCAAGACACATGAAAGCCCGCATGGAGTTTGCTAAAAAACACCTGAAGGACTCCAAGATGGTGATAAATAAAATCCTCTGGTCTGATGAGACCAAGATAGAACTTTTTGGCCTTAATTCTAAGCGGTATGTGTGGAGAAAACCAGGCACTGCTCATCACCTGTCCAATACAGTCCCAACAGTGAAGCATGGTGGTGGCAGCATCATGCTGTGGGGGTGTTTTTCAGCTGCAGGGACAGGACGACTGGTTGCAATCGAGGGAAAGATGAATGCGGCCAAGTACAGGGATATCCTGGACGAAAACCTTTTCCAGAGTGCTCTGGACCTCAGACTGGGCCGAAGGTTTACCTTCCAACAAGACAATGACCCTAAGCACACCGCTAAAATAACGAAGGAGTGGCTTCACAACAACTCCGTGGCTGTTCTTGAATGGCCCAGCCAGAGCCCTGACTTAAACCCAATTGAGCATCTCTGGAGAGACCTGAAAATGACTGTCCACCAACGTTTACCATCCAACCTGACAGAACTGGAGAGGATCTGCAAGGAGGAATGGCAGAGGATACCCAAATCCAGATGTGAAAAACTTGTTGCATCTTTCCCAAAACGACTCATGGCTGTATTAGATCAAAAGGGTGCTTCTACTAAATACTGAACAAAGGGTCTGAATACTTATGACCATGTGATATTTCAGTTTTTGTTTTTTAATAAATTTGCAAAAATTTCTACATTTCTGTTTTTTTCTGTCCAAGATGGGGTGCTGAGTGTACATTACTGAGAAATAAAATGAACTTTTTTGATTTTTGGAAAATGCCTGCAATGAAACAAAGAGTGAAAAATTTAAAGGGGTCTGAATACTTTCCGTACCCACTGTATATAGAATTATTCCTAATATTAGAGTTAAACCTCATTATATAGAATTATTCCTAATATTAGAGTTAAACCTCATTTATATAGAATTATTCCTAATATTAGAGTTAAACCTCATTTATATAGAATTATTCCTAATATTAGAGTTAAACCTCATTATATAGAATTATACCTGATATTAGAGTTAAACCTCATTTATATAGAATTATTCCTAATATTAGAGTTAAACCTCATTATATAGAATTATTCATAATATTAGAGTTAAACCTCATTTATATAGAATTATTCCTAATATTAGAGTTAAACCTCATTTATATAGAATTATTCATAATATTAGAGTTAAACCTCATTTATATAGAATTATACCTGATATTAGAGTTAAACCTCATTATATAGAATTATACCTGATATTAGAGTTAAACCTCATTATATAGAATTATACCTGATATTAGAGTTAAACCTCATTATATAGAATTATACCTGATATTAGAGTTAAACCTCATTATATAGAATTATACCTGATATTAGAGTTAAACCTCATTATATAGAATTATTCCTAATATTAGAGTTAAACCTCATTATATAGAATTATACCTGATATTAGAGTTAAACCTCATTATATAGAATTATTCCTAATATTAGAGTTAAACCTCATTATATAGAATTATTCCTAATATTAGAGTTAAACCTCATTATATAGAATTATTCCTAATATTAGAGTTAAACCTCATTATATAGAATTATACCTGATATTAGAGTTAAACCTCATTATATAGAATTATTCCTAATATTAGAGTTAAACCTCATTTATATAGAATTATACCTAATATTAGAGTTAAACCTCATTATATAGAATTATTCCTAATATTAGAGTTAAACCTCATTTATATAGAATTATTCCTAATATTAGAGTTAAACCTCATTTATATAGAATTATTCCTAATATTAGAGTTAAACCTCATTTATATAGAATTATTCCTAATATTAGAGTTAAACCTCATTTATATAGAATTATTCCTAATATTAGAGTTAAACCTCATTTATATAGAATTATTCCTAATATTAGAGTTAAACCTCATTTATATAGAATTATTCCTAATATTAGAGTTAAACCTCATTTATATAGAATTATACCTAATATTAGAGTTAAACCTCATTTATATAGAATTATTCATAATATTAGAGTTAAACCTCATTTATATAGAATTATTCCTAATATTAGAGTTAAACCTCATTTATATAGAATTATTCCTAATATTAGAGTTAAACCTCATTATATAGAATTATTCCTAATATTAGAGTTAAACCTCATTTATATAGAATTATTCCTAATATTAGAGTTAAACCTCATTTATATAGAATTATTCATAATATTAGAGTTAAACCTCATTTATATAGAATTATTCCTAATATTAGAGTTAAACCTCATTATATAGAATTATACCTGATATTAGAGTTAAACCTCATTATATAGAATTATTCCTAATATTAGAGTTAAACCTCATTTATATAGAATTATTCCTAATATTAGAGTTAAACCTCATTTATATAGAATTATTCCTAATATTAGAGTTAAACCTCATTTATATAGAATTATACCTAATATTAGAGTTAAACCTCATTATATAGAATTATTCCTAATATTAGAGTTAAACCTCATTTATATAGAATTATTCCTAATATTAGAGTTAAACCTCATTTATATAGAATTATTCATAATATTAGAGTTAAACCTCATTTATATAGAATTATTCCTAATATTAGAGTTAAACCTCATTATATAGAATTATACCTGATATTAGAGTTAAACCTCATTATATAGAATTATTCCTAATATTAGAGTTAAACCTCATTATATAGAATTATACCTAATATTAGAGTTAAACCTCATTATATAGAATTATTCCTAATATTAGAGTTAAAAAGCAGAAATTATGAATTATTCTGACTAATAGTTAAGATCAGAGGAATGAAAGAGTTGGAAGGAATCCATTTTTATGGTAATTTGGTTAAAAAGAAACTCATATTTCAGAAATATATATTTTATATTTCACACCTACATCGGGGAAATCACCGATGATCATCATGTCCACATATAAGAGTGTTTCTGTCACCTTGTCTCACACACACACACACACACACTCTGCATCAGCCAACCTGCTTCATCCACACTATGTGTGTGTGTCTCTGAGTGTGTGTCTCTGTGTGTGTCTCTCTGTGTGTCTGTCTCTGTGTGTGTCTGTCTCTGTGTGTGTGTCTCTGTGTGTGTGTCTCTGAGTGTGTGGTGTGTGTGTCTCTGTGTGTGTGTCTCTGTGTGTGTGTCTGTCTCTGTGTGTGTGTGTGTAATATAGATTTAAAAAAACATTAAAAAAAATATAAACTATATATGAATAATATGTATAAAATCATATTAAAAAAGAGACAAAGATATAAAATTATATATTAAAAAATAAAATAAAATATATATATAAAAATACACACACTACACACGGTACCAACAACGGGCCGTAACCATAACAACGGCGTCCTCACGCCGCTTCATCTGGTTGATTCCTCCGTTAAAGGAGAGAGATGAGGACAGGAGGACAGGAGGACAGGAGGACAGCGTGTGGAGACGGTGTTTTATTATGAAATCATCAGAACGGTACCCTGGGGTACTCCCGTTAGTCTATGTCACTTCCTGCTCCCTAGGGTTAACTTCCTGCTCCCTAGGGTTAACTTCCTGCTCTCTAGGGTTCACTTCCTGTTCCCTAGGGTTCACTTCCTGGGGGGGGGGGGGGGCATGATACCCCTCAGATATCTAGAGGTGATGAAAGTATCCTCTTAGAACGGCTGTGCAAGTTTCCCCCCGCCAAAATAAAAGCCTATCTTGGAGTTGTGCTAGTTTCTCCCCACCAAAATAAAAGCCTATTTTAGCGTCATGCCAGGTTTCCCCCGCCACAATAAAAGCCTATATAGGAGTCGTGCCAGGTTTCCCCCCGCCACAATAAAAGCCCATCTTTGGAGCGTCCCCCAGTTGGTACCGATGGATTCCTCAGATCTTCAGTCTCAGATGATCGGACCCGAGACAGCAGGCCGCCCGTCCCGTGTCCCCGTATAAGAGTGTTTCTGTCACCTTGTCTTAAAGTGTCCTCAGAAGCGCTTGTCTTCAGGCGGCGTGGACACGATCACCTCCTTGCTCCCAAAGTCCCAGAAGGCCGTCATGTGGAAGGCCATGTTGGAGAAAACCACCAGGTACTCGAAGAGGGCGAACAAGGTGTAGACTGCAGAGAGAGAGAGAGAGAGGGAGGGAGGGAGGGAGGGAGGGGGAGAGAGGGGGAGAGAGGGAGGGAGGGAGGGAGAGGGAGGCGAGGGAGAGAGGGAGAGAGCGAGAGCGAGGGAGAGGGGAGGGAGGGAGAGGGAGGGAGAGGGAGAGAGAGAGAGAGACAGAGACACACACAGGCACATCAGCACAGTTTGCATTTTATTAAGGTCAATACAGATATATAAATCTGATTTTAGGGCCAATATATAGTGTGTAATATATATATATATATATATATATATATATATATATATATTTAAATAAAACAACTGTTACTGCACAGATGCCTCAGATGCTCACTCACCTCCGGCTTCACAGTACTTGTTGTGGCGTCTGAAGAAGTACGCGGCAGCCAACCAGCAGCTGATGTTAAACAGGAAGAGACGCAGCTTCCAGCGATACGATGTCTTCTCCTGAGAGACGGAGACAGAGAGACAGACCTTTTAGTTGAAGAGTAAGATCCTTTTAGTTAAAAGAAAACAGCCCCTTTAAATCACCATCACCAAACCCACCAGACTCCATGTAAATAATCACTACTTTTAGCATGTATAGAGCAGCATATCTCCACCAGACTCCATGTAAATAATCACTACTTTTAGCATGTATAGAGCAGCATATCTCCACCAGACTCCATGTAAATAATCACTACTTTTAGCGTGTATAGAGCAGCATATCTCCACCAGACTCCATGTAAATAATCACTACTTTTAGCGTGTATAGAGCAGCATATCTCCACCAGACTCCATGTAAATAATCACTACTTTTAGCGTGTATAGAGCAGCATATCTCCACCAGACTCCATGTAAATAATCACTACTTTTAGCGTGTATAGAGCAGCATATCTCCACCAGACTCCATGTAAATAATCACTACTTTTAGTGTGTATAGAGCAGCATATCTCCACATGTAAATGGGTGAATTAAGAGTTTATTCCAACCAGACCAGAGTGGTGATTGGTGTAACAGTGGAAAGATGAACCAAGACGGCTTTTGGTAGTTTTATTTAGTTCCTGTCCACTTTGAATGAAGTGTGTTTTACGATGATAAAAGTAGTGATTATTTACATGGAGTCTGGTGGGTTTGGCAGCGTTCTCACTTAATACTGGACCATCTTCAAAGATAGTTGTTTAGTCACTTAGACACAAAAACATGGGAAAATCGGGTCCAGGTTAAAATAAATCCAGAAGTTACTCTTTATCATTACTAACACACACACACACACACACACACACACACACACACACACACACACACACACACACACACACACACACACACAGAGAGTTCTGCAGGATGTGTGGGAGCCCTGACATGATTAAATATTGAAATAAGAGGCGGTTGCCTTTTCCTGGAAGCTCAGCAGTCTCATGACGCAAAGAGTCAAAGTGCTGCAATCCCGGAGAGACGCGAAACAGGGAAGCACCAAAATAAAGCCGAGACGCACGTTAAAACAGGAAGTTCTTCATGGACTTCCTGCTCGGCTCAGAGGCCTGACTGCAGCTTAAAGGCCAGAGGACCACGACGGCGGCTCAGAAGAGATGGTGGTCGTAGAGTGGTCTCTCTCTCTCTCTCTCCCTCCCTCTCTCTGTCTCTTCTCCCTCCCCCGTCTCTCTCCCTCCCCCCCTCTTGCACTCTCTATCTCTTTCTCTCCCCCTCTCTCTACCTCCACCTCTCCCCCCACCTCTCTGTCTCTCTCCCCCTTCCCCCCCTCTCTGTCTCTCTCTCTAACACTCACACGGGTCCTGAGGTGGGACTGGAGGTTGGTGCTCGGCGGCGCCCTCTGCAGGTGAAAACCCAGCACTGCTTCTAACTGGCCTGATGGTTGCTGAGCAGACTCAATAATCTCTTCCATTTAGTAAACAGAGAGGCTAAAAACTAACAATTAATCACTAACAGACAGAGAGACGGACAGAGACAAAGAGACAGACAGACAGACAGACAGGTGGTGTGTTTACCTTTGGGTCCACATAGTGTCTCCTGATCACCTGCCACAGTCTGCAGGTAATGAGCATGTGCAGCACCGAGCTCCCGCCGAACACAATGAAACCGTTTTTATGAAGACCTGCAGACACAAAAGGCTCGTTAAGACCACTAAGGTCTATATAAAGAGACTTCAGATCCAGTATTAGGGACCACTAAGGTCTATATAAAGAGACTTCAGATACAGTATTAGGGACCACTAAGGTCTATATAAAGAGACTTCAGATACAGTATTAGGGACCACTAAGGTCTATATAAAGAGACTTCAGATACAGTATTAGGGACCACTAAGGTCTATATAAAGAGACTTCAGATACAGTATTAGGGACCACTAAGGTCTATATAAAAGAGACTTCAGATACAGTATTAGGGACCACTAAGGTCTATATAAAAGAGACTTCAGATACAGTATTAGGGACCACTAAGGTCTATATAAAGAGACTTCAGATACAGTATTAGGGACCACTAAGGTCTATATAAAAGAGACTTCAGATACAGTATTAGGGACCACTAAGGTCTATATAAAGAGACTTCAGATACAGTATTAGGGACCACTAAGGTCTATATAAAAGAGACTTCAGATACAGTATTAGGGACCACTAAGGTCTATATAAAAGAGACTTCAGATCCAGTATTAGGGACCACTAAGGTCTATATAAAAGAGACTTCAGATACAGTATTAGGGACCACTAAGGTCTATATAAAAGAGACTTCAGATACAGTATTAGGGACCACTAAGGTCTATATAAAGAGACTTCAGATACAGTATTAGGGGACCACTAAGGTCTATATAAAGAGACTTCAGATACAGTATTAGGGACCACTAAGGTCTATATAAAGAGACTTCAGATACAGTATTAGGGACCACTAAGGTCTATATAAAGAGACTTCAGATACAGTATTAGGGACCACTAAGGTCTATATAAAGAGACTTCAGATACAGTATTAGGGACCACTAAGGTCTATATAAAAGAGACTTCAGATACAGTATTAAGGACCACTAAGGTCTATATAAAGAGACTCCAGATACAGTATTAGGGACCACTAAGGTCTATATAAAGAGACTTCAGATACAGTATTAGGGACCACTAAGGTCTATATAAAGAGACTTCAGATACAGTATTAGGGACCACTAAGGTCTATATAAAAGAGACTTCAGATACAGTATTAAGGACCACTAAGGTCTATATAAAGAGACTTCAGATACAGTATTAGGGACCACTAAGGTCTATATAAAGAGACTTCAGATACAGTATTAGGGACCACTAAGGTCTATATAAAGAGACTTCAGATACAGTATTAGGGACCACTAAGGTCTATATAAAGAGACTTCAGATACAGTATTAGGGACCACTAAGGTCTATATAAAAGAGACTTCAGATACAGTATTAGGGACCACTAAGGTCTATATAAAAGAGACTTCAGATCCAGTATTAGGGACCACTAAGGTCTATATAAAAGAGACTTCAGATACAGTATTAGGGACCACTAAGGTCTATATAAAAGAGACTTCAGATACAGTATTAGGGACCACTAAGGTCTATATAAAAGAGACTTCAGATCCAGTATTAGGGACCACTAAGGTCTATATAAAGAGACTTCAGATACAGTATTAGGGGACCACTAAGGTCTATATAAAGAGACTTCAGATCCAGTATTAGGGGACCACCAAGGTCTATATAAAGAGACTTCAGATAGGTGTGTACTCACTGTAGGTCTCTGTGGAGGCCACGTACGTGAGCAGCAGCAGGCCGGTGTTCTCGGCGAGGCTGCAGACCAGCGCCAGCCCCCCCAGCAGCAGCTCCGGCAGCCGGGCGGCGAAGCGGGCTCGGTAGAAGCTGAAGTAGGCGGCGGAGACCAGGTAGCGCGGCGCCGAGTGCAGCCCGACACTGCAGCGCCAGATGTAGCGCTCCGGCACGCGGCTGATGGCCGCGCTGATGGACGGGAGGTAGTTGGATACCTGGTTGGTGAGGACAACAAGTCAGAGACACACACACAGACAGCACACACACACACACACACACACACACACACACACACACACAGAGACACACGCACAGAGAGAGAGAGACACACACACACACACAAACACACAGAAAGAGAGACACACACACAGAGAGAGACACACATACATACATACACACACACACACACACACACACACACACACACACACACAGAGACACACACACACAGAGAGAGACACACGCAGAGAGAGAGAGAGAGACACACACACACACACACACACACACAGAGAGACACACACACACACACACACACACACAGAGAGACACACACACACAGACACACACACACAGAGAGAGAGACACACAGACAGAGAGACACACACACACAGACACACACACACACAGAGAGAGAGACACACAGAGGCACACACACACACACACAGAGAAAGAGACAGACATACATACACACACACACACACACATTCATACAGAGAGAAAGAGAGAGAGAGAGTCTCACCTGGCAGTGTGTGTGTGTGCATGTGTGTGTGTGTGTCCCACCTGGCAGTGTGTGTGTGTGTGTTTGTGTGTGTGTGTGTGTCCCACCTGGCAGTGTGTGTACACTGCGTCCTCATAGTGGTAGATGACTGAGATGAAGAGGCAGGCGATGAGGCCGGTCAGAGGCAGCAGCACCGTCGCCACGGCGAAGCTGGTGAACTGGATCCGGATGAGGGGACGGTCCCGGTCCAGGCTGCCGTACGGGCCCTGGAGCATCCTGGACACACACACACACGCACACGCGCACACGCGACACACACACACACACACACACACACACACACACACACACACACACACACACACACACACACACACACGGATCAAACAGTTAAACCAATTATTAAATATTTCAACAATTTTATTTTTCCACTTGAAATATTACTATCTTGTCTTGAAAAATACTTTTTTGGCGTACATTATTTATAAAGGGTATATACACATTATATATAAAGGGTATATACACATTATATATAAAGGGTATATACACATTATATATAAAGGGAATATATGCATTATATATAAAGGGTATATGTACATTATATATAAAGGGAATATATGCATTATATATAAAGGGTATATACACATTATATATAAAGGGTAGATTAACATTATATATGTCCGGTTATAACCGTAAAAACCCACCTTCACAGCTCTCCGGGCTGGCCCGGCCACCGGCTCCGCTCAACGGCCATCTAACCCCGGTAACTGTCCGTTAAGCCCCGGTAACTGTCCGTTAACCCCCGGTAACTGTCCGTTAAGCCCCGATAACTGTCCGTCAACCCCCGTTAACTGTCCGTTAACCCCCGGTAACTGTCCGTTAACCCCGGTAACTGTCCGTTAACCCCGGTAACTGTCCGTCAACCCCCGTTAACTGTCCGTTAAGCCCCGTTAACTGTCCGTTAACCCCCGGTAACTGTCCGTTAAGCCCCGATAACTGTCCGTCAACCCCCGTTAACTGTCCGTTAACCCCCGGTAACTGTCCGTTAACCCCGGTAACTGTCCGTCAACCCCCGTTAACTGTCCGTTAAGCCCCGTTAACTGTCCGTTAACCCCCGGTAACTGTCCGTCAACCCCCGTTAACTGTCCGTCAACCCCCGTTAACTGTCCGTTAACCCCCGGTAACTGTCCGTTAAGCCCCGATAACTGTCCGTCAACCCCCGTTAACTGTCCGTTAAGCCCCGGTAACTGTCCGTTAACCCCCGGTAACTGTCCGTTAACCCCCGGTAACTGTCCGTTAACCCCGGTAACTGTCCGTCAACCCCCGTTAACTGTCCGTTAACCCCCGTTAACTGTCCGTTAAGCCCCGGTAACTGTCCGTTAACCCCGGTAACGGTCCGTCAACCCCCGTTAACTGTCCGTTAACCCCGGTAACTGTCCGTTAATCAGCCGGTAACGCAGCTAATGCTGCTAGCTCAGGTTAGCTCCGGCTAATGCTGCTAGCTCAGGTTAGCTCCAAGCTAATGCTGCTAGCTCCGGCTAACCCTGCTAGCTCAGGTTAGCTCCGGCTAATGCTGCTATCTCAAGTTAGCTCCGGCTAATGCTGCTAGCTCCGGCTAATGCTGCTAGCTCAGGTTAGCTCCGGCTAACATGACGCTAGCTCAGGCTAGCTCCGGCTAATGCTGCTAGCTCAGGTTAGCTCCGGCTAGCATGACGCTAGCTAGGAACTCCCGTCGACTTTACCGTGAAACGCGGCGTTTAAACCGTGAAACGGGTTTATAACCCCGACGCGGAGCTTCTCTACAGCAGCTGCGCTCGGTGTAATATCGCGGATATTCTTTATATTTCCTCTTTTCTGGTACTTTAATGATTGTCTAGCGGACTGTGACAGCATCGGGAAAGCGACGATAGGGTGACGACTTCTGGCCAAACCATCCTTCAGAATAAAAGCCCCCGTCAGAATAAAAGCCTCTTCAGAATAAAAGCCCCATCAACGCGTCTTCTTTATTTGACAGATTACACGTCCGCGGCTGCAGGACCCGGATCTCACCGCCAGTGTCTCAGTGTGACTGTTAAAACGTGTTGAGATCAGTAAAATGTATTTATTTATTATTTATTTATTATTTATTTATTATTTATTTATTATTTAGAAGTGGGCTGGCTGCTAGTTATCTCTGTAACACAATGGTGTTATGATTCAGATGGAGTCCCAAGACAAGACGGTGCTCACCCAACTGGCCAATAGGAACGTGCCCCCCCCCCAACTGGCCAATAGGAACGTGGCCCTGCCCCCAACTGGCCAATAGGAACGTGGCCCAGCCCCCAACTGGCCAATAGGAACGTGGCCCAGCCCATGAGACTATTTTCACATGGAGAGAAACATCCTGAGACGAGAGCAAAGACTTATATTATTATTATTTTATTTTATTTTATTAGGTTTTGAGAGCGAGAAGAAAAACGTTTTGAGAAACTTGAGAACACTTTTTTTTTAGATAATTTTTTTTTCACACTGATAGCAAAAAATATATATTTAAGAGTTTAAAAAAGTAATTTGAGAGAGATTTTTCTCTCAATTTTTTTTTTCTTTCTCTCATATTGTTGAGAGAATATTATGTTATTTTCTCGTATGTCAGTCGGTCCGTCCGTCTGTCCGTCTTCTAACAACATGTTCATCATATCAGAATGAAGAATAATTTAGATTAAAAAGACAAAATCAAAGTGTCTCTCTTGTCCAGCGTTAACATTCCCATCAGATAAACAGTGTAGGAGGAAATGGACATGGACGTCTCCCAGTTTTGCTTTCTCTTTCTCAGTCTTTCTGTCTTAGTTTCTCTTTCTTTCTAAATAGACTACTGGAGGTAATTATATAAATAAGCCACACCGTGTGACGGAGTCTCCATGAAAGAAGAAATGGGATGGGCTTATTTTTTCTATTTATTTCCCTGAGCCACCCAGCCTCCAAGCAGAGACTGATCTACCATGGAGACCGTGCGGAACAGGAGAAACTACCCGGAACAATTTGTTAAAAAACAGCACTTGAAGCTGAAAGATTTAAAAGAGATGGCTCGAGGTTTGGGAAACCAATATCTCTTCAAAGACAACATCCGTGAATACCCTCACCCGGAGTTTCATGTGTCCCACGTGAGACACGACACAGAGGAAGAGGGACTGCGTGGCATCAGGAGGGATAGCGGCTTCAAGGTAGGACACAGGGCGCGATGTAAACCCCCTTAATCAGTAGTCTTTACTTTGGACAGAACCTGATTCAAGTTACAAATCATTAGATACTACACACGTCAGATTGGTGATTTGAGATTTTGTTCCATATCTCCCAGAACCCCTTCAAGGACCAGAAGTCTGAGCTGGGTCTGCTGTGGTGGAGTCTGTCTGTGGGACCTGATGAGATCGCGTCAGCTGAGAGGAGACTCCTGGAGAAAACCTACCCAGACCAGAAGGAGGAGCAGCTCCAAGAGCAGCAGGGGTTCCTGGAGAAGTTCACCACGTCTCCGGCCTTCCTGAAGACCTCCAGGCTGGGCTCGTTCCGCTTCACCTTCCCCGTGGAGGACCTGCTGAAGGCCTACAGCGAGCAGGTACACACTTTAACTCTACTTCATTATATGTATGAATTTGCACCAAAGTGCTTCTGTTAGAGAGCCTGTTGTGTACTGCATGTGTGTTGTGATCTTCATACATGGTTTGAGTTTGTTAGAGGACCGGTTATGCTTAGAGCAGCTAGTTTGTGTGGTACAAAGTTCATTTATGGTTTGAGTATGTTTTCATTTTATTAATTACTGTCCTTCTATCTTAACCATTTCTCTAATGTATATGGTTCTAGCCTTCGTACCACAGCACAGGAAACTCAGGCCAGGGTTTCTGTGTGTAGGTTTCTGTGTGTACCTGAGTCTTTGTGTTTATGTGTGTGTGTGTGTGACTCCCACATGATCTCCTGCAGGCTGTGTCCTTCGGTGTATCTCACCCAATCAGCTGACACTCCCACGTCGTAAATCTGACATGTATCCTGCTTCACTTTGCAAAAAAAGAGACGGCTCTCAGGGTTAGAGCTCAGAAGGGGTCAGAGGCTTCCCTTGCCGCAAGAATAATTTTCTAGGTATGGTGAAGGGTATGTGATGATGGGGGGGGGGGGGGTGTTGGAGCTAAATCCTGCTCCATTCTCAGGGTTCATTCAATTAGTAGTCAAAATCTCAGATGTTGATGTGAATCCATTTCATAGGACATCCTGAGACAGAGTTACCTGGATCAAGCTGTTGCAGCTCTCCCCTTCCTCTGTCTGGTCCCTGGCCCTCAGACCCCCAGTATTATCTCACAAAAGGGGGGGTCTTGTGCTTATTCCTTATCTTTTAGTTGGGATGTGACTGAGGGTTTATGACCCTCAAGACTTGCAAAGCAACAGAGCAGTTGGGCCATAAAGGGGGACTGAAACCAGAAACAGGATGTCTCTAACATCATCAATTCAGCTTCTGACACATTTGTAAAGCTGGGTTATAACAATATACCAGAACATCTTATATTATAAAACAAAAGTATTGCAAAACCACTTAATGCATGACCCACATGTCTTCATTTATGTTGAAATAATGCTTTTACCTTTTAGCTTGAATGTATAATGCAAATCACCCACAATGTTTAACACATATAAAATTTTAAATTCCAACAGGGGGGGACTTTATCAGGATGCATAGTATCCTGATCCATGTATTAACTGGCCTTTATTAATAACCATCTGCCTGCCTCTATGGGAATTTAACATAGTGGGTGTATACTTACGCCCCCTGTATTTTAGGGATGTTGTAGAGCGTCCTCTGGTGGACAGACTATGCAACGCCATCACTAACAGGGACGTTGTAGAGCGTCCTCTGGTGGACAGACTATGCAACGCCATCACTAACAGGGACGTTGTAGAGCGTCCTCTGGTGGCCAGACTATGCAACGCCATCACTAACAGGGACGTTGTAGAACGTCCTCTGGTGGACAGACTATGTAACGCCATCACTAACAGGGACGTTGTAGAACGTCCTCTGGTGGACAGACTATGCAACGCCATCACTAACAGGGACGTTGTAGAGCGTCCTCTGGTGGACAGACTATGCATCACTAACAGGGACGTTGTAGAGCGTCCTCTGGTGGACAGACTATGCAACGCCATCACTAACAGGGACGTTGTAGAGCGTCCTCTGGTGGACAGACTATGCAGCGCCATCACTAACAGGGACGTTGTAGAGTGTCCTCTGGGGGACAGACTATGCAACGCCATCACTAACAGGGACGTTGTAGAGCGTCCTCTGGTGGACAGACTATGCAACGCCATCACTAACAGGGACGTTGTAGAGCGTCCTCTGGTGGACAGACTATGCAACACTAACAGGGACGTTGTAGAGCGTCCTCTGGTGGACAGACTATGCAGCACCATCACTAACAGGGACGTTGTAGAGCGTCCTCTGGTGGACAGACTATGCAACGCCATCACTAACAGGAACGTAAGGTACAGTAATTCTTCTTCTGTTGTCTCCAGTTTTGCGCCGGCGCTCCGCCCGTAATGCAGGTGTTCAAGACCGTCCTGTACAAACAGGAAGTGAATTACGTGGTGCTGGTCCACAGTCCAGACCAGGATCAGTTCTCTGACTATCCTCTGCTGCCTGAAGACCCGGACGCTGTCTGCACTTACAGAGACGGACGCTTCATCTGGAGGCCGCAGGCCATGAGTGAGACACACAAGTAAGGACCACAGTCACTCATCTATCCTGCTGTTATTACAGACCCTGAACTCACCACAGACCCTCATCTGTCCTGCTGTTATTACAGACCCTGAATTCACCATAGTCACTCCTCTGTCCTGCTGTTATTACAGACCCTGAATTCACCATAGTCACTCCTCTGTCCTGCTGTTATTACAGACCCTGAACTTACCATAGTCACTCCTCTGTCCTGCTGTTATTACAGACCCTGAACTTACCATAGTCACTCCTCTGTCCTGGTGTTATTACAGACCCTGAACTCACCACAGACACTCATCTGTCCTGCTGTTATTACAGACCTTGAACTCACCACAGACCCTCATTTATCCTGCTGTTATTACCGACCCTGAACTCACCACAGACCCTGTCTCTGTTTCTGCAGGTATGAGCTGGTCGTGGGCCCTGATCAGATGGTGGTGACGGAGCTGTTTGGTCGCGATGTGCAGTTCTATGTTTGGGACAACGTCTCCATCGCCTTACACGTGGAGGACAAGGTACCGACACTCACATCTACAGACAGTCCCGTCTGTAGTTTAGTCGTTTCTGTCCATATTCGGAAGATAACGAGGTCCAGGTGTCCCAGATTGATATGCATATACATATATATATATGTATATTATATGTACAGTATAATATGTACAGTATATATACATATACTGTACATATTATATGTACAGTATATACTGCATATGTGTCAGTACATATATATATATATATATATATATATATATATATATATATATATATACAGTGAGGAAAATAAGTATTTGAACACGCTGCTATTTTGCAAGTTCTCCCACTTAGAAATCATGGAGGGTCTGAAATTGTCATCGTAGGTGCATGTCCACTGTGAGAGACATAATCTAAAAAAAACATAAGTATTTGAACATCTGTCTATCAGACCTGTTAGTCTGCCTTCAAAATGTCCACCTCCACTCCATTTATTATCCTAAATTAGATGCACCTGTTTGAGGTCGTTAGCTGCATAAAGACACCTGTCCACCCCATACAATCAGTAAGAATCCAACTACTAACATGGCCAAGACCAAAGAGCTGTCCAAAGACACTAGAGACTAAATTGTCCACCTCCACAAGGCTGGAAAGGGCTACGGGGACATGTCCAAGCAGCTTGGTGAAAAAAGGTCCACTGTTGGAGCAATCATTAGAAAATGGAAGAAGCTAAACATGACTGTCAATCTCCCTCGGACTGGGGCTCCATGCAAGATCTCACCTCGTGGGGTCTCAATGATCCTAAGAAAGGTGAGAAATCAGCCCAGAACTACACGGGAGGAGCTGGTCCAGGACCTGAAAAGAGCTGGGACCACCGTTTCCAAGGTTACTGTTGGTAATACACTAAGACGTCATGGTTTGAAATCATGCATGGCACGGAAGGTTCCCCTGCTTAAACCAGCACACGTCAAGGCCGTCTTAAGTTTGCCAATGACCATTTGGATGATCCAGAGGAGTCATGGGAGAAAGTCATGTGGTCAGATGAGACCAAAATAGAACTTTTTGGTCATAATTCCACTAACCGTGTTTGGAGGAAGAAGAATGATGAGGACCATCCCAAGAACACCATCCCTACTGTGAAGCATGGGGGGGTAGCATCATGCTTTGGGGGTGTTTTTCTGCACATGGGACAGGGCGACTGCACTGTATTAAGGAGAGGAGGACCGGGGCCATGTATTGGGAGATTTTGGGGAACAACCTCCTTCCCTCAGTTAGAGCATTGAAGATGGGTCGAGGCTGGGTCTTCCAACATGACAATGACCCGAAGCACACAGCCAGGAGAACCAAGGAGGGGCTCTGGAAGAAGCAGATCAAGGTTCTGGGGGGGCCTAGCCAGTCTCCAGACCTAAACCCAATAGAGAATCTTTGGAGGGAGCTCAAACTCCGTGTTTCTCAGCGACAGCCCAGAAACCTGACTGATCTAGAGAAGATCTGTGTGGAGGAGTGGGCCAAAATCCCTTCTGCAGTGTGTCAAACCTGGTGAAGAACTACAGGAAACGTTTGACCTCTGGAACTGCAAACAAAGGCTACTGGACCAAATATTAACATTGATGTTCTCAGGTGTTCAAATACTTATTTGCAGCTGTATCATACAAATAAATAGTTAAAAAATCATACATTGTGATTTCTGGATTATTTTTTTTAGATTATGTCTCTCACAGTGGACATGCACCTACGAGGACAATTTCAGACCCTCCATGATTTCTAAGTGGGAGAACTTGCAAAATAGCAGCGTGTTCAAATACTTATTTTCCTCACTGTATATGTACTGACATATTATATGTATAATACACTGGGCCACCTTTTTTTTCTATTTTAGGCCCTGTCTTCTTCTGCTCTTTATCTTCTCTTCTTCTTCTGCTCCTCATCTCTTCTTCCTCTTCTGCTCCTCATCTCTTCTTCTTCTTCTGCTCCTCATCTTCTCTTCTTCTTCTGCTCCTCATCTCTTCTTCTTCTTCTGCTCCTCATCTTCTCTTCTTCTTCTGCTCCTCATCTTCTCTTCTTCTTCTGATCCAGGTGCTGAACTTTGATGCCGACCGACTGAGAGAAAACCTCAAGTTCTGCCGTAAACAAAATC
>CM057249.1:395701-405701 GCA_029931835.1 Etheostoma nigrum
CCACCAGAGGACGCTCTACAACGTCCCTGTTAGTGGTGGCGTTGCATAGTCTGTCCACCAGAGGACGCGCTATCTTAAGTTTGTATTTTTCTACATTTTATTTATCAGAACTTTAATATATTTTGATGTTCTGTTGTGACAATAAAACAAATTATTAGCCTATCATAATATTTTAGTGAGAACTCATAAATAACTGATGTTAGGGAATCTGTTGATGGTTTGTAACGTGTTTCTGTTGTTTTTTTTTAAATACTGTAATATATATATATACTGTATATATATATATATATATATATATATATATATATATATATATATATATATACATATATGGGCATAAGGGATTTTAAATACCCAGATATTCATCCTCCAGTAACGAGGTGTTTCTCTGCAGTAAACTGGAAGCTGGTGCTGAGGAAGAACTCCACCCTGCAGCGCTCCGACGCCGTCGCCGTGAGTAAGCTTCAACAGTCACACCTGTAGCTTTCCCGTCCCTCCAGAAAAACGTGATCATGTGATCGCATATCTCAACGCACAATCAGCCATATGTATGCGGGGGGGGGGTATGCATGATGTCATAATCCCGCATTCTCAAAAAAGTCACTAACATCTCAACAGGAAGTTGGAAAATGTTGTTTCCTTCACACAAGAGCAGCCATGTTCCCTGTTACCATGGGAACGTTATGACTGTCTGTCTGTCTCTCATCAGGTGGAGGACTCTCTCCCGTCTCTCTCCCTTCAGATCAATGTCCCCGTCCTGTCTCTGTCCCTCAGCGTGCTGCTGATTTCAGCCGCGGTGTTTGTCTTCCTGGTCTTCAGACGTACGTCTCCTCCTGTCCTGCAAACACAATAATCATAATCATAAATGTTGTTATTCTAGTTTGCTTGAAAACTGAACACACGAGTCGGCCGATTTAACACGTTTCACATCTCATTTCCTTCTCCAGGTGGAATACACAGAAGAGCCTCAGAGATCAGCTGGTGAGTTCACCTCAGTGGAGTCATATAACACGCTTGGTCGTCTCCTTTAGCATCATATAACACGCTTGGTTGTCTCCTTTAGCGTCATATAACACGCTTGGTCGTCTCCTTTAGCATCATATAACACGCTTGGTCGTCTCCTTTAGCGTCATATAACACGCTTGGTTGTCTCCTTTAGCGTCATATAACACGCTTGGTGGTCTCCTTTAGCGTCATATAACACGCTTGGTTGTCTCCTTTAGCGCCATATAACACGCTTGGTTGTCTCCTTTAGCGTCATATAACACGCTTGGTGGTCTCCTTTAGCGTCATATAACACGCTTGGTTGTCTTCTTTAGCATCATATAACACGCTTGGTGGTCTCCTTTAGCGTCATATAACACGCTTGGTTGTCTCCTTTAGCGTTGTTTAACACTGATGCTAACCTGATGCTAACCTGATGCTAACCTGATGCTAACCTGATGCTAACTAAGAAGACTCTATGAAAGCTAACCTTCTGATTTCCCCTCCAGTTTCTCCTCTGAAGAACCTCCTCACATCATCTACGAGATCCGTATGAGACGACCGGTCCCGGAGAACATCTACACTCTGGACTAGAGATCACGTTTTATTTTGACAAGGCACAGGAAGTTGTTCAGAAACCAACTACGCAATGCTTCCTGCAGGAAATGTGTGTGAACGCTGAAAACGCTGAAAAGCTGCGTAAGAAGATGGAGGAGTGGGAAGACATTTTGGACATTTTTGGTGTTATTTCTCTACATTTTTTACCCAATTTCTGTTGCGTTTTGACATTTTATACCTTTAATTTATAAATATTTGTCATTTGTTTTCAAGGTTATTGTCAAGTTTTTGGAAGTTTTTGCTGTTTTTTCTGACGTTGTGGAATTTTTGTCTTAATATCTGTAACTTTTTGTTGCTTTTTGACATTTTTTTACTCTTATTTTATACATTTTTGTTACTGTTTTCAACATTTTTTGTCACTTTAGTCGGGTTTTCCGATGTTTTTAACAAGTATTTTTGTCATAATAACATTTTTGGTGTTATTTCTCTGCATTTTTTGTTGCTTTTTGACATTTTTTTACTCTTATTTTCAACGTTTTTGCCACTTCAGTTGGGTTTTCCAATGTTTTTAACAAGTATTTTTGTCATTTTTTGTGTTATTTCCCTCGGCTCGGACACAATAGTTACGACTTTCATTGAAATGTTGAATAATACTATTAATGTAAGAAACAACAGTGGATTATTTTAAGGTTTCCAGGAAAGCTGTCGCTACCCTGCTGGTTTCAAAGTGGGAGAAGAAAGTGAAAGTGGGTCAAATTAATAATTAATACCAATACTGTACGAACACTGTGGTTATTTTAAATCTGATGCTAAACAGAATTGTCGGCTTTAAGCAGGGCTGTAGGACTCAAGTCCATTTTTCTGTGGTCTCGGACTTGTCTCGGTCTCGGCCACTGGTCTTGCCCAATACGGCTTCTGGTCTGGACCGAGTCCAGGTGTCTTTATTATGTTGATAATAATATTGGAGGGAAAGTGAAACCCAAAATGATTGTCTTGATACTGTCATGCATAAGACCTTTATTCTGTCCTGGACTCGGTCTTGACTCAGACTCAAACCTCTTTGGACTCGGTCTTGACTTGGACTCGAACCTCTTTGGACTCGGTCTTGACTTGGACTCGACTAGTCTTGGTCTTGGACTCGTCTTGGACTCGACAAAGGTGGTCTTGACTACAGCCCTGGCTTTAAATTTGGTAGAAGGAAACTTTACTTTAGACAATAAATGTATTATGAGAAGGTGAACGGAGGTAATAAATCCAGAGAGAGGTGGGCTCATTTCCCCCGAGATTTCTATAGAAACCGACTTCTTTGTTTCCCAAGTCGGCGGCGGATGTCCGGTAAACTGCGTTGACTGGCTGTTCATCTTAAGCATCCTTTGCATGGCAGTTTCCGTAGTGTAGTGGTTATCACGTTCGCCTCACACGCGAAAGGTCCCCGGTTCGAAACCGGGCGGAAACATCGTTTTAATGTACAGATTTCCTCCAGGCTGAAATTAATACAAAGATCGGTTCACGATTAATTTTGATTATACAAGCAATTCTATGTGAAATCAGACATGACCACCACCCCCCCCACCCCCCCACACACACACATACACCCCGAATGTCTTTAATTGGCCTTTGCTGGCAGGTTGCCCCCATTCATTCATTGCTGCTTGATTATGGAGAAGAATTATAAAACAGTGCCGGCACGTGACATATAAGTAGATAATATTATTTAATAACATAAATGTGTTCAACTGTTACTTAATATTTTTTTAGTGCTGCACAATATGAGGGAAATATCTAATTGCAATTAATTTCACTGATATTTGGCGATATCATTTCTAATTATCATTTTTTTTTTAATTAAATAAATAAAATAAAATTCTAATTGCATGGTTTCTGAGAACATCTGTACCAAACAAAGATGTTTTCTTAAAAAATATGACCTTAAAACATAAGTCTTAAGTTTATATTTTCATTGACATCTGTGTTTACTTAGTTAGGTTATCACCTAGTTGATAAAAAAAATATTATTTTCATCAGCTATTGTAATGATAATAGTTTTAAGCCCTTCTAGTCTGTGTTACAACCCTGATGTGGAACATTAACAATGAAAACCATCGGTTTAACCCTGCCTGCACTTAAAAAGAGTTTAATATATTAATGTTTTGCTTTGTTGCCCACTGAAAATGTTTGGCTTCAATAAATTGAAAATAAAGGGATGTGAGGGGAAGGATAGGACTTAGTGCTTGTCCTCCACGGGGTTTCCGTAGTGTAGTGGTTATCACGTTCGCCTAACACGCGAAAGGTCCCCGGTTCGAGACCGGGCGGAAACATTATTTGGTTTTTGACTTCGAATATTCACTTACTTTCATTACAGCTTATTTCTACCTGTTGCTGAACATCTGTCCTGAACATTACATTACAGCTTGTTTCTCCCTGATGCTGAACATCTGTCCTGCAGGGTAACATTACAGCTTGTTTTTCCCTGATGCTGAACATCTGTCCTGTAGGGTTACATTACAACTTGTTTCTACCTGATGCTGAACATCTGTCCTGTAGGGTTACATTACAGCTTGTTTCTACCTGATGCTGAACATCTGTCCTGTAGGGTTACATTACAGCTTGTTTCTACCTGATGCTGAACATCTGTCCTGTAGGGTAACATTACAGCTTGTTTCTCTCTAATGCTGAACATCTGTCCTGTAGGGTTACATTACAGCTTGTTTCTCCCAGATGCTGAACATCTGTCCTGTAGGGTTACATTACAGCTTGTTTCTATCTGATGCTGAACATCTGTCCTGTACATTACATTACAGCTTGTTTCTACCTGATGCTGAACATCTGTCCTGTAGGGTTACATTACAGCTTGTTTCTCCCTGATGCTGAACATCTGTCCTGCAGGGTAACATTACAGCTTGTTTCTACCTGATGCTGAACATCTGTCCTGTAGGGTTACATTACAGCTTGTTTCTACCTGATGCTGAACATCTGTCCTGCAGGGTAACATTACAGCTTGTTTCTACCTGATGCTGAACATCTGTCCTGTAGGGTTACATTACAGCTTGTTTCTACCTGATGCTGAACATCTGTCCTGTAGGGTAACATTACAGCTTGTTTCTACCTGATGCTGAACATCTGTCCTGTAGGATTACATTACAGCTTGTTTCTACCTGATGCTGAACATCTGTCCTGTAGGGTAACATTACAGCTTGTTTTTACCTGATGCTGAACATCTGTCCTGTAGGGTAACATTACAGCTTGTTTCTACCTTGATGCTGAACATCTGTCCTGTAGGGTTACATTACAGCTTGTTTCTACCTGATGCTGAACATCTGTCCTGTAGGGTAACATTACAGCTTGTTTCTACCTGATGCTGAACATCTGTCCTGTAGGGTTACATTACAGCTTGTTTCTACCTGATGCTGAACATCTGTCCTGTAGGGTAACATTACAGCTTGTTTTTACCTGATGCTGAACATCTGTCCTGTAGGGTAACATTACAGCTTGTTTCTCCATGATGCTGAACATCTGTCCTGTAGGGTAACATTACAGCTTGTTTCTCCCTGATGCTGAACATCTGTCCTATAGGGTTACATTACAGCTTGTTTCTACCTGATGCTGAACATCTGTCCTGTAGGGTAACATTACAGCTTGTTTCTACCTGATGCTGAACATCTGTCTTGTAGGGTAACATTACAGCTTGTTTCTCCCTGATGCTGAACATCTGTCCTGTAGGGTTACATTACAGCTTGTTTCTCCCTGATGCTGAACATCTGTCCTGTAGGGTTACAAAGCTTGTTTCTACCTGATGCTGAACATCTGTCCTGTAGGGTAACATTACAGCTTGTTTCTACCTGATGCTGAACATCTGTCCTGTAGGGTTACAAAGCTTGTTTCTACCTGATGCTGAACATCTGTCCTGTAGGGTAACATTACAGCTTGTTTCTCCCTGATGCTGAACATCTGTCCTGTAGGGTAACATTACAGCTTGTTTCTACCTGATGCTGAACATCTGTCCTGTAGGGTTACAAAGCTTGTTTCTACCTGATGCTGAACATCTGTCCTGTAGGCAGTGACGTGCACAGGTAGGCAGTAGCACGCTACCTGCCAAATCAAGCATAAAATGTTTATTAAATAAATGTTTTTAATAAGCTTGTATTTGTATTTTTACTGTTTATTCTTGTGATTTATATGTGTGTTATTCGAATTTTTTAGACGGTACGATGACAAATGTAGCAGTTACGCATAATCAAATAGAAAAAATGGTAGAATAAGCTGTGCCTTTACTGTCCATTCAAGCGATAAACCAATGTTGCGCATGCGCACTTCGATCCTGTATTCTTTAACATGTACGGCAAAAAGCACAACTCTGCTGTGCCTTTGCACGTAAATGTGTTATGCCAGTAATCATCTCCGTTACATATCAAACATGGACCAATTAAACTCGAGATATTACTGGCCCTTTGCGTAGCTGACGTCATTACACCAGCTACGTTGTAAACACAATCCCCGCGAAATTCAAAGTCAAAATGACAGCAGCGGTGTCCGCCGATATCACAGCGGTGAGGAACTCCTCTAAACTCGATTTTAATTCAAAAAAGAACTACAGATGAGGTCACGCCAGCCTAGATGGAGGTCTACGCCAGCCTTAGATGGAGGTCTACGCCAGCTGATGGAGGCTACGCCAGCCTTAGATGGACTACCGCAGCAAAAGGGACAAAAACTCGTCCGATCGTTTCAAACTGACTGTTTGGAAGAAAAGACGTGGCTACGTGGCTGTGCTAACAGTCAGCGGCGGGACCTCTACGGGGTCCTGGGATCTGAACAGTCAGCAGCTGGACCTCTACGGGGTCCTGGGATTTGAACAGTCAGCGGCGGGACCTCTACGGGGTCCTGGGATCTGAACAGTCAGCGGCTAGACCTCTACGGGGTCCTGGGATCTGAACAGTCAGCGGCGGGACCTCTACGGGGTCCTGGGATTTGAACAGTCAGCGGCGGGACCTCTACGGGGTCCTGGGATCTGAACAGTCAGCGGCGGGACCTCTACGGGGTCCTGGGATCTGAACAGTCAGCGGCGGGACCTCTACGGGGTCCTGGGATCTGAACAGTCAGCGGCGGGACCTCTACGGGGTCCTGGGATCTGAACAGTCAGCGGCGGGACCTCTACGGGGTCCTGGGATCTGAACAGTCAGCAGCGGGACCTCTACGGGGTCCTGGGATCTGAACAGTCAGCGGCTGGACCTCTACGGGGTCCTGGGATCTGAACAGTCAGCGGCTGGACCTCTACGGGGTCCTGGGATCTGAACAACCTGCCCGCAGCTTTAACCAAGCATGAAAAACCGTCAGCTCATATAATACCAGCAACTACAGCTTCGCACATCCTCCACCCTGAAACGGATCCAAACATCCAGTCGGAACCGGACCGGGCCAGCACGTCTTTCAGCCCTCACCATTCTGTCAGAGAGTCAGAGACTATGCAGACTAAAGGCCCGTAAAGACGAGTTTTACAACGCAATGATCGCCGTCTTCACGAGGAAAGAGCGTCGGATGGATTTTATGTACAGATAATCTCCCGATTGGTGAGTCAGAAACTATTCTGGGCTTAGTGAAGCCATTTGACTTCATATTCAGAGCAGTGTGTGTTTTCATTGTTGCTGACTGGGACTGACAAACAGAATTGCCCGCTGTGCAATAATTAGAACAAAGATGGTTTCATAACTTGCATTCTGATGTTGGACTTTAACTTGTGTGTGTGTGTGTGTGTGTGAGTGAGTGAGTGAGTGAGTGAGTGAGTGAGTGAGCGAGCGAGCGAGAGAGAGAGAGAATATATGTCACCCAGAGTAATTGTCTGAAATCTTAACTTTGCGGGAGCACAACTGTCATTGCGGTCTTCAAATCAGCGAGTTTTAGAGGTCCTAATGTCCAGGTATAAACGGTGTGGTGATCAGGCTTTTGCGGTTGCTACCCCAAGACTCAGGAACAAGTTACTCGCCCCCCCCTCCCGATATTCGCACTGTTACAGATGTCGCTCTTTTTAGGTCCAAACTCAAAACATATCTGTTCAGTCTGGCTTTTAATACGTAGCAGCGGTGTGACGACTTCATTCTTTTGTTTCTTTGTGACTTTTTCTGATTTTATTGTTTTCTATGTTCACTTTTTCTATTGGATGATGTAATTTTACTCATTCTGTTAAGCACTTTGGACCCTGCTGGTTGCTGTAAAGTGTTATATAAATACATTTAGATTGATTTTGGTTGATAGATTGATGTCTTGCTATCGACCGTGTGTGTGTGTGTGTGTGTGTGTGTCTTGCTATCGACCGTGCGTGTGTGCCGCGCTTGTGCGTAACGTTTAGCCTACTGTTTTGATTGAGTATTAGCCTAAACAATGAATTAGGTAATCTGGCTTTCATAACTCAGTGCCTAGCCTCTTACTGACATCACCGCACGTCACTGCCTGTAGGGTAACATTGCACCAAACAACAAGTATAAACTAAATGCTAAATCTAATACTTTTGTGCCAATGAAACAGAATCTTAGCAATCTTAACAGTTATTAAAAACTTTTATTTTGAAATGGACCAACTATGAGTTCTAGGAACTGAAAAATCCCTCCGGTCTGCATTTCGCTGCATATCAATGATTTTTTTAACTCACGTGGCTCAAACAGATGTTTATTACGACTGAAGGTCTTATGGGAAACAAACAGGTCAACGTGGATTTGTATTTGTTCATTTACTTCCTGTGTCCACCGTTATAAACATGATCCTGAAATGGAAAACTGTTTCCACGGACAACCCCGTGGACAACCTGGCCCAAAACCTTTTGATATTTTAGCTAATAATAACTGACGTTGGCTAACATAGAACCTGTTGATGCTAATCGTTAGCCTCTCCCGAGTGAAACTAAGGTTAGCTTTTAGCCCAGCGGGCTACATAACATGTTTTACACACAAGACCAGTTATGAGTATTGCATCATAACCACGCGATTTACCGTCGCATAGTCGACAAATCACCGTATTGTCAGGAGAAGCTCACAGACAGTTTAGCCAAACACCGGACCTTATTATCATTGGGAAAAGCAAATAATGTTTCCGCCCGGTTTCGAACCGGGGACCTTTCGCGTGTGAGGCGAACGTGATAACCACTACACTACGGAAACTGTCATACAAATCAACAGCGATCACGTCACATGGGGAGGATGTTTCAGACCTTAATTGGTTCTCAACATGGAAGAGATGACCTACGTCAGACACATGGATTGATGAACTTTTAAACAAGCGTCTCAGCCACTTAACATCAAATGTTACTCCATAACCATGTCGCCACCTTTTAATATAGTAGCTAAAAGTAAGTCAACTTGGCTAACACCGAGCATGTTGACCTACTGATGCTAAAATCCCCCAAAGGAAGCAAACGTTAGCTTGTAGCCTAGCGGGCTACATCAGCATGGTAAGCACGCAGAAGATAATTTGAGGACTTACCAACCAAACAGCGGAGCTTCCTATCGAGGGGGGAAAATAATGTTTCCGCCCGGTCTCGAACCGGGGACCTTTCGCGTGTTAGGCGAACGTGATAACCACTACACTACGGAAACCCTGTGAAGACGAATGGATGCGTTCAGTAAGACAGTGTCTGATTGTCCTGGGACAGTGTCCAGTAAGACAGTGTCTGATTGTCCTGGGACAGTGTCCAGTAAGACAGTGTCTGATTGTCCCCGGACAGTGGCCAGTAAGACAGTGTCTGATTGTCCCGGGACAGTGTCCAGTAAGACAGTGTCTGATTGTCCCCGGACAGTGTCCAGTAAGACAGTGTCTGATTGTCCCCGGACAGTGTCCAGTAAGACAGTGTCTGATTGTCCTGGGACAGTGTCCAGTAAGACAGTGTCTGATTGTCCCGAGACAGTGTCAAGACCATTCCATTTGTGATTTAGGGGGGTTTGGATGTCTGATTTCCCTTTGAATTGCTTGGTCAATCCCAATAAGTAACGATATATAACCTAATTTGTATTAATATCAGCCTGGATGTAATCTGTACATAAATATAAAATGTAATATAAAACATATAAACAATGTTTCCGCCCGGTTTCGAACCGGGGACCTTTCGCGTGTGAGGCGAACGTGATAACCACTACACTACGGAAACTGCCATGTAAACAATCAGCGACATATTCAATAAATACAGGAATGAAATATATTTCTTAGTTAAATACACTGTCTGGTAAAAGCTAAGTCGCTTTACAGAATGACACAGACATTGTTATGTCTAAATGTATTAAAATAGCGGAGGATAACTCCCGACGTTAACGTTAGCAGATAGCTAAACTTAGAATGCTACACTCGGCTAATTCTGGCCTCAACCAATCATCACGAACATTTTACAAAACATGCATTAAACCCAGTTATAACCTATGAAAACACCATTAAACACCAGTATCTCCTTTTAACTGTTTACGGAACCCGGATGCCACGGCTT
>CM057249.1:415701-420701 GCA_029931835.1 Etheostoma nigrum
ACCCGGGAACGCCAGGAACGCCGACTGGAACGCCAGGAACGCCGACCGGAACGCCGCCAAGTCGCCGCTAAGGGAGAGGAAAAACCACGGTGAGAAATATTACAACTAATTACAAAATTTGGGAAAATATTATACATTTTTTGGGGGGGAAATAAAATAAAATGTTATATGTTACAATGTTATTATTTGTGAAAATATTACAACTTATTGTGTTGTGTGTGTTAATATCGCCCATACTTATTATTATTCTTCCGCCAGATTTTCATCCCACTACTAGTCCCGGAGCGTTGCCAACACGCACACACAAAATACATCAAAACGTGTGTAATGATTGGTAAAGGTGGGCTATGACTTTACTAAGAGATTTGCCCCGCGGTTTTCACAAAATCTGCAAAAAACGGCAAAAATGTCTCATAGACTTGAATGGGAAATGTTCGGGAAATCTCTCAACATCGCTCCAACCCCCCCTCTTTGGGACCGTGCTGTATCGCCATACTTTAACGTAGAAACATGATTAAAAGTTTAAACCGAAGACAAGACTTTGGCGTTTATTGGGCTGAATGGGCGTTCAGATATCAAGCACGGTTTCTCCCAAATCACAGTTTACGTATCGTCCTGTTTTCAGACCGGCTCAGATTTTCCAATGTGTGTGTATGTGGTGAATGTTGAGAACTAGAGTGGAGGACAGAGTGGGGAGATTAAATAAATCATCTTGGTTCTCTCTCTATAACTTGCTCCCACGCCAACAATTCTAACTTGTCATGGCCAATTTATAAATCAAAACGTAGGTATTCTTGTCTATTTTCAGCAAATATGCTCATGTATACGATATGAATTATATTTTTCACTCAGCGAGCTTTCAAATGACAAGAGTTCCCAATCTTCCTCCATTCACTGCCATGTTAAACATCGTCCACATTTCTGAGCAGAACGCAGAGCGAAGCACTTTTTTACATCGCTGATACGCCCACATTTCTAAGTTTATCCATATAAATATTAGATAAATATGTTTACAAAGGCCTTCTGGTGCCCACGAGAACCTTATTTTATTGATATCTTTTTATCGTATGCTTTTGGTGATATGATCATTTGTTTGAGAGCTGGTTCAGTGTCTGAATAGCTGGAGACACAGCTGACAGGTACAGCAGCTGTATCGTTAACTGATTACAGATCAAAGAGATGACATCACAGAGATCAAAGGCTTCCTATTGGTCCTTAGTAACCAAGGCAACCATACTCTGTATGTCTGTCTGTCGACATCTATCTGTCTCTCTCTCTCTCTCTCAGACACACACACACACAGACTAACTGACCAACTGACTGACTCCTAACTGACTTCAGGCCTCAACACCAACAGCTGTTTCATAGAAGACAGACTGGGAGAGGTGGAGGAGGAGGAGGAGGAGGAGGAGGCGGAGGAGGAAGGAGAGGAAGGAAGGAGGAAGAGGAAGGAGAGAAAGGAGGAGGAGGAAGGAGAGGAGGAGGAGAGGAAGAGGAGAAAGAGGAGGAGGAGAGGAAGAGAAGGAGGAGGAAGGAGAGGAGAGGAAGGAGGAGAAGTGAGAGTCTGGTTGGTTCTAGCTACGTCATCGCTGTTTCTGGGAAACAGAAACGTCTTAAATAGGTTTTAAAAGTTATATCTCTGAAGGGATAAGACTTTTTATTAAGTTGTATTGCTATTAGGATGTGCACCAGGTAGGAGGCACACTGATAACATTTCTGCAGAATTTTCTAGTTATTATTATTATTATTATTATTATTATTATTATTATTTGTGCCCACAGACAACGTCCCCGAGCTGTCTGGCTCCGGCTCGGAGAGCGAGGTGAGGAAGGAAGTTCCGGTCGTCCCCCCCCGGCCGAGTGCAGCGCTAATCCTGGAGCGCTGCAGCGACAACACGCGCCGGAGGGTCAGCCTCCACCGGGCCCCGGGCTCCGGCTCGCCAGCTAGCACGCCAGCTAGCACGCCACCTAGCACACCAGCTACCACGCCAACTAGCACGTCAGCTAACACCGCAATGCTTGAACACACACAATGAGGCCGAGATCACACTCTTTAGGAGAGAAAACGTTCCTCTAAGGCTCTCATGTAGTAAAATAAACCCCAACACACAGCTGCCAGTGTTTGGGTTCCAAAAATCAGCCCAGATCGTCTTTTGTTGCCATGACAACAGCTACGGTATCCTAGCGCGCTATGTGGAGCGATGCTAATGCTAACGTTACATTCAACAAGCAGTTGGAGCGAGGTGAAACGGTCACTTTCTAAAAGTTTTTGTCCCTTTCTTTCACGTTTTTGTCGTTTTTATTCATCGTTTTTGTAAGTTTTCGGCATTCCTGTGCTCATCATCGGCCGACCTTCGTTGACCTTGAGAAAGACGCTCTGAGTGGAGCCGCTCGTGTTTCTGACGCGTTCTTGGTCCCGTTTTCAACGTTTTTGTGACATTTTCAATGTTTTGCTCAATATTTTTGATGTTTTGTTGGTTGTTTTTCTTGCTTTTCCTGACGTTGTTTTCCATATTTTCTGTTATTAAAACCTTTGAGGGTTAGGAGTATTTATTCCAATGAACTCCTAATATTTCTGTTCTTTTCTGCAGAGCTTTGTTTTATTTATTTGCTTCATAAATATAAACAATAATAAAAGAAGTTTTATATCTTTCCTCGAATTATTCTCAATGTTCTTTAATAAATAAGGTTTCAGTTTGTTGTCTCACATAAAACTTTAAATATGATAATAATTAATAATGATTAATTAGAATAATAATAATACACACTTACACACACACACACAATACCAAATTAGCAGGTATTCTGTCTATAATGGAGTGGTATGGACATGTAGAAGTGACCCCAAACTTTGGACCGGTAGTGTAAATACAAAATAAAAAAATAGAAAAATAAGTGAAAATGAAAACAAAATAATTTAATAAATAAATAAAAACAATATTATTATTTTTTATTCCTGTTCATATTTATTTATTCTAAAATTAACCTGCAGAATAATTTAATATTTATTATTTTTTACATTTATTTCTCCATTATAAAAAAAAACACGGACAAATTAAATGTGAAATGTGAAAAAATGAATATGGATAATCTGCTGAGTGCCTTTAATATAATGTGCATTCAAGTTTACCGTAATGTACATTTCTATTTTTTAATTGAACAAATTTTTTTATTGATTTAATTGAACAGATTCAATGACATATTCATGCTTTTTTCCACACTTTGTGTTTTTCCTCACTTTGTGTTTTACCGTGAATTACGGTAAGTTACATTTTCACTGGAGGTAAAGGATTGTACTTTATGTATTGTATTGTACAAGGATCAGTATGTAAGAAAAATTGCAACAAAAAAAAAAACTCAGAATGATTTTGAACAAAAAGTTTGACCCCGACGTGATTTGAACACGCAACCTTCTGATCTGGAGTCAGACGCGCTACCGTTGCGCCACGAGGTCCTACATTCCATTCTGACCCCGTACTGATTATAAAGCTTAAAACTATATAGCGATGGGTTAAATTTAACAATCTTATGAGGGTACACATATCCCTAGGGGAACTTTGGAATACTGAAGGGGGTACGTGAGATTTTGTAAACTTTTACTTTTAGCGTGTATAGAGCAGCATATCTCCACCAGACTCCATGTAAATAATCACTAGTTTTAGCGTGTATAGAGCAGCATATCTCCACCAGACTCCATGTAAATAATCAGTGATTTTAGCGTGTATAGAGCAGCATATCTCCACCAGACTCCATGTAAATAATCTGTGATTTTAGCGTGTATAGAGCAGCATATCTCCACCAGACTCCATGTAAATAATCACTACTTTTAGCATGTATAGAGCAGCATATCTCCACCAGACTCCATGTATATAATCACTACTTTTAGCGTGTATAGAGCAGCATATCTCCACCAGACTCCATGTAAATAATCACTACTTTTAGCGTGTATAGAGCAGCATATCTCCACCAGACTCCATGTAAATAATCAGTGATTTTAGCATGGTAAAATACGGCTTTCTAAAACATCTCTGAGCTCTGAGCAGCGCTGCTCGATCGGCTCCGTTTGGTCAGAGTTTTCTTTCTTTCATTCCAGTATCGGGTCTGTCAGTCACAGTGAAAACCGGGGACATTTCCGGGGACAGATCCAGCCGGTGACAGGTCCCCAAAACCGGGGACGTCTGGTCACCCTAATATACATATATCACCATTAGTAAAATTCCAGTTCAGTTCATCTTGAAGTTATGCTCTTTTTTAATGTATCTAGAAAATGTGTTGTTATAATATTGCCTATGGCGCTTCGTTGACAGTCCTCCCTGGTGGTCTAGTGGTTAGGATTCGGCGCTCTCACCGCCGCGGCCCGGGTTCGATTCCCGGTCAGGGAACTGACTTTTGCGCCTTTGATGATTTTTTGTTTTGTTTGTTGACATGACGTCAACAAATACATGACGTCAACAAATACCTACATGCATTCTGAAATTAGTTCAGAGTTTAATACAGATTAAATCTAATAAATAAATAAAAATAAATAAAGAAGGATGTTATCCTAAATAAAGATATTGCCATCATCACTATTTACATCAGCGTTGCTACAGTAGGAATCCTATAGCGTGATGCCCGCTGTTGTCATGGTGATGATGGGGGAATGATCGACCAATAGTCGATCAGTAACAGAGGAGATGTCCGTGTTTCTGCATCTCCTCTGCAGAGGACTGCTGCAGAGAAACCTGTCACTCCATGCAGAGATTAGCAGAACGAACCCGGATGTCAGGTGGCTGTCTCTTCCCTTCAAAATAAAACAGTATAGTATTAAAATGTGTTGTGCTTTTTTTTTCTCTAAATATTCGACTTTCTTCACCAACAATTTTACTTAAAAAAAAAAGTATATTTGACTGTTTTAAGAAAAAAAAGGAAAAAATAACTCAAAAGAATCAACATTTTTTTTCAAAATATTAGATTTTTTTCTACATTTACAATCCTACATTAGTAAAAGTACAAAAACAA
>CM057249.1:425701-440701 GCA_029931835.1 Etheostoma nigrum
CGCCGACCACCGGCTACGAGAAGGACGTCGGTTCCAAAACCACGATCCGCCTCATCAACTCGCAGGTAAACAAGGGCCACACAAACGCTGCACCCCCCTGGTACCCCCCTGGTATCCCCCTGGTATCCCCTTGGTACCCCCTGGTACCTCCCTGGTACCCCCATCTGGTATCCCCCTGGTATCCCCCTGGTACCTCCCTGGTACCTCCCTGGTACCCCCCTGGTACCTTCCTGGTACTCCCCTGGTATCCCCTTGGTATCCCCTGGTACCTCCCTAGTACTCCCCTGGTATCCCCCTGGTACCTCCCTGGTACTCCCCTGGTATCCCCCTGGTACCCCCTTGGTACCCCCCTGGTATCCCCCTGGTACCTCCCTTGGTACCCCCCTGGTATCCCCCTGGTACCTCCCTTGGTACCTCCCTGGTATCCCCTGGTACCCCCCTGGTACCTCCCTGGTACCCCCTTGGTATCTCCTGGCTTCCCCTGGTATCCCCCTGGTACCCCCTTGGTATCCCCTAGTATCCCCTGGTATCCCCCTGGTACCCCCTTGGTATCCCCTGGTATCCCCCTGGTGTCCCCCTGGTTTCCCCCTGGTACCCCCCTGGTACTCCCCTGGTATCCCCTGGTATCCCCCTGGTACCCCCTTGGTATCCCCTGGTATCCCCTGGTATCCCCCTGGTACCCCCTTGGTATCCCCTGGTATCCCCCTGGTGTCCCCCTGGTTTCCCCCTGGTACCCCCCTGGTACTCCCCTGGTGTCCCCCTGGTATCCCCCTGGTACCCCCCTGGTACTCCCCTGGTGTCCCCTGGTACCCCCCTGGTACCTCCCTGGTACCCCCTTGGTATCTCCTGGCTTCCCCTGGTATCCCCTGGTACCCCCCTGGTACCTCCCTGGTACCCCCTTGGTATCTCCTGGCTTCCCCTGGTATCCCCCTGGTACCCCCTTGGTATCCCCTGGTATCCCCTGGTATCCCCCTGGTACCCCCTTGGTATCCCCTGGTATCCCCCTGGTGTCCCCCTGGTATCCCCCTGGTACCCCCCTGGTACTCCCCTGGTATCCCCCTGGTACCCCCCTGGTACTCCCCTGGTGTCCCCCTGGTACTCCCCTGGTATCCCCCTGGTACCCCCCTGGTATCCCCCTGGTACCCCCCTGGTATCCCCCTAGTACTCCCCTGGTATCCCCCTGGTACCCCCCTGGTATCCCCCTGGTACTCCCCTGGTGTCCCCCTGGTACCCCCTGGTACCCTCCCAATTTAAGCGCCTGTGTTCTCCCCCCCCCTCCCTGTGGTCCTGTCGCTGCAGGTGATGGCGTCTGACGACCACCGCTTCCTGTCCAGCTCGCTGTACAGCTCCGGCGCCCTGGTGGCCTGGGACCCCGCCCCCTTCTCCGCTGACCTCACGCAGGTGATGTTCACACGCACACCCGAGCGTCGGAAAAACCAGAACGTGGAAAAAAGCTTAGAAGTGGCAACATATCACAATATGTATGATAGAAACTCTCCAGAGTATAATATAATGAAATACATGTGTGTAGTTTAACTGAATGTTGCCATGGTAACACAGAAATGCGTCCAAAATGCATACAGGGACGGACGTGGACCATGAGGGTTTAAAAGTACTTGTACCAAGTTTTTAACAGACCTTTGTGCCCACCCCCCCCCCCCCAGTGGTACAACAGGACGGACTACCCCATCTTCCTGCAGTACCAGAGGTACCGGAGGCTCCACCCCTCGCAGCCCTTCTACATCCTGCACCCGCGCTTCGAGTGGCAGGTCTGGCAGCGCATCCAGGACAACATGGCCGAGCCCATCCAGAAGAACCCCCCCTCCTCGGGCCTGCTCGGTGGGTGGAACCAGAACAACATATACTAACAATAAATACTAAAATACTACAAAAATGTGGGAAAATACTGCACTCCAGGGTGTAGCAGGACACTGCAGGGTGTAGCAGGGCATAGCAGGGTGTAGCAGGGCACTGCAGGGTGTAGCAGGGCATAGCAGGGTGTAGCAGGGCACTGCATGGTGTAGCAGGGCATAGCAGGGTGTAGCAGGACACTGCAGGGTGTAGCAGGGCATAGCAGGGTGTAGCAGGGCACTGCAGGGTGTAGCAGGGCATAGCAGGGTGTAGCAGGACACTGCAGGGTGTAGCAGGGCATAGCAGGGTGTAGCAGGGCACTGCAGGGTGTAGCAGGGCATAGCAGGGTGTAGCAGGGCACTGCATGGTGTAGCAGGGCGTAGCAGGACACTGCAGGATGCAGCAGGACACTGCAGGATGTAGCAGGGCACTGCAGGGTGTAGCAGGGCACTGCAGGGTGTAGCAGGGCATAGCAGGGTGTAGCAGGGCACTGCAGGGTGTAGCAGGGCGTAGCAGGACACTGCAGGATGCAGCAGGGCACTGCAGGGTGTAGCAGGGCACTGCAGGGTGTAGCAGGGCACTGCAGGATGTAGCAGGACACTGCAGGGTGTAGCAGGGCACTGCAGGATGTAGCAGGACACTGCAGGATGTAGCAGGGCACTGCAGGGTGTAGCAGGGCACTGCAGGGTGTAGCAGGGCACTGCAGGGTGTAGCAGGACACTGCAGGACGTAGCAGGGCACTGCAGGGTGTAGCATGGCACTGCAGGGTGTAGCAGGGCATAGCAGGGTGTAGCAGGGCGTGGCCAGACAGAGCAGGACACTGCAGGACGTAGCAGGGCACTGCAGGGTGTAGCAGGGTGTAGCAGGACAGTATTTATTATTATTATTATTATATATTATATTATATATTTATATATTATATCTCTATACTGTATTTTCCATTGTCTTGCTGGTGTGCTCCTCCCAGAGGGGTTAACAGAGCGTCTCTGTGTCCCCCGTGTCCCCCCAGGGACGGTCCTGATGATGTCTCTGTGTGACACGGTGCACGTGTACGAGTTCCTGCCGTCCCGCCGGAGGACGGAGCTGTGCCACTACTACCAGCGGTTCCAGGACGCGGCGTGCACGCTCGGCGCCTACCACCCGCTGCTCTACGAGAAGAACCTGGTGAAGAGGATGAACCAGGGCTCCGACCGCGACATCTACACCCAGGGACGGGTCACCCTGCCTGGGTTCAGGAGGCTCAACTGCACCCAGGCGGCTGGAGGGTCACCCACACACTGACCGACCACACACATACACACACACACTGACCGCACACACACACACACACACTGACCGCACACACACACGCACGCAGAAAGACACACACACACACGCAGACAGACACACACACACACACACACACACAGATGTATGCACACACACCACATGCAAACACACACACCACTTACACACATACGTATGCTCACACACACACACACACAGATGTATGCACACACACACCACAGGCAAACACACATACGCACACACACACAGACGTAGGCACGAACACACACACACACACACACACAATCTATTTAAGAACATGCTGCCTGCAGACGACTCTTATTGTAACAGTGGAACTAGTTTTTGTACCCGAGTCCCAACCCGTCCCCAAAGTATTTTTATATTTAGTAGAATTGACAGCAGTAATAACCAGGAGGACCATCTTTAATGTGATTCTGTGACTCAGACATGTGAAACGAGACTGGTTTTATTTCTACAAATACACAAACATTCGGTTCTGTTGTTCAGAGCAACATTTACCAGATTATTATTCTAAGTGTGTGACATCATTATGGGATGGATCCCTACAGAGATAGACCTTTTAGTTAAAGAGGAAGATTCTTTTAGTTTAACATGAAACAGAAATCACCATCACCAAACCCACCAGACTCCATGTAAATAATCACTACTTTTAGCGTGTATAGAGCAGCATATCTCCACCAGACTCCATGTAAATAATCACTACTTTTAGTCTACATGGAGTCTGGTGGAGATATGCTGCTCTATACACGCTAAAAGTAGTGATTATTTACATGGAGTCTGGTGGAGATATGCAGCTCTATACATGCTAAAAGTAGTGATTATTTACATGGAGTCTGGTGGAGATATGCAGCTCTATACATGCTAAAAGTAGTGATTATTTACATGGAGTCTGGTGGAGATATGCTGCTCTATACATGCTAAAAGTAGTGATTATTTACATGGAGTCTGGTGGAGATATGCTGCTCTATACGTGCTAAAAGTACTGATTATTTACATGGAGTCTGGTGGAGATATGCTGCTCTATACGTGCTAAAAGTAGTGATTATTTACATGGAGTCTGGTGGGTTTGGTGATGGTGATTTCTGTTTCATGTTAAACTAAAATGATCTTACTTTTTAACTAAGAGGTCTATCTCTGTAGGGATCCATCCCATAATGTTGTCACACACTTTGAATAATAATCTGAGGCTCAGTGGAACGTTAGCTTCTCTGGAGATTACATCCATGCTACAAAAATCATAAAATTGGAGGTTATTTGTGAAGACTATCCAATCAAACTTTTGTTTCCACGGAGATTAATTTCTGTGTCTGGTGTTTCAGAAATAGAACTCAGGTCCAATCACACGTTGAGTCTCATCACAGAAAAGAAGCCAAAAACCCAATGGTCCCACATCCCATTGGTCCCAAAACCCAATGGTCCCACAACCCTATGTCCCCACAGCCCAATGGTCCCACAACCCAATGGTCCCACAACCCTATGTCCCCAAAACCCAATGGTCCCACAGCCCAATGGTCCCACATCCCTATGGTCCCACAAGCCATTGGTCCCAAAACCCAATGGTCCCACATCCCTATGGTCCCAAAACCCAATGGTCCCACAACCCTATGGTCCCACAACCCATTGGTCCCACAACCAATTGGCCCCAAAACCCAATGGTCCCACATCCCTATGGTCCCACAACCCATTGGTCCCAAAACCCAATGGTCCCACATCCCTATGGTCCCACAACCCATTGGTCCCAAAACCCAATGGTCCCACATCCCTATGGTCCCACAACCCATTGGTCCCAAAACCCAATGGTCCCACATCCCTATGGTCCCACATCCCTATGGTCCCACAACCCATTGGTCCCAAAACCCAATAGTCCCACATCCCTATGGTCCCACAACCCAATGGTCCCCCATCCCTATGGTCCCACAACCCAATGGTCCCACATCCCTATGTCCCCCCCTGGGACCCTGTAGGACCATGTGGGACCATAAGGACGCTCCCATGACTTTCATCCTATTATAACTGATGCATGTGTACCATTCTGTGAAAGTGAAGCAGGAGATCTCTGATCAACAGAGAAGTAGTAGCATGGCACGACCTCTGCTCCCATCCCATAATACCCGTGATGTAAAACCTGTTGTTCTTAGCATCGTTAGCATCGTTAGCATCGTTAGCATCGTTAGCATCGTTAGCATGCAATCAAAGAGAGACGGAGTGAGTGTGCCGCTCCCCACAGGAAGGATGGTGTGTGTCTACAGTATCGGATGCTTTATTAATAAATTATTGAATCTGACACTGGTACGATATTTAAAGTCCCAGGTTGAGTGTGTGTATGAACCTGGACCCTATGTTCCTGTGTGTGTGTGTGTCTGTGTGTGTGTGTGTGTGTGTGTGTGTGTGTGTGTGACTGATGGAAACAATCTTTGACATTGGTTCTGTATTAAGAGAGATCCCTGCAGTTGGCAGCGGGGAAACAGGCTACAATGTGAGTTGATAGGTTGTCCAGCGTGTATTTACCTTCCTAAAAGTTCTTGTTTTGCTGCTGACTGACTCAGATCATTATTCTAAGTGTGTGACAACATTATGGGATGGATCCCTACAGAGAGAGACCTTTTAGTTAAAGAGGAAGATCCTTTTAGTTTAACATGAAACAGAAATCACCATCACCAAACCCACCAGACTCCATGTAAATAATCACTACTTTTAGCATCGTAAAATACACTTCATGCAAAGTGGACAGAAACTAAATAAAACAATGAAAAGCCGTCTTGGTTCATCTTTCCACTGTTCCACCAATCACCACTCTGGTCTGGTTGGAATGAATACATAGTTTACTGATTTACATGTGTAAATATGCTGCACTATACACGCTAAAAGTAAAAGTAACTGATGCTGAACATCTGTCCTGTAGGGTAACATTACAGCTTGTTTCTCCCTGATTCTGAACATCTGTCCTGTAGGGTAACATTACAGCTTGTTTCTACCTGATGCTGAACATCTGTCCTGTAGGGTAACATTACAGCTTGTTTCTACCTGATGCTGAACATCTGTCCTGTAGGGTAACATTACAGCTTGTTTCTACTTGATGCTGAACATCTGTCCTGTAGGGTAACATTACAGCTTGTTTCTACTTGATGCTGAACATCTGTCCTGTAGGGTAACATTACAGCTTGTTTCTCCCTGATGCTGAACATCTGTCCTGTAGGGTAACATTACAGCTTGTTTCTACCTGATGCTGAACATCTGTCCTGTAGGGTTACATTACAGCTTGTTTCTACCTGATGCTGAACATCTGTCCTGTAGGGTAACATTACAGCTTGTTTCTACCTGATGCTGAACATCTGTCCTGTAGGGTTACATTACAGCTTGTTTCTACCTGATGCTGAACATCTGTCCTGTAGGGTAACATTACAGCTTGTTTCTACCTGATGCTGAACATCTGTCCTGTAGGGTAACATTACAGCTTGTTTCTACGTGATGCTGAACATCTGTCCTGTAGGGTTACATTACAGCTTGTTTCTACCTTTTGATTTTTGTACCACTACTAAAGGGCGAACACGCTTTAAAATGCACTATTCATCACCTTTTGAAGGATGGTAAGGATGGCTTTATTTTCTACCTTTATTTTGAAGGATGGTATCTTCATTTTCTAGCTTTTAATTAAAGGATGGCAGCTTTATTTTGAAGGATCATCAGTGATTCAACGTCGCTGTCTCTTATTGATATGTTAAGCCCTGCATGCATCAGACTTAAAACGCTGTAAATGTTAAAGTCAGATTATTATGATTATGAATGTTGTATTTTGAGGATTCCTCGTTGTGTTTTATTTTGGTAATGACTTCCTGTTTGACGTCGGCTGTCCTCTGTGAGCAGGAAGACAATCCCAGTCGGGACGTCGGGACAGAGAAGACACAATGTATTTCAATTTTAAATTTTAAAGGTCAATAAGGTCAATAAAGACCTCACAACAACACAACGGCTCTGGAAATTATTCTTAAGAAGTTATAAGTTAATAATTATTTATTATTTATTTTTTTAATATGATTTTTTGGGGCTTTTTAGGCTTTTATTTCCACGGGACAGATGAAGACATGAAAGGGGGGGGGGGTGTATATAATTGAAAAAGTATAGTAATGAATAATATATGAACAGAAGGATATATGAAATTATGCTTAAATGTAATTTTCCCACTTCAACAACAGGCCTTAGGCCGGGGTCGAACCCGAGGCTCTGCATCGAGGAGTGACCTGAGCCAATCGGCCACATTTCAACAAGTTTCTAAATCAGAAAGAATACCGAGCTGCAACAATCATAACCAGTAAAATAAACGATGAGTTCACTACTTTCATTACATTTGGGTTAAATCCGTTGTATAGCGTTGGGGAAATGTCCGAAAAAGCTTTAAAAATGTGGGGAAAAAACTACAAAAATTGCAATTGGGGGGGGGGGGGTTGGTGCCTGAACTGGCAACCCTCCGGTTCTCAACCCAACTCCCTACGGACTGCTGCAGACAAAAACATGTTTTTAAAGAACTACCATAGAGAATGAATGGGAAAAGTTAAGGAAGTTAATCTCTATTTTTCCTGTGAGGAACAGGTCCAAACTGGATCCGGTTCCAAAGTGGACGGAGACATCGGTTTCTGTTACTATTTTAATATAATACATATAATACATCTGTATAATAGAGAATTACATCTTTGTACTAATGACGTCGTAACAGTTTCCGTAGTGTAGTGGTTATCACGTTCGCCTCACACGCGAAAGGTCCCCGGTTCGAAACCGGGCGGAAACAATTTACTTTATTTTTTTTTTACCCCGGAAAAACAATTTAAAAGTAAAATAATGAAATAAGATTTTTTTTTAATCATTATTGTATTTATTTAAATATGTGTTCTTTTAACTTTAATTAAACATCACTTAAAGGCCTTTTACACAAAGACAGGAATGTTCACGTTCAGTGGATAGTCCAATCTGCACTGACTTCACAGCTCCTTTCCTTAAATAACTGTATAATCTAAAACAAAACGTATCTGTTGGTATCCTTCCCCCCGGAGCGACGCATAAACTCCATCTTCCTTGCCAAGAAAGTTGGTAAAAATACATCCATGTTTTCTGTTATTCTTCTCTTGCTATGGCAACTTATTTTTTTGTTTAAAAGTCCATTTGCTGTTACGGTGACGGAGGTCAAACGCGTCTCGGCTTTGCAGGTTTGTTGCATCCAAAATAGAAAAGAGTACTTCGACAGTTTGCTCTCATTAAATGGGGAAACAGCGCCCCCAATGTGGCCAAATATATATGACACCCATCAGGCCCGGCCCTAAACAATTTGGTGCCCTAGGCAAGATTTTAGGTGGCGCCCCCCTGTACAGTACTTGCATGTCTGCTAGTGTACATATACTCACAAGAAACTAAAAAGCTTTGTCTTGGACATTTTTTATTTACATAAAACAATATTCACATTAAAAAAACTTAAAAATAATTAAAGAAACAAAACAAATGAACTCAATATCTGAAATACAATATAAATAGCTTATATAAAGTATTAAATTAAAATACTACCAAAAAAGTTTAAACAAGTGACATTAACGTAAATACAATATAAATAACCTATAGAAAGTATTACATTTAAATACCCCCAAAAAAGTGTAAACAAGTGACATTAAATTAAATACAATATAAATATGGCACTGTGCAAAGTAAGAAATCAAAGAAATGAGTAGGCACAACAAATACAAGCATTTAAAAAAAAAACATGAAAATATGATCTTATGAATAGCTCTTCTGGTCATTTTAGTCTGCCTTAACTTGAATTACTTCAAAAGGAGGGGCACTTGATGCTGCTTCTTCAGTGCTGGGTTGTGCTGCTGAGGTGAGATGATTTGCAGGGGTTTGACTGAGAAACCTCAGCAGTGCATCTGAAGACAGAAGAGGAATATGTGACCCCAGTCTAATAATAAACACATTATTTCAAGAATAAAGTAAAATTAAATTAAATAATATAAACAAAAAAGAGATGCATGCATGATGTACACTATTGTTTATAATATACAATATAAATTTTGGATTAGAAAAATTATTACTGTAATGATGTTGTTATTACAGTGAAATGCTAATTAGAATAATGCAATGGATCGGTAAACTGCAGAATAATATACTATAGCATGTGGGAATGCTAACTTTGCTGTAACATTAATGATGTACACTTTAACACTAACATAGTTTAACATGATGAACACACTTAAGATAATATGAGCTATAACACAGCTAATAGCTAGGCTTATAAGTATGAAAAATTAATAGTATTTTGAACGACTATTACCACCTGGGAAAAGGTAAAATAACCATGTCAATGCAATTAACATTATAATATCTGCTTAATAAATCTAATATATACACGTTTGCCTGAGGATGGCAAGAGGGGGGGGCATTTAAATCACTATTTTCCAACAACTGGGCCCTTCCATAACATTAACTGATGTTAAAACTAACAGATAGCGCTCGCTATTTATTGATTAGCCAACTATGTCATGCTAACGGCTAATGCTATTATCGATCATTGTTCTGCAACAGCAAAATAATATCATTATCATCATCACCTTTACTGTAACATTACCTCTGTCTTTGTCACGTTTTTCCTCCTCTTCTTTTCTTTTTTTCCTCCCCTGGGCACCAGTTTAGGATGCTTTGACATTATGAGATTTAGATGCAGGTAAAAGAAGTCGGGCTTATTTTTTTTTTAATTAAGGTGACGTTACTGTACGTACACACCGCCACCGACTTGAGCTGAAAAAGCTCTGGCCGCCCCGCCAAGGACGCTTGTCAAAAAGTACGGGGAAGCTTTCAGACGCTTTGGCCGCTCTGATGTGGCGGCGTTCGTATAGCGCAATTGGTCAAATCGGTGTTGTGAGCAAAACGCTTTCGTAAATATTTCGCGCTTGTCCTCTATGTGTATCATTGGATAATTATGGATCATCGCATTTGCGCATTTAATAAGGGTAAAATGATCTGCAAAACAGATTGTACCATTCACATCAAGCAAGGAAGACTACCATGCTACGGCTCATTTCCCTCGTTAAAAAGATTAGGAATCATCAACTCACCGGACACACCGACTATCTCGGCTACTTTATCCCATGCCTCGTTTTTTTTTAACTGGTCGCTATACGCAAACAACGTCATATCATAAATGATAGGAAACCCAGCGAGGATGAGCTGATCCTCCATTGCCCTCGGAACAAATGTTTTGGTAAGAACGAAAAGATTACATCGTATGTTTCTCCGGAATCAGTCAGCGTGAAGGACTTCTATATTCCGATTGGCGTTAGCCGCTGCTTGCCGCTGAACCGCGTCATAGCTCATTACCATAAAGTTGAAAAATTTCAACTTTCAGATTGACGCTCAAAACGCCCAAAACGTGACGCCGACAGATTTGCCGCTCCTTGCAGCTGAGAGAAGCCGGCTTCCATTGAAAATGAATGACTTCCGGTATCTTTAGACGCTCAAGTCGGTGGCGGTGTGAACGTACGGTAATAGGTACAGCACAGGCCGGGCGCCCCCTGGTGGTTTGCGCCCTTAGCATTTGCCTATACTGCCTAAGCCACGGGCCGGCCCTGACACCCATAGTGATAAGAACTACCGTAGAGAATGAATGGGCAAAGCTCTGCTATTCATGTGAAGGAGGTCCAACTGGACGCCGGTTCGAAACCAGACGGAAACTTTGATTTTTGTTACAACTTTTATTTTATACAAAAATATATTCACATGGCTCAAATATATGTTTATAACAAGTGTAGGTGCTTAGGGAAACACAATGGTAAATGCGCATGTGTATTTATAATTTATGTAATTTATCAAAACTATCCCGAGAAATAGATCCAAACTGGACGCCGGTTCGAAACCTGGATTTTCGTTATTATATACAGACATACACTGTGCTGTAGTATAATGTAATGTGGGTATACTGTACTGTATATGTGTATGCTTTGGGGGTGGGGTCTGGGTGCCCTTCCCCAGGGAAATTTTCAGCGGCAAATACTTCATTTCCTTAATTTTGATACACTTTTATGCAGCGATTCAGGGCTAAAATTTCCTTAATTTATCCTATGTAAAGAAAAAACCCACAGAGGACACTTTAGTATATTGTTGTATTTCATTGGGCATTTTGAACTGGGTATATGGAAATCCTGGAGGTTCCTTAGTGGGTATAGCCTACTGCGTATAAGTGAATCCCTTTTGTAACCAATTTGCACTTTAAATAAGAAAAAAACAACTATGCTGCTCTGCACCTGCACTTTACGTAATGTGTGTTGGAGCCATTAATTATTTTGTTAAATTTAATAGGTATATGTATTTATTGAATTTTTAATTTGCTTGAACATACTGTACATCTACATGAGTTACATAAAGTTATTCGCTGTCAAAGAGATGTCAAAGTGAATGGGAGTCAATGGGATGCTGAAGGCCGGTGGGGGCTAGGTGGCATCAAAATGGCGCCAAAGACTAAGGATGCTTACCCCCTTGGTTTCTCCCATTGGGTTTTACTTCCTGTTTTTTTGAGATGGTCTGCCCCGCCCTGATGTCTTTCACCCGTTCTCCAGCCCTTGTGTCACCTGACCCTTGTTAACTCTCGTTAACCCTCGTTAGCCCTCGTTAGCCTGTGTATTTATTCTTATTTGTATTTAGTCTCTGTCCAGCCGGTCTTCTATATAAATATATATACTGTATACATACGTGTATATGGGCCAATATATTTATATACAGTACAATATACCCACTACAATACATTAGACTACACCACTGCATGTAATGTAATATTTGGATATTTATGAATGGATTAGTTTTTATAAAGAAGATAAATGTCAGTTAAAGTAAAAGTGTAATATGTAGCATTTATTGATGGTGGTGAGTTGATCAGCTGACCAGCAGAGGGCGATAAAGCATCAGCAGATATTACGGTCTGCTGTCAGCATCTTTTCATTTTGTCCAATAATAATAACAAAAAAAAATAAGAATCCTTACAAAAATAAAAATAATAAAAAATTTATAAAACGATTGTTCAAAAAAATAATGTAATGGTAGTAATGGTTACAAAAACAAAAATAATAATAATAAAAATACAACAAATAATCCTTACACACTATGTAGTGGAAAGTATCATTCATATCACATAAATGAGCACATTGGCTGAAACTAGACAAGAATACCTACGTTTTGATGTATAAATTGTCCATGACAAGTTAGAATTGTTGGCGTGGGAGCAAGTTATAGAGAGAGAACCAAGATGATTTTTTTAATCTCCCCACTCTGTCCTCCACTCTAGCTCTCAACATCCGCCACATACACACACATTGGAAAATCTGAGCCGGTCTGAAAACAGGACGATACGTAAACTGGGATTTGGGAGAAACCGTGCTTGATATCTGAACGCCCATTCAGCCCAATAAACGCCAAAGTCTTGTCTTCGGTTTAAACTTTTAATCATGTTTCTCCATTAAAGTATGGCGATACAGCACGGTCCCAAAGAGGGGGGGTTGGAGCAATGTTGAGAGATTTCCCGAACATTTCCCATTCATGTCAATGAGACATTTTTCGATTTTGTGAAAACCGCGCGGCAAATCTCTTAGAAAAGTCATAGTCGATGTATTGTGTGTGCGCGTGTTAGCAACGCTCCGGGACTAGTAGTGGGACAAAAATCTGGCGGAAGAATAATAATAAGTATGGACGATAATAGTCAGCAGCACTGTATAACTCAGACTGAGACACATTAGGACACTCGTCTTTTATTCGTCTTCATCAAAGCACCACATTAGAAAGTTGGAGCAGGAGCAGCAGGAGCAGCAGATGAAGTCTCCCCCGTCCACCCCCCCCCCACCTCCTCCTCCACCACCCCCCCACCTCCTCCTCCACCACCACCTCCTCCTCCCCCACCCCCACCCCCCCCTCCTCCTCCACCACCCCCACCTCCTCCTCCCCCACCACCACCCCCCCCTCCTCCTCCTCCTCCGCCTCCGCCGCCTCCTCCTCCACTGCTATTGCTGACATCTGAGAGAGAGAGAGAGAAATTTTTTTTAATTTTCCACTCTTGATCATTCCAAGGGTTAGGGTGACATCATGACACACACGCACACACACACACACACACACACAAACTATATAATCAGTAAATTACACATAATAACGGGGCCTCCTCCCCCCCAGGAATGCCTTGGGGTCCGTTGACATTAATATTTACGGTGGGTGGGTGCACGATGTTGTTGACGTATGTAGTCATGGATGGATCTGAGAGAAAAGCAGAAATATATACAGTGAGGAAAATAAGTATTTGAACACGCTGCTATTTTGCAAGTTCTCCCACTTAGAAATCATGGAGGGTCTGAAATTGTCCTCGTAGGTGCATGTCCACTGTGAGAGACATAATCTAAAAAAAACATCCAGAAATCACAATGTATGATTTATTTACTATTTATTTGTATGGTACAGCTGCAAATAAGTATTTGAACACCTGTCTATCAGCTAGAATTCTGACCCTCAAAGACCTGTTAGTCTGCCTTCAAAATGTCCACCTCCACTCCATTTATTATCCTAAATTAGATGCACCTGTTTGAGGTCGTTAGCTGCATAAAGACACCTGTCCACCCCATACAATCAGTAAGCATCCAACTACTAACATGGCCAAGACCAAAGAGCTGTCCAAAGACACTAGAGACTAAATTGTCCACCTCCACAAGGCTGGAAAGGGCTACGGGGACATGTCCAAGCAGCTTGGTGAAAAAAGGTCCACTGTTGGAGCAATCATTAGAAAATGGAAGAAGCTAAACATGACTGTCAATCTCCCTCGGACTGGGGCTCCATGCAAGATCTCACCTCGTGGGGTCTCAGTGATCCTAAGAAAGGTGAGAAATCAGCCCAGAACTACACGGAGGAGCTGGTCCAGGACCTGAAAAGAGCTGGGACCACCGTTTCCAAGGTTACTGTTGGTAATACACTAAGACGTCATGGTTTGAAATCATGCATGGCACGGAAGGTTCCCCTGCTTAAACCAGCACATGTCAAGGCCGTCTTAAGTTTGCCAATGACCATTTGGATGATCCAGAGGAGTCATGGGAGAAAGTCATGTGGTCAGATGAGACCAAAATAGAACTTTTTGGTCATAATTCCACTAACCGTGTTTGGAGGAAGAAGAATGATGAGGACCATCCCAAGAACACCATCCCTACTGTGAAGCATGGGGGGGTAGCATCATGCTTTGGGGGTGTTTTTCTGCACATGGGACAGGGCGACTGCACTGTATTAAGGAGAGGAGGACCGGGGCCATGTATTGGGAGATTTTGGGGAACAACCTCCTTCCCTCAGTTAGAGCATTGAAGATGGGTCGAGGCTGGGTCTTCCAACATGACAATGACCCGAAGCACACAGCCAGGAAAACCAAGGAGGGGCTCTGGAAGAAGCAGATCAAGGTTCTGGGGGGGCCTAGTCAGTCTCCAGACCTAAACCCAATAGAGAATCTTTGGAGGGAGCTCAAACTCCGTGTTTCTCAGCGACAGCCCAGAAACCTGACTGATCTAGAGAAGATCTGTGTGGAGGAGTGGGCCAAAATCCCTTCTGCAGTGTGTCAAACCTGGTGAAGAACTACAGGAAACGTTTGACCTCTGGAACTGCAAACAAAGGCTACTGGACCAAATATTAACATTGATGTTCTCAGGTGTTCAAATACTTATTTGCAGCTGTATCATACAAATAAATAGTTAAAAAATCATACATTGTGATTTCTGGATGTTTTTTTAGATTATGTCTCTCACAGTGGACATGCACCTACGAGGACAATTTCAGACCTCCATGATTTCTAAGTGG
>CM057249.1:448201-477433 GCA_029931835.1 Etheostoma nigrum
GTAGCTCGTAGTAGCTATGGTAACGGTCTGTAACTCGTAGTGGCTTATGGTCACGGTCTGTAGCTCGTAGTAGCTATGGTAACGGTCTGTAACTCGTAGTGGCTTATGGTCACGGCCTGTAGCTCGTAGTAGCTATGGTAACGGTCTGTAACTCGTAGTGGCTTATGGTCACGGTCTGTAACTCGTAGTGGCTTATGGTCACAGTCTGTAGCTCGTAGTAGCTATGGTAACGGTCTGTAACTCGTAGTAGCTATGGTAACGGTCTGTAACTCGTAGTGGCTTATGGTCACGGTCTGTAGCTCGTAGTAGCTATGGTAACGGTCTGTAACTCGTAGTGGCTTATGGTCACGGTCTGTAGCTCGTAGTAGCTATGGTGACGGTCTGTAGCTCGTAGTAGCTATGGTAACGGTCTGTAGCTCGTAGTAGCTATGGTAACGGTCTGTAACTCGTAGTGGCTTATGGTCACGGTCTGTAGCTCGTAGTAGCTATGGTAACGGTCTGTAACTCGTAGTGGCTTATGGTCACGGTCTGTAGCTCGTAGTAGCTATGGTAACGGTCTGTAGCTCGTAGTAGCTATGGTAACGGTCTGTAGCTCATAGTGGCTTATGGTCACGGTCTGTAGCTCGTAGTAGCTATGGTAATGGTCTGTAGCTCATAGTGGCTTATGGTCACGGTCTGTAGCCCGTAGTAGCTATGGTAATGGTCTGTAGCTCATAGTGGCTTATGGTCACGGTCTGTAGCCCGTAGTAGCTATGGTAATGGTCTGTAGCTCGTAGTGGCTTATGGTCACGGTCTGTAGCTCGTAGTAGCTATGGTAATGGTCTGTAGCTCATAGTGGCTTATGGTCACGGTCTGTAGCTCGTAGTAGCTATGGTAATGGTCTGTAGCTCGTAGTAGCTATGGTAACGGTCTGTAACTCGTAGTAGCTATGGTAATGGTCTGTAGCTCATAGTGGCTTATGGTCACGGTCTGTAGCTCGTAGTAGCTATGGTAACGGTCTGTAGCTCGTAGTAGCTATGGTAACAGTCTGTAACTCGTAGTGGCTTATGGTCACGGTCTGTAGCTCATAGTGGCTTATGGTCACGGTCTGTAGCTCGTAGTAGCTATGGTAACGGTCTGTAACTCGTAGTGGCTTATGGTCACGGTCTGTAGCTCGTAGTAGCTATGGTAACGGTCTGTAACTCGTAGTAGCTATGGTAACGGTCTGTAACTCGTAGTGGCTTATGGTCACGGTCTGTAGCTCGTAGTGGCCTATGGTCACGGTCTGTAGCTCATAGTGGCTTATGGTCACGGTCTGTAGCTCATAGTGGCTTATGGTCACGGTCTGTAGCTCGTAGTAGCTATGGTAACGGTTTGTAGCTCGTAGTGGCTTATGGTCACGGTCTGTAGCTCGTAGTGGCTTATGGTCACGGTCTGTAGCTCGTAGTGGCTTATGGTCACGGTCTGTAGCTCGTAGTAGCTATGGTAACGGTCTGTAACTCGTAGTGGCCTATGGTCACGGTCTGTAGCTCGTAGTAGCTATGGTAACGGTCTGTAACTCGTAGTGGCCTATGGTCACGGTCTGTAGCTCGTTGTAGTTCAAACCTGTAGCGGAACCGAAGTCGAAGTGACATTGTTGTCGTGTTTTTATGTTTTTATGTTTTTATGTTTTTATGTTTTCATGTTTCCTCATTCCCCAAAACACAGAAAGACGTGATTAAATGTCTGTAAGAAGCAGGCACCGAGCCAGAAGTATGAGGAAATATAAGTTATAGTGTGTGTGTATGAAGTATGAGGAAATATAAGTTATAGTGTGTGTGTATGAAGTATGATGAAGTTATAGTGTGTGTGTATGAAGTATGATGAAGTTATAGTGTGTGTGTATGAAGTATGAGGAAATATAAGTTATAGTGTGTGTGTATGAAGTATGAGGAAATATAAGTTATAGTGTGTGTGTATGAAGTATGAGGAAACATACTGTAAGTTATAGTGTGTATGTGTGTGTGTGTGTGTGTGCATGTGTGTGTCTGTGTGTGTGTGAGTGTGTGTGTACATGTGTGTGTATGTGTGTGTGTCTGTGTGTGTGTGAGTGTGTGTGTGCATGTGTATGTCTGTGTGTGTGTGAGTGTGTGTGTGCATGTGTGTGTCTGTGTGTGTGTGTGAGTGTGTGTGTGCATGTGTGTGTCTGTGTGTGTGTGAGTGTGTGTGTGCATGTGTGTGTCTGTATGTGTGTGAGTGTGTGTGTGCATGTGTGTGTCTGTGTGTGTGTGAGTGTGTGTGTGCATGTGTGTGTCTGTGTGTGTGTATGAGGAAACAGAATGGCCGACCCAGCAGCAGATGATTGGAAGCTGACATGTTCAGGGACCTCCTACATAGTTGGAGATCTCAAAGTTCCATCCTTCTGTCAGACAATGCAGGGGGAGAACTGAATGTGACTTTTAGCTTCTCTCGCCCCATTGGACCGAGATCAGCTGATTAGAAAAGTCGCCTAACTGCTGAGGGGGGGCGGGCGTTCCAGATCCACATTCTCACGTCGAGTCCATTTCTCTAGATCTCAGAGTGTCGTGGAAGCTGAACGTGTACACATGAGGCCCTGATGTCTTCCTCATGTCAATCATGTCAAGTTTAGTTACCCCCCCTTCTCGGCTTGTTACTTTAAATTATTGAAAATGGTGTAATTCCAGTTCAGTGATAATAAGTTGTTGAAAGCAGGAGAGATAGATAGATCGATAGATCGATTTTTGTATTGATCCCAATAAAATGGGAAATCCAAGTGTTGCAGCAGTAACATCCAGAACATACTAACCGACTGAATGCTGATTTTATAAAAAATAAATCTAAATGGAGATGAGACTACATTCGTGTTATTTTGTATATTCTTTATAACTTTTTCAGTGAAATCGAAGACTTCTCTCAGTGATGATGTAATCATTACTCAGGACACATTATGACTCATCATGTTTTTATTAATTCAGATTCTTAACCAATCAGAGGGCAGCAGCACAACATGTTGGAGGACCCTCCAACGTCTCGCCGTCCATGATCCGGCCTCCCCGGGACACCTGAAGGGGGGGAGGGGGGGGGAGGGGGGGGGGAGACGTTATGTGTGTAACTCCAATATCAAATGTCAGTTTTAGCAAAACTACATCATATGTAAAGTTACCGCCATCGCCGCCTCTGCCGCCATCGCCGCCTCTGCCGCCATCGCAGCCCTCGCCGCCTCTGCCGCCTCTGCCGCCATCGCAGCCCTCGCCGCCTCTGCCGCCTCTGCCGCCTCTGCCGCCATCGCAGCCCTCGCCGCCTCTGCCGCCTCTGCCGCCATCGCAGCCATTGCAGCCATTGCAGCCATTGCCGTCTTTGCCGCCTTTGCCGCCCCAGCTCCAGCCACCGCCACCGCCACCATCGCCCCCATGGCCTTTGCCGCCTTTGCCGCCTTTGCCGCCCCAGCTCCAGCTCCAGCCACCGCCACCGCCACCGCCACCATCGCCGCCATGGCCTTTGCCGCCTTTGCCGCCTCTGCCACCATGGCCGCCATGGCCTTTGCCGCCATCACCGCCACCGCCGCATTTGCCGCCTTTGCCGCCTTTGCCGCCTTTGCCGCCTTTGCCGCCCCAGCTCCAGCCACCGGCACCATCGCCGCCATGGCCTCTGCCTCCGCCTCCGCCTCCGCCGCCGCCGCCTCCGCCACCGCCTCCGCCCCCGCCACCGCCTCCGCCTCCTCCTCCGCCACCGCCTCCGCCTCCTCCTCCGCCTCCGCCTCCGCCCCCGCCACCGCCTCCGCCGCCGAAGCCCTAAACCAGACAGGCAGACTAAGCGTTCCACAGTAACATTGAATAGGAAGTAGAAAGGTTAAGTCCCGCCCCTTCCTGTGTCCACCAAGGGACTTTATTACTGGGATTTATACTGAATCAACATTATGACATTTATTATCCTTTTATATCTTGAATAAGGCTGCAGCAGTGCATGCTGGGTACCTGGTATATCGGGAGGGCTGCCGGCTGAGAGCTGAACACTGCGGACAGAAAACCAAAAGGTCACATGATCAGATCCCCACGGTCACATGACAGTCACAGGTGACAAAATGGCAGATGTAAATATGTAAATAGGCTCGTTCGAGATGAACTGCGCCTCGCCTGTAAAGTAGACGAGAGCAGGCGGCAGCAGCGGGGGCGGGGACAAAAAGCTGCGGTAAAGTCGGACAGTTTCCAGCCGATTCCAGCCGCCTTCAGACTGGACAGGAAGTGACAAAACACTGTGGTGCGATTCCGATTTAATAAAATATAATCAGACCCACATGTCAGCTTGTACACAGTCTCCAGTTGTTTTAATTATGACAGAGTAAAAGTGCTCTATATGCGATCTGTTGCTGATTTTAATTAACAACAGACTGGAGATGATCCGTGATCTGATCAGATTTAGTCTCTCTGACTTCTAAACGTAACTCTCAGCCTCCCAACATGTGTTCTGTAGAGAATAAGTCTTTAAATCACACAAATAGCAATTAAAATCCCTCCAATTAAAAAATAATAAAAGGTTTATATAAAACGTCATCATGTTGAGTCGATCGTGAACCAATCAGCTGTTAAATCAGCTGAGAAGCCGGCGTTTCCCAGCATTCTCTGGGTCCGCCTGGGTCCGCCTGGCTCTTGCAGTCGGTGAAAACCAACTGCGCCGCCTGGGTCTCAGACCTGCGGCCGCCTTGCTCTCGTGAGATTATCGTTGCCCACGTGTGCATGACGTCAGAGCAAGTCAGGATCAAGTCGGACACAAATCTAACCGGCATGCAACGGGCGCCGATCGCCGGTGATCGATTCTGCGCCGACCTGGCTCATCTCGAACGAGCCTAATATGTAAATTAGAGTGTTTTTGACGGTAATGAGCGTCCTTGGTTTCTGTCTGTTTGCAGCGCAATGCATTGTGGTTAATAATAACATTACATACTTTTAGATATGACATAACATGTTAGTGGGGAACTCCCACTTCAGTTCCCCTACAGGTTGTCTCATTGGAACTACAACTCCCACTTCAGTTCCCCTACAGGTTGTCTCATTGGAACTACAACTCCCACTTTGGTCCCCCATACGTTCATAGTGTTACGTCTACTTTAAGGTTTGAGGTCCCGTTAATATTCTCCTCCCTGCTGGACTCCCCGAGCCGGAGAGGTCTCTACGTCTGGAGATCTAGGTCGGGACCCTCGGACCTACCTGGGTATTTAGGCTGCTCTCTGGGGGCCATCTTCTGTTGCTCCTGTTTCCCCGGTTGCCCTGGTTGCCCTGGTGTCCCTGGTTGCCCCGGTTGATACGGGTGTCCCGGGTGCCCCTTTGGCCCTTGTTGCCACTGTGGCCCCTGTGGCGCCTGTTGCCACTGTGGCCCCTGTGGCCCCTGTTGCCACTGTGGCCCCTGTGGCCCCTGTTGCCCCTGTTGCCACTGAGGCCCCTGTGGCCCCTGTTGCCACTGTGGCTCCTGTGGCCCCAGTTGCCCCGGCGGTCCTGTGAGGAGGTCCTGGGCTCCTCCATCGGTGTAGGTTTGCAGAGGAGACACGTGTGGGTGGTGTTGCTGTTCCGTAGTACCAATGAAGAAGAAATAGAAAGGTTAAGCCCCGCCCCTTCCTGTGTCCACTTCATAACATAGGGGGTGTATACTTATGCCCCCTGTATTTTAACATAGGGGGGTGTATACTTATGCCCCTGTATTTTAACATAGGGGGTGTATACTTATGCCCCCTGTATTTTAACATAGGGGGTGTATACTTATGCCCCCTGTATTTTAACATAGGGGGTGTATACTTATGCCCCCTGTATTTTAACATAGGGGGTGTATACTTATGTCCCCTGTATTTTAACATAGGTGGGTGCAGTGCATGCTGGGTACCTGGAGTGGCGGTCCGTTGTAGGCTGCAGAGAGGAAACCAACACAAGTATAAATATCATTATAATATCAAATATAACCGCATGACGCGTTCTACGGAATACTATGGACTACAATATTATTATTATTATTATTATTATTATTATTTTTATTATTTATACTGTGACCAACCTGCAGGGGGCGAGTACGGAGGGGGGTCCTCATTATTCATTTTGATGGATGGATGGATGGATGGATGGATGGGTGGATGGATGGATGGATGGATGGATCTGAAAGAAAAGCAGAAATATTAATCATACATTGCACAATTAGTAGTACAGTGAGTATTTTGACCTTATCGTCATTTTTGTGCATACAGGGGGGTTGTAAAGTTTGCCAACAATCAGCACCATGGCCCAGACTCATCTGCACCCCCCCCCCCCCCAGACAATCAGCACCAGATGGATCATCATGGATAATGATCCTGAATGAACACACCTCAAAATCCACGCGGGATTACATCAAGAGGCGTAAACTGAAGGTTTTGCCATGGCCTTCACAATCTCCTGACCTCAACATAATGTAAATCTATGGTAGACCTTAAAGGAGCAGAAACCTCTTAGAACTGGAAGACTTCTGGAGGAAGAATGGGCGAAGATACCTCCAACAAGAGGGGGGGGGGGGTATAAGGTATTAACTCTGCGGGGAGCCCAAACTTTTGCAGATGACATTTTTTTGTTTTCTGTTATTTCAAAAGTGTAAATGATGAAATAAAATCGAACTAATCTCAATGCACGTGATCGGATAACACTATGACCAATCACAACAACCCACGGGGCGACGTATCTAGAGCTCCATGCCAGAGTAACGCTGAGCAAATTATATTATAGCCTTTGAAGAAAAAAAGATAAAATGTTTTATAAAACTGACAAAAAAAATAAAAACTTCTAAAAGAAATCGACAGAGATGTCAGAAAACGTGACAAACTGAAAAAGTGACATAAACATTAGGAAAAGCTTCAAAAACTTGGACAACAAGAGGAGTTAAACATGATGATAAAATACATATTTCAGGTAGTAACTGGTGCTACAGAACATTAATATTATTAATAGTTATTATAAACTAGACCATTAGACATTATTAACAGAAATATGAGTCAACTCTTTCTACAGTGTTGAGGTCGCAGCTCAACGCCAGACTTCCTCCATAAATCTCTCATTTTAGTGTTTCCACGCGCACCAGTAAGAATTACCACAGAAGAAGATACCATTTATGATATTTTCCTCTCTTTCATTCGGCTAACATCCCATTCTCCACGCCGATATTCCCACTTTAGGAAGTTTCCCTGAGTAATGGTACGGGAGGTTTCAGCATTAACAGCAGCAGCACTGATACTGATTTAAAGAAATGTCGACGTCACGTCAATCAGATGTTACTAAATTAGGAAAAACATAATAATATACACATAAGTTATTAAACAACGTCCTGAAACACTGATTCCTGAAAGTCTGGACTACTTCTTAAATGCTGGGTTTCTTCAGTGGAGTCTGGTTCAGAATCTGGACTTACCTTCAGTTATTAGAAGATCTCTAAAATGGAACAATATTTATATCTCTCTCTCTTTCTGCTGTCTCGCGCCGCTGATTTAAGGATCCATTTTGCGCGAAGGAACTGCAGCTGGTCTCTCTCCGTCTCTCTCTCTCTCTCTCTCTCTCTCTGTCTCTCTCTCTCTCTCGTGTTTGTGGGCGTCAGTGTGTCCGTGTGTGTGCGCACAGGTGTGTGTGTGTGTGTTTGTCTATGCGTGTGTGTTTGTGTGTGTTTGTCTATGCGCGTATCTGTGTGTGTGTGCGCACAGATTTGTGTGTGTGCGTGTGTGTACGCACAGGTGTGTGTGTGTGTGTGTGTGTGTGTGTGAGCTTTGTATTTCACTGCTTACTGCCTAAAATGACTTTCTACGGCTGTTTAGCTAAATATTGTGTATATTTTGTGCAGCATGTGTACATCATGGAAGTATTCAGAGAGCGGTACACATGTACATACGGTATATCTTTTAATGGGAAACAGCGCCACCAAAATCCCGCTTGTGGCCGAAAATATATTACATCCTTTATTGATAAGATCTACCATAGAGAATGAATGGGAAAAGCTAAGGAAGCTAATCTCTACTTTTTCCGCGAAACAGGTTAAAACTGGATCCGGTTCCAAACTGGACAGAAACATCCGTTTTTGTTACTATTTTAATATAATACGGAAATATATTTTATCGTCCACTCACCTTGTTCAGACTGTTATGAAATGCATTGTCTGAGAATATAATCTATTTATTTTTACATGGTCCTTCACACAGTTTCCGTAGTGTAGTGGTTATCACGTTCGCCTAACACGCGAAAGGTCCCCGGTTCGAGACCGGGCGGAAACATTGTTTAATTTTTTATTTATAGCGATTCATGTTCTTCTCTTTTGACAAATTACATCAGCAATTCAACTTAACATTTATTTATATGTAGCTTCCCGATTATGTCTTTGCTGGTTTGTTATTGATCGTCTGAAAGAAAATGACAGTCAGACTGTGAAAGCGGAATCTCCAAAAGGTCCTTAAACGCATCCTAATGGAGGGGTGGGGGCTCCGTGTGTGGCTGCTGTTGGACCAGGCAGCGTGCAGCAGGGCTGCAGCAACTCGCGAGTCTTTGTGTCCTGTAACACTTAACGACTCCACACCAACAGGCGGGGCGGCCGGGCAGAGCCTCGGTGCCGGTAAGTGGTCTCCTCCTCCTCGGGGTGTGCTGCATGCTCCTGGAAGTTAGCCCGCTGTGCTAAAACCCAACTGTAGCTTGTCTTTGAGAGGCTAACGGTTAGCATCCAGGGGCCCGGATGTCCTCTGTTGTCCCTGTCTGTTGGACAGCTTCACGCGCGCTCCCGCGACCCCAGGCTCATATTTAACTGAGTGTTTCTGACTTTTCTGATTGGAGTTTTGTTTTTGCATGGAGCTGCCATTTTGGTGCGTTCAGGTGCCTTCGGAGTAAACGCCACTTTGTCTTTTTAATGTTTTTATAAATTCATCATATGTTTTAAACGTGATTTTCCATGTTTAGTGCAGCAAAATACAGTTTCCGTTTCCTATTAGCAGTCTTGTTGCATAAATAGAAAATATTATTTTAAAAACTCTCCTGTTGTCCTTTAAAAAATGTAAAAAAATATGAGTTTCTTTTGATGTCCTCGGGTCAAAGTGTTTTATATCAGAAATATGGATTTCTTTCAACCAACGGGCCCAAAAACAGCATGGATGATTCCATATAACAGATTAGGGACATTAATGAACATTATTAAACAATATTAAAGCATTTTTTTCAAACCAGTATCTGGACATCTACCCGTCTGAGATCCACTCAGCATCCTCCGATCTCAACTATTAGTTAAAATAATTCATAATTTCTGCCTTTTTAACTGATGTATGATTTGATATAAATGAGGGTTATCATATTTTTGTCCCTCGTGTCGTCTTCCTGTCCTTTGGGTTTTTCTGGGTTGAAAACATTTTGTTCTTTTTCTTCACTTTTCTCGACGTTTTTGTCAATTTTATTCCAATTTTTTTTGTCACTTTTTTGAATTTTTTATTTTTTCACTTAAAAAAAATAAATATGTTTTTGTTGATTTTTTTTGTAGTTTTTATTTTTTCTGATTTACACCCGAGGACAACAGGAGGGTTAACTAGTAGTCAAATAATTCATAACTTCTGCTTTTTAACTCAAATATTAGGTACAATATAAAATATAAAAAGGGACAAAATGTCCAATTTATTTATTAGATTTGATTCTAAGTGTATTTTAGTTTTTTTATGCTCTGATTCCCAGAATCTTCTATTTCTCCTTCATCATACCCGAGCTAAAAGAAAGAGTAATGTATTTCTGGAGATTCTGTGTGTTTCGGTGGTTTGGGAGATCAGGGTTCGATTCCCACTGCAACGCAAGGGTTAAAATGGGGAAACAGCGCCCCCAAAATCCCGTTTGTGGCCATAAATATATGACACCCACAGAGATAAGAAGTACCGTAGAGACGAATGGAAACAGTCGGGGAGTCGAGCTCTACGGTCGCGGGTTCGAAACCAGGCGGGGACATGAAGCTAAACGGTTAATTAGATGTGTTCCGGTTTTAATTTTAAATATAATAACTACAACAACATTTCTCTTCATTATACAGGGAACTGTGTGATCTGCTGGCGTTGGTCATCTTCATGTCCATTAATATTATAATTATTATTTTTTATTCACATGGCTTAAACAGATGTTTATTACCACTGGAAGTTTTTCATGAAACAATCTGGTAAATGTGTATTTGTTTTATATGTTTAAGTGTGTAATAAGGACGTTAAAGGTCCTGTTCCGGTCCACGAGGTCCAAGCTGGACCCCGGTCCAATCCGGGTGGGAACGTAGATTATGTTATGTAACATTCCTTTAGCTGACGCTGGTATCCAGAGCTTAAAGTTACTGTATAAGTCAGAAGTTTCACACCTCTGGAGCCACTTGGGGTTGAGTGCCTCGCTCAGGGACACATTGGTAGATGTATCCCAGTGGGAATCGAACCCTGATCTCCCAAACCACCGAAATACAAAAAATCTACAGAAATGCATTTCTCTTTCTTCTAGTTTATGTTTGTTGAAGGAGAAATAGAAGATTCTGGTAATTAGAGCATACAAGGGAATTTCTGAATTAAAACAAGAAAGTGTGTGTGTGTGTGTGTGTGTGTGTGTGTGTGTGTGTGTGTGTGTGTGTGTGTGTGTGTGTGTGTGTGTGTGTGTGTGTGTGTGTGTGTGTGTGTGTGTGTGTGTATAAAGTGATCCGACAGGTTTTAGGATCATAACGATTATAATTATATAAAATCTAATTATAAATTCTCTAATTAACTCCAACTTGATGTCTGTCTCCACAGACTGAGTCTCTGAAAGACAAAGACCAGACAGGTCGTCCTGACGACCACGTGTCTTCGGGGCTCTGGTCAACGCCAACATGGCCGACATGGACGAGTACATCTGGCGGCGCCGCATCCAGCACGGCGTGCGGTACCAGAAGAGCACCGTCCCGTTCCCGGACTCGGTTGGGATCGGTTTGGACTTCAACGCGGCGCTGGACCGGAGGGACAAGTTAGATCTCCGTCTGCTGACCAACGGCGTGATGCTGGAGCTCTGTCAGTTCGCCAAATCCGTGACCAAGTCGGAGACGTACTTCCTGTTCGAGATGCTGGACTTCAACTTCGCCCTCGGCGTGGACGTGGACAACAACCAGCAGTACTACGACTACGCCAGGCGCGCGCACAACAAGATCAAGCTGCTGAGGGACCAGATCAAGCTGAGACCCCAGAGGTGGACGGAGACCTTCCCGCTGCCGGACCTGAGCGTGATCATCGGCTCGTCTGCGTCGACGCCGTGCAGACGCTACTACCCCAGCAGGAACAAGATGGCCGACTGCTCGCTCCTCAGTCGCGGCGCCGATAGCGGCGCGCCCCAAGGACTCCGGGAGACGAATTACGTGAAGAACCGAGGCGGATCAAAACCGACAGAGAGCACGTTCCCGTGCTGTAAAGCCCTCGGTGTGACACCGCTCATTGGACCCGGCGACGCATCCCCCCGAGAGAAGCTGGACCCAAGTCTGGTGACCAACGGCGTGATGTTGGAGCTGCTCAACTTCTCCCGCGTGCTTTGCGGGACGTACACCGGGATTGTCTGCGACTTGGTGAAGCAGAACTTCGGCCACACGTTGGAGAAATCGCTGTTCCGGCTGCAGCTGAGCAAGCTGATGGACAGGAAGTACGCCTGCCTGACGCCCGAGGACAAGGACGCTTTCCAAAAGGAGCCGTTCGAGGTCCAGACCCAGACACGGGAATACAAGCGTAAATGGAGAAAAGACCCAGATGAGGAAGAACAGGAAGGACTCACAATGCCCAGTAAAAGAGGGACGCCGATGCTCATGGGAGATTATGTGGAAGACTTTGCTCAGGACAGCGACCTGTCCTACATGTGTCCAGTTGACTTTGATACGGACACGGAGACCAATCCAGAAGCAATGACGTCTGAAAGTAGTTTGTCGGAAACCCAGTTGTCTCTGGATGTGAAGGAGGAAGAGGAGGAAGTGGTCGTCTCCACGGCGACGCCTCACACTAACTTGCCTGGCATCCGTCCCGTGAGCGCGACCCTAACCGCGGCCTCGTCGCTGTTCTCCGAAGATGATGGCGAGGACAGAGGTGCAAAAACACCGAAGCAGAAGCTGTGGATGAGACGCAGCGCTCGCGCAAAACGGATCCTGAAGTCGAGACGCGTGACGGACCTGTTCGCCCGCTGCAGGGAGATCGCGCTGGACTTCAACGTCGGCTCGGGCCACCGACGGGTCGTGGACCCGCTCCTCCTCACCAACCACGTGATGTTTGAGATCTACAGATTCGCCACGACGATGTCCAAGAGCCTGTGCCATTTCTTGTTGGAGATTCTGGACTTGAACTTCAACCTTGTCCTGCAGGGCGACCAGCACAACCGCAACTTCATCTACTACATGATAACGAAGGAGAAGATCCTTCAGAACCACCCCGACCGATGGAAACCCGAGTTCCTCAGCAGCCGCTTCCAGTTCCCCAACGTTTACCACGTGGCCGATGAGACGGGCGATTCTAAGGCGGGACAGGAAGTTGAGACGGAGCAGCCGGCGAGTGGAGCTGGAAGCCAGGACGCGGATATGGAGCTGCACCCGTACTGTAAAGAGATCGGCCTGAACCTTTGGTCAATGGCAGGACGTCCGGCTAACCACAAGCTGGATTTGGGGGTCTTGACAACCGGCGCCGTGCTGGAGATGTTCGGCTTTGTGCGAGAGCTGTGCGCGCCGGTCCGCGAAATGGTCAACGACATCCTGGAGCACAACTTTGATCTGGACCTGCAAAGCGAGGCGTCGGTCGCGTCGGGCGTGATCAAGAGATGGTACTCCTTGCAGAAAAGCTCGATGAAAGGGCAATCCCCGTCCCTGAAGATATCGCGCTGGTTGAACGCGGTCGTCCCGATCAACGGTTACCCGCCGATCATCCGAAAACAGAGGACCGCCAACGGGTCTCGGGACCAGGACTCGGGAGAAGACATCAAACAGGAAATGGAGGATTTTACCGTAGATGTGAAGACGGAGGATGAAACGATCAACAGCTACGACTACTGTGAAGGAATAGGGTTGGTCCTGGATGTCGGATCCAAACCGGAACCCGACGCCAAACTGGACCTGCGTCTTCTGACGAGGGGAGTCCTCTTAGAGATGCACCGCTACGTGGAACGCAACTGCAACCGATACGTCCCGGCTCTGTATGAGATCCTGGAGTACAACTTTGACCTGAGCTCCCAGAACCACCGGCGGGTGGAGCTGGCCTGGGCCATCGCGTCGCAGGTGATCGCCATCGCGGGGAAGCACGGCAGGAAGGGGGACTATCTGAAGAGGGCCGTCGAGCTACCGATCCAGGTCTCGGAGTCCCAGTGGGCCGTGTGCAAAGAGGAGCCGGACGCCGGCTACGGCAAGCCGGACTACAGCGATGACGACATGGTGTTCGTCCGAGAGCTGAAGCCGGTCGACATAGAAGTGCAGATCGAGTAGAGTCCTCGTTAGGAGGGTGTCATCAGCGTACAATGGTTAGGGGTTAACGCATTAGAGCTTCTCAATATATATTAGAGCTGGGCGCAATATGTATATTAAAGCTGGGAAATATACACTACCGGTCAAAAGTTTGGGGTCACTTCTACATTTCCATACCACTCCATTATAGACAGAATACCTGCTAATTTGGGTGGGGGGGCTGATCTTTAATGCAATATCTACATTGCCCATTACCAGCAACCATTCATCCAATGTTCCAAAGGCACATTCTGTGTACTAATCTATCATTTAAAAATAAAAAACTAGAAAAACATTGGAGAACCATTTTACTATTATGTAAGCACATAATGTAATCTGATTACTGCCCTGGTTAAAAAAAACAATGCAACTGATCTCAGCTGGCATTCTGTCTACAATGGAGTGCAATGGGAATTTCTATGGGACCCCAAACTTTTGACCGGTAGTGTATATATATATTAGAGCTGGGCAATATGTATTAGAGCTGGGCAATATATATGTTAGAGCTTGGCAACTTTGTTTTTGACAGCGTATTTTTTGATGGTTTTTGGTCATTTTTGTTCATGCTTTTTTACCCTTTTGTCTAAGTTAGCCTTTTTTTATACGATTTTGACATTTCTATTCTGGTGCTTTTTTCCTTTTTTTTAAAAAAAAAAAAAAATCTTTTTCCTTCAGTAACACCTTTCTCAGAGGCCGGTGAAGCCTGACTTATTGTGTTGTCTCTGAGACAGGGACCGAGCGATGAGGGGAAGACGTGGAGACGAGGATCGTCTCTCTGTAAAGAAACTCTTCTGTTCTAATTAAAGTCTTTAAGTTGATTCCGTCTGTTCCAGATTCATTTCAGCATCTGTTGCAGGTTAACCACCACTGTTGATCACTGGCTACAAAAAGCTCTCAGGATATGTATATTATGTTTAGAAATGTCTCCTAATAGTGTTAAAGGCCAGTATTTTGTCATTTTTGGTATTCAAAGTTTTTTTTAACTCCATTTGGTGATGACACCACGTTGGGGAGAATATCCTCATCCTAGTACTAGAACTACGGGACTGACTGGCATAAGGAAGCAGCCGTGTAATTACCAACCTGCCAGACGTGAGGGGGCTAATGACAATTTCCGAGAGTTGGGGGAAGTCTCCTGGTGAGTTGCTATAGCAACGCAGCAGTGCCAGCGCAGCAGAGCATACAATTATTTTTATTTTACTGTGTGAAAGTTAACGTTTCTTCCTCTCTAGTGACATGGATCATGTCGTCAGTTCAGAGTAGTTCAGCCTTGTTACTAAAACGGGGGGCGGGGCTGTCCATGGTGCTGAAACGGGGGGGGGGCTGTCCACGATGCTGAAACAGAGGGGGGGGATCTGTCCATGGTGCTGAAACGGTGGGGAGGGGGGTACTGTCCAACGAAAAGACTTGAGTAAAGTACCTCAGCATTTGACTGAAGTACAAGTACTGCACTAAATACTACTAGTAAATACTGTTACTTTCCATCGCTGGTGAGGACGGGTTTCTGTCGGGGCCCAAAGGAAGAAAAATACTTGGAAAAAAGTGACAAAAGTGTTGTTTTTGTTATTACATATGGGGGCTCGCCTCTCGTATGGGGGCTCGCCTCTCGTATGGGGGCTCTCCTCTTGTATGGGGCTCACCTCTCGTATGGGGTCTCTCTGTCCTGTAGGTTAACATTACAGCTTGTTTCTACCTGATGCTGAACATCTGTCCTGTAGGGTAACATTACAGCTTGTTTCTACCTGATGCTAAACATCTGTCCTGTAGGGTAACATTACAGCTTGTTTCTCCCTGATGCTGAACATCTGTCCTGTAGGGTAACATTACAGCTTGTTTCTCCCTGATGCTGAACATCTGTCCTGTAGGGTAACATTACAGCTTGTTTCTCCCTGATGCTGAACATCTGTCCTGTAGGGTAACATTACAGCTTGTTTCTACCTGATGCTAAACATCTGTCCTGTAGGGTAACATTACAGCTTGTTTCTCCCTGATGCTGAACATCTGTCCTGTAGGGTAACATTACAGCTTGTTTCTACCTGATGCTAAACATCTGTCCTGTAGGGTAACATTACAGCTTGTTTCTCCCTGATGCTGAACATCTGTCCTGTAGTGTAACATTACAGCTTGTTTCTACCTGATGCTGAACATCTGTCCTGTAGGGTAACATTACAGCTTGTTTCTCCCTGATGCTGAGCATCTGTCCTGTAGGGTAACATTACAGCTTGTTTCTCCCTGATGCTGAACATCTGTCCTGTAGGGTAACATTACAGCTTGTTTCTCCCTGATGCTGAGCATCTGTCCTGTAGGGTAACATTACAGCTTGTTTCTACCTGATGCTGAGCATCTGTCCTGTAGGGTAACATTACAGCTTGTTTCTCCCTGATGCTGAACATCTGTCCTGTAGGATAACATTACAGCTTGTTTCTCCCTGATGCTGAACATCTGTCCTGTAGGATAACATTACAGCTTGTTTCTCCCTGATGCTGAACATCTGTCCTGTAGGGTTACATTACAGCACACACAGACACACAAACACGAACCGTTTTATTACTGCCAACCAGAATAAGAATCAGCGTTATCGCCAGGGTTACGTAAAGAAAACAAAGAATTTGACTCTGGTTAATCTTTGCTGGTTAACACTCACTCAACATACAAAGAATAAAGAATAAAAAACAGAATGGACAGTAGGAAATACATAAATTTTCTTCTTTTCACTTTTTGTTAGTGGGCGTGCACGAGACAAGCGGTTATAGGAAAGCACAACTTCACTTCATTTTATTGTTATGCAGATGATTTGCTCTGAATGTCCCGACTGTGTGTGTGCTCTGATGTTGAGTTTGATTATCTGCCTTCAAAAGAAAAGCTCACAGATGTAATCGTGATGAAATGTTTATTTGATTAAAATTACAGAAACAAGAGAGAATCACAAACATTAACCAGATAAGTTACCGGTCGACAGTTATCACTTATTATTATTTGGATGAAGATGAAATCAGATTAAATATATGAAGACGTGTTGGAGACAACAACAACCTGTCACAGAGCTGCTGTTTCTCTTTCATAGAAACTCATTTTTCAGATATAGACATTTTTTAAAGGCGTCAAATTTGACTCGAGGACAACAGGAGGGATAAAGTTCTTTTTTTCTTTTCACATTTTAGTCACTTTTATTGACATTTTCTCTTGTTCAGATTAATCAGGTTAAATCTATGATGACGTGTTAGAGACAACAACAACCTGTCACAGAGCTGCTATTTCTGTCTCACATGGGGAACAGCAGGTGTCCACTGAAGGTGGTGTAGCAAAATCCGTTGTCAAATGCCAAAGTGTTTGCGAACAGACGCACGGACACGACGTCTCCCGCCTCCAGAAGCAGCTCAGCAGCTTTAGAAGAAGTCATGAAACCAACGCCCAGCCATTGGTATGCCAGGAAAACGTTCTCTCCATTCTTGAACAACATAGCACCTGTTGAGTGGCTGTTGTCTGCATTTGCCCCAACCGTCCAATCAAAGTGGTACACTCCTCTCACCGGGGCAGTGAACACACCTGGTGGATGTATAGGACAGATGTTCAGCATGAGGTAGAAACAAGCTGTAATGTTACCCTACAGGACAGATGTTCAGCATCAGGTAGAAACAAGCTGTAATGTTACCCTACAGGACAGATGTTCAGCATCAGGTAGAAACAAGCTGTAATGTTACCCTACAGGACAGATGTTCAGCATCAGGGAGAAACAAGCTGACAGGCTCATATTATTATTCTAAGTGTGTGACAACATTATGGGATGGATCCCTACAGAGATAGACCTTTAAGTTAAAGAGGAAGATCCTTTTAGTTTAACATGAAACAGAAATCACCATCACAAAACCCACCAGACTCCATGTAAATAATCACTACTTTTATCATCGTAAAACACATTTCATTCAAAGTGGACAGAAACTAAATAAAACTACCAAAAGCCGTCTTGGTTCATCTTTCCGCTGTTCCACCAATCACCACTCTGGTCTGGTTGGAATAAACTCTTAATTCACCCATTTACATGTGGAGATATGCTGCTTATACACGCTAAAAGTAGTGATTATTTACATGGAGTCTGGTGGAGATATGCTGCTCTATAGACGCTAAAAGTAGTGATTATTTACATGGAGTCTGGTGGAGATATGCTGCTCTATACACACTAAAAGTAGTGATTATTTACATGGAGTCTGGTGGAGATATGCTGCTCTATACACGCTAAAAGTAGTGATTATTTACATGGAGTCTGGTGGAGATATGCTGCTCTATACACGCTAAAAGTAGTGATTATTTACATGGAGTCTGGTGGAGATTTGCTGAGATTATTTACACTTAGAATAATAATCCATCATTAATGCCAATTTCAAATGTTTTGCAAAAAAGAATGACATTACTTTTACAAATTCACAGTGGTTACATGTTTTGTTTTGGTATATACAACATGTAATTATCATTGAAAGTTGTTTCATAAAGCTCATATCGGTTTTGCTAAATATTGGTAATTGGCCAAATTGCATAACTCAAATGTTCACCCATGTGTTCATTGTTTGATGCATGCCTAAAATGTGTTGTTAGAATATCAGAGCTACCTGTGGAGGGGTTGTAGGCGTTTCCGATGTTGGTTCGGACGTTTACGAAGACCAGGGGGGTGTACGACGAGAAGGGTCCAACAGTCATGTCAGCTCCAGGCGACAGAGAGGCTGAGAATGCAACCTGTCGGACTGGGAGAGAGATTAACAAACAAAACAAAAGTGTTTGAACTAGAATCAGCTGTAAAAGCCAACCAGAACCCTCTCGACTCTCCCATTAATGAACAGGAACTAAGAGACAAACTCGGGGCCCTAAAACCCCAAAAAGCCAGTGGGCTCGATGGCATCATGAACGAGATGCTGAAATACACAAGCCCTCAATTCCAACTGGCCGATCTGAAACTCTTTAACTTGATTCTGAGTGTAGGTTACTTCCCTGACATCTGGAACCACGGTCTCATCACACCAATACACAAGTCTAGAGATACATCTGACCCAAATAATTACCGAGGCATCTGTGTGAACAGTAATCTGGGGAAGCTCTTCTGCAGCATCATCAACTCCAGACTCAGAACCTTCCTTAGCAAACACAATGTCTTGAGTAAAAGTCAAATTGGATTTGTACCAAAACACCGCACTTCAGATCATATTTACACCCTACACACCCTGATAGACAAACACGTTCACCAAACAACAACAAAATCTATGCATGTTTCATAGATTTCAAAAAGGCATTCGACTCTATTTGGCACAGCGGTCTGTTCTACAAAGTATTTGAATCTGGTGTAGGGGGTAAAACATATGACCTCATTAAATAAATAAACTAATAGTAAGTGTAGTATTAAAATTGTCAACAAAAGAACAATATTCTTCAGTCAGAAGCGTGGCGTGAGACAGGGCTGCTGTCTGAGTCCCTCTCTGTTCAACATCTATATTAACCAACTGGCCGCTATGCTGTCTGAGTCCCACTCTATTCAACATCTACATTAACCAACTGACCACTATGCTGTCTGAGTCCCACTCTATTCAACATCTATATTAACCAACTGGCCACTATGCTGTCTGAGTCCCACTCTATTCAACATCTATATTAACCAACTGGCCACTATGCTGTCTGAGTCCCACTCTATTCAACATCTATATTAACCAACTGGCCACTATGCTGTCTGAGTCCCACTCTATTCAACATCTATATTAACCAACTGGCCACTATGCTGTCTGAGTCCCACTCTATTCAACATCTATATTAACCAACTGGCCACTATGCTGTCTGAGTCCCACTCTATTCAACATCTATATTAACCAACTGACCACTATGCTGTCTGAGTCCACCTCTATTCAACATCTATATTAACCAACTGGCCACTATGCTGTCTGAGTCCACCTCTATTCAACATCTATATTAACCAACTGGTCACTATGCTGTCTGAGTCTCACTCTATTCAACATCTATATTAACCAACTGGCCACTATGCTGTCTGAGTCCCACTCTATTCAACATCTATATTAACCTACTGGCCACTATGCTGTCTGAGTCCCACTCTATTCAACATCTATATTAACCTACTGGCCACTATGCTGTCTGAGTCCCACTCTATTCAACATCTATATTAACCTACTGGTCACTATGCTGTCTGAGTCCCACTCTATTCAACATCTATATTAACCAACTGGTCACTATGCTGTCTGAGTCTCACTCTATTCAACATCTATATTAACCTACTGGCCACTATGCTGTCTGAGTCCCACTCTATTCAACATCTATATTAACCAACTGGTCACTATGCTGTCTGAGTCTCACTCTATTCAACATCTATATTAACCTACTGGCCACTATGCTGTCTGAGTCCCACTCTATTCAACATCTATATTAACCAACTGGTCACTATGCTGTCTGAGTCTCACTCTATTCAACATCTATATTAACCTACTGGCCACTATGCTGTCTGAGTCCCACTCTATTCAACATCTATATTAACCAACTGGTCACTATGCTGTCTGAGTCCCACTCTATTCATCATCTATATTAACCAACTGGTCACTATGCTGTCTGAGTCCCACTCTATTCAACATCTATATTAACCAACTGGCCACTATGCTGTCTGAGTCCCACTCTATTCAACATCTATATTAACCAACTGACCACTATGCTGTCTGAGTCCACCTCTATTCAACATCTATATTAACACACTGGCCACTATGCTGTCTGAGTCCACCTCTATTCAACATCTATATTAACCAACTGGTCACTATGCTGTCTGAGTCTCACTCTATTCAACATCTATATTAACCAACTGGCCACTATGCTGTCTGAGTCCCACTCTATTCAACATCTATATTAACCTACTGGCCACTATGCTGTCTGAGTCCCACTCTATTCAACATCTATATTAACCAACTGGCCACTATGCTGTCTGAGTCTCACTCTATTCAACATCTATATTAACCAACTGGCCACTATGCTGTCTGAGTCCCACTCTATTCAACATCTATATTAACCTACTGGCCACTATGCTGTCTGAGTCCCACTCTATTCAACATCTATATTAACCAACTGGCCACTATGCTGGAAATCAGCAGCACCTGGTCTCACACTACACAGCTCTGAGATCAAGTTCCTGCTCTATGCAGATGACCTGGTTCTGTTGTCCCCTACAGAAGAGGGCCTACAGCAGAACCTGGACCTGCTGGAGCAGTCCTGTCAGACCTGGGCCCTGACAGTAAACACACAAAAGACAAAGACAATGACTTTTTAGAAAAGATCCAGATCTCAAGGAAACACATACAGCTTCACATTAGGAATACATAAATTAGACAACTGTACACATTACAAATTACAAAGAGAGAGAGAGAGAGAGGGACAGAGAGAAAGAGAACAATGTTTTTAAATGCAAAACCATAAAAAATAACAAAAAAGAGAACAATACCTTGCAGCTGTTGCTTCAGTTTGTCCATTTCTGTCTTCAGCTGAGCTTGACCTGTAAACGAGAGTCAGTTTCTTTTGACATTGCTCCAGAGCTTCAGAGATTAATGGATAAGTCTCCCACTCTTCTGTTAACCCATGAATCAGTTTGAGCATTTCAACATATTTCTGCTGGGACCCGGTGTAAACCAGCAGTGGTTTCTAGAGACGCTTCACTCCTCTACGCTACGTCTCTCTCTGCTACGCCATCTCACCTTCAGTACAACCAACGAGAAGGAATGATGCACACATTAATCCACCATTACATTAATTGGTAGCTGTAGCTCTACTTTGCTCCAATACATAGAAAAATACATATTTCTCTCCTTGACACCATGTGAATGTAATTTACCTTGAGGCTGCATCCATTCATCCAGAATATATTCTACATATTAATTTACAATCTCATCCATTCATCTAGAAGATATTCTACATATTAATCTACAATCTCATTCATTCATCTAGAAGACATTCTACATATTAATCTACAATCTCATCCATTCATCTAGAAGATATTCCACATATTAATCTACAATCTCATCCATTCATCTAGAAGATATTCTACATATTAATCTACAATCTCATCCATTCATCTGGAAGATATTCTACATATTAATCTACAATCTCATTCATTCATCTAGAAGATATTCTACATATTAATCTACAATCTCATCCATTCATCTAGAAGATATTCCACATATTAATCTACAATCTCATCCATTCATCTGGAAGATATTCTACATATTAATCTACAATCTCATTCATTCATCTAGAAGATATTCTACATATTAATCTACAATCTCATCCATTCATCTAGAAGATATTCTACATATTAATCTACAATGAACATAATCATTAGTCTCAGACATACTTTGCTCCACTACATAGAAAATACATATTTCTCTCCTTTTGGATATTTCGGACCTGCTGTGACCCGATGTAAAGAGATCATGAGTGTACCTGTAGCCATGTCGGCCTTCAGCTGGACCAGCGAGGCGGTCATCTCTCTCAGAGCAGCGTAGAGGTCCTGAGGAAAAGACTTCTGATAATCGGTACTTCCACTCGGCGAGACGGATCCGAGCAGCAGCACCAACATCAAACTCCCAGAGGTCTTCATTCTCCCAGCGGCAGCTTCCTGTTGGTCCTGGTTCCTGTTACCTGTGGGAGCTTTATATAGAAGACTACAGCAGACAGGTGTGTGAGCTTTATATAGAAGACTACAGCAGACAAGTGTGTGTGCTTTATATAGAAGACTACAGCAGACAGGTGTGTGTGCTTTATATAGAAGACTACAGCAGACAGGTGTGTGTGAACACTAACCAATCATACGTCAGCATGAAGAACAAAGACAGGAAGCAGATTATTCTAATGTTGAACTTATTTCCCTGTACAGCAGAAAACAATGCATATGAATCCATTTTAAAGGGTAACTTCTGGATTCTTCTACCTTCACTTCCCCATGTTGGGGTGTCTGGTAGAGCAGTGTAGAGATGTGTGTGTGAGTGTGTAGATGTGTGTGAGTGTGCATATATCTATGTTTCTGTCTGTGTTTGTGTGTCTGTCTGTGTGTGTGTGTCTGTCTGTGTGTGTGTGTGTCTGTCTGTGTGTGTGTCTCTCAGTGATTGTGTGTGTCTGTCTGTGTTAACACCAGCCAACTGGAAGAAGTCCAGCACATGTTGAGCCTAATCTGGTCACACCTGATGGAACCTGTACACATTAATAAAAGAACTCATATGCAAACACACACACACAGACACACACACACATACACACACACACTGAAGGTTGTCATAACATTGTGTAGAGTCATTGTTCGATTGTTTGAATGATTTGAAGTCAGCTGTTCAGTTTTCTCCTTCCTCTTTCGTACTCATCAGCAGATTACATCTGATATCATGTAATCTGATTACATTTGATATCAGCTGGTGGAAGTCGCTGAGGTAGTAAAACAACTCCACAGCGGCAAAGCCCCAGTGATTGATGAGATCCGTCCAGAAATGCTGAAGGCTCTGGGTGTGGAGGGGATGTCTTGGTTGACACGCCTCTTCAACATTGCGTGGAAGTCTGGGACGGTGCCTAAGGAGTGGCAGACCGGGGTGGTGGTTCCCCTCTTCAAAAAGGGGGACCAGAGGGTGTGTGCCAATTACAGGGGTATCACACTTCTCAGCCTCCCTGGTAAAGTCTACTCCAAGGTGCTGGAAAGGAGGGTTCGGCCGATAGTCGAACCTCGGATTGAAGAGGAACAATGCGGATTCCGTCCTGGCCGTGGAACAACGGATCAGATCTTTACTCTCGCAAGGATCTTGGAGGGGGCCTGGGAGTATGCCCAACCAGTCTACATGTGTTTTGTGGATCTGGAGAAGGCGTATGACCAGGTCCCCCGGGAGAAATTGTGGGAGGTGCTGCGGGAGTATGGGGTGAGGGGGTCCCTTCTCAGGGCCATCCAATCTCTGTATGACCAAAGCGAGAGCTGTGTCCGGGTTCTCGGCAGTAAGTCGGACTCGTTCCAGGTGAGGGTTGGCCTCCGCCAGGGCTGCGCTTTGTCACCAATCCTGTTTGTAATATTTATGGACAGGATATCGAGGCGTAGTTGGGGCGGGGAGGGGTTGCAGTTCGGTGGGCTCGGGATCTCACCGGTGCTTTTTGCAGATGATGTGGTCCTGATGGCATCATCGGTCTGTGACCTTCAGCACTCACTGGATCGGTTCGCCGCCGAGTGTGAAGCGGCTGGGATGAGGATCAGCACCTCTAAATCTGAGGCCATGGTGCTCAGCAGGAAACCGATGGAGTGCTTTCTTCAGGTGGGGAGTGAGTCCTTACCCCAAGTGAAAGAGTTTAAATACCTTGGGGTCTTGTTCGCGAGTGAGGGGACCATGGAGCGTGAGATTGGTCGGAGAATCGGAGCAGCCGGTGCGGTATTACATTCCGTTTATCGCACCGTTGTGACCAAGGTATTTGTAACTATCCTGAACATCTGCAATGTGGCCTTCTGGTACTTCAATCCCCTCAGTTCTGATCGTCTTCCCTCTTTTTGATACCATGCGACCACACTTCTCCAGTCCGAACGACATTACCATGTCGTTGCTGTAGATCCTGGTAGTGTGGATCAGTAAGTCGATGATCCTGGTAGTGTGGATCAGTGAGTCGATGATCCTGGTAGTGTGGATCAGTGAGTCGATGATCCTGGTAGTGTGGATCAGTGAGTCGATGTCTCGCTCATTTCTGGCATACAGCTTGGTGTCATCCATGTAGAGGAGGTGACTGATGGTTGTTCCGCTTCGGAATCGGTATCCATAGCCAGTCTTTGTGATGATCTGGCTGAGGGGGTTCAGGCCTATGCAGAACAGCAGCGGGGATAGTGCATCGCCTTGGTGCACACATATATACAGTGAGGAAAATAAGTATTTGAACACACTGCTATTTTGCAAGTTCTCCCACTTAAAAGTCATAGAGGGGTCTGAAATTGTCATCGTAGGTGCATGTCCACTGTGAGAGACATAATCTAAAACAAGTATCCAGAAATCACAATGTATGATTTTTAAACTATTTATTTGTATGATACAGCTGCAAATAAGTATTTGAACACCTGTCTATCAGCTAGAATTCTGACCCTCAAAGACCTGTTAGTCTGCCTTCAAAATGTCCACCTCCACTCCATTTATTATCCTAAATTAGATGCACCTGTTTGAGGTCGTTAGCTGCATAAAGACACCTGTCCACCCCATACAATCAGTAAAAATCCAACTACTAACATGGCCAAGACCAAAGAGCTGTCCAAAGACACTAGAGACAAAATTGTCCACCTCCACAAGGCTGGAAAGGGCTATGGGGACATGTCCAAGCAGCTTGGTGAAAAAAGGTCCACTGTTGGAGCAATCATTAGAAAATGGAAGAAGCTAAACATGACTGTCAATCTCCCTCGGACTGGGGCTCCATGCAAGATCTCACCTCGTGGGGTCTCAATGATCCTAAGAAAGGTGAGAAATCAGCCCAGAACTACACGGGAGGAGCTGGTCCATGACCTGAAAAGAGCTGGGACCACCGTTTCCAAGGTTACTGTTGGTAATACACTAAGACGTCATGGTTTGAAATCATGCATGGCACGGAAGGTTCCCCTGCTTAAACCAGCACATGTCAAGGCCGTCTTAAGTTTGCCAATGACCATTTGGATGATCCAGAGGAGTCATGGGAGAAAGTCATGTGGTCAGATGAGACCAAAATAGAACTTTTTGGTCATAATTCCACTAACCGTGTTTGGAGGAAGAAGAATGATGAGGACCATCCCAAGACCACCATCCCTACTGTGAAGGATGGGGGGTAGCATCATGCTTTGGGGGTGTTTTTCTGCACATGGGACAGGGCGACTGCACTGTATTAAGGAGAGGAGGACCGGGGCCATGTATTGGGAGATTTTGGGGAACAACCTCCTTCCCTCAGTTAGAGCATTGAAGATGGGTCGAGGCTGGGTCTTCCAACATGACAATGACCCGAAGCACACAGCCAGGAGAACCAAGGAGGGGCTCTGGAAGAAGCAGATCAAGGTTCTGGGGGGGCCTAGCCAGTCTCCAGACCTAAACCCAATAGAGAATCTTTGGAGGGAGCTCAAACTCCGTGTTTCTCAGCGACAGCCCAGAAACCTGACTGATCTAGAGAAGATCTGTGTGGAGGAGTGGGCCAAAATCCCTTCTGCAGTGTGTCAAACCTGGTGAAGAACTACAGGAAACGTTTGACCTCTGGAACTGCAAACAAAGGCTACTGTACCAAATATTAACATTGATGTTCTCAGGTGTTCAAATACTTATTTACAGCTGTATCATACAAATAAATAGTTAAAAAATCATACATTGTGATTTCTGGATGTTTTTTTTAGATTATGTCTCTCACAGTGGACATGCACCTACGAGGACAATTTCAGACCCCTCCATGATTTCTAAGTGGGAGAACTTGCAAAATAGCAGCGTGTTCAAATACTTATTTTCCTCACTATATATATATATATATATATATATATATATATACAGTGGGTACGGAAAGTATTCAGACCCCTTTAAATTTTTCACTCTTTGTTTCATTGCAGCCATTTTCCAAAAATCAAAAAAGTTCATTTTATTTCTCAGTAATGTACACTCAGCACCCCATCTTGGACAGAAAAAAACAGAAATGTAGAAATTTTTGCAAATTTATTAAAAAACAAAAACTGAAATATCACATGGTCATAAGTATTCAGACCCTTTGCCGTGACCCTCATATGTAACTCAGGTGCTGTCTATTTCTTCTGATCATCCTTGAGATGGTTCTACACCTTCATTGGAGTCCAGCTGTGTTTGATTATACTGATTGGACTTGATTAGGAAAGCCACACACCTGTCTATATAAGACCTTACAGCTCACAGTGCATGTCAGAGCAAATGACAATCATGAGGTCAAAGGAACTGCCTGAGGAGCTCAGAGACAGAATTGTGGCAAGGCACAGATCTGGTCAAGGTTACAAAAAAATTTCTGCTGCACTTAAGGTTCCTAAGAGCACAGTGGCCTCCATAATCCTCAAATGGAAGACGTTTGGGACGACCAGAACCCTTCCTAGAGCTGGCTGTCCGGCCAAACTGAGCTATCGGGGGAGAAGAGCCTTGGTGAGAGAGGCAAAGAAGAACCCAATGGTCACTGTGGCTAAGCTCCAGAGATGCAGTCGGGAGATGGGAGAAAGTTGTAGTAAGTCAACCATCACTGCAGCAATCCACCAGTCGGGGCTTTATGGCAGAGTGGCCCGAAGGAAGCCTCTCCTCAGTGCAAGACACATGAAAGCCCGCATGGAGTTTGCTAAAAAACACCTGAAGGACTCCAAGATGGTGATAAATAAAATCCTCTGGTCTGATGAGACCAAGATAGAACTTTTTGGCCTTAATTCTAAGCGGTATGTGTGGAGAAAACCAGGCACTGCTCATCACCTGTCCAATACAGTCCCAACAGTGAAGCATGGTGGTGGCAGCATCATGCTGTGGGGGTGTTTTTCAGCTGCAGGGACAGGACGACTGGTTGCAATCAAGGGAAAGATGAATGCGGCCAAGTACAGGGATATCCTGGACGAAAACCTTTTCCAGAGTGCTCTGGACCTCAGACTGGGCCGAAGGTTTACCTTCCAACAAGACAATGACCCTAAGCACACCGCTAAAATAACGAAGGAGTGGCTTCACAACAACTCCGTGGCTGTTCTTGAATGGCCCAGCCAGAGCCCTGACTTAAACCCAATTGAGCATCTCTGGAGAGACCTGAAAATGACTGTCCACCAACGTTTACCATCCAACCTGACAGAACTGGAGAGGATCTGCAAGGAGGAATGGCAGAGGATACCCAAATCCAGATGTGAAAAACTTGTTGCATCTTTCCCAAAACGACTCATGGCTGTATTAGATCAAAAGGGTGCTTCTACTAAATACTGAACAAAGGGTCTGAATACTTATGACCATGTGATATTTCAGTTTTTGTTTTTTAATAAATTTGCAAAAATTTCTACATTTCTGTTTTTTTCTGTCCAAGATGGGGTGCTGAGTGTACATTACTGAGAAATAAAATGAACTTTTTTGATTTTTGGAAAATGCCTGCAATGAAACAAAGAGTGAAAAATTTAAAGGGGTCTGAATACTTTCCGTACCCACTGTATATATATATAGTATCTGTGTGTTTTGCTGTTATTGTGGAACATGCTGCTGTAATAAGGGATGTCCCGCTGTGGAATGAATGAAATCTAATCTAAGAAAGTGTCTAATGTTTGGAAACCACTGAGCAGCTGTATCTGAGACAGAAGCCGACAGAATGGGTTGTCCTGTCAAAATGACTCAAGAACAAAACAACAGACGGAAAATGAATGACAGCACAGCTGATTGGCCGGTCACTTCCCATGATGCACGGCGGTAAACAGAGTGTAAATATTTGCTGATGTGTTGCCTCAGAGTCGCCATGAGATACGGGACTGCTACGGGGGGTTGGGGGGGGGGGGGTGATGCTTATTGCAGAGGGGAAACTTCTATATATTGTTGTTTTATTATAATAGCATAACATGAAAACAACTACCCCTCTCTGTTCTTCATTAGTTTTCTAATGTGTACTGTTTATTGATCCCAGTGGGGGGGGGGGAACTACACACACACACACACACACAGGTCTGAAATACACACACACACACACACACAGGTCTGAAATACACACACGCACACAGAGACACGCACACACACGTGCACAGGCCTGAAATACACACACACACACACACACACACACACACACACACACACACACACACACACACACACACACACACACACACACACACACACACACACACACACACACACACACACACACACACACTCAGGACCTATACTTGCACTAATGGAGAGCTGTCAGAGTGGGGGGGCTGCCAGCTGGACCAGCGCCCTGAGCGGTTGGGGGGGGGGGTACGGTGCCTTGCTCAAGGGCACCTGGCAGTGTCCAGGAGGTGTAGTGGCACCTCTCCAGCTCTCCAGTCCACCACCATACTGTGGTCAGTACGGGGACTTGAACCAGCGACCCCCCGGTTCCCGACTGACTGAGCTACTGCCCCCCCACATGAACCTTAACCCAGTCTCTTACGCCATCTGACCAACTGTTTACCATCAGACCAAAATCCATTGACTGACTGATACCCCCTCAGGTCATCAGCCCCCCCGGCCAAACTGCCCCCCCCCCCCGCACCATTTACTGGAATCCAGCAGGCTGACTGAATAAAAGGACCGTCCCCGTAACCAGATGATATGAAGCTGCATCCTGCCGGACGCCCAAACACACCAAGATGAAGCTCTATGGGGGGGTCACGCTGCTGCTGCTGCTCGGCGCCGTCTCGGCGGAGGAGGGGTCCCAGTATCAGCCCGGCTTTCCTCAGGACATCTACGCCGCTCTGAGAGACATGACCGCCTCGCTGGTCCAGCTCAAGGCCGACATGAGGTTCCTGCTGACTAAAGGTACGGTAGTGATCCGTTCTAGACCGGGTCGGGGGGGCAGAGATGTCCCGGAGAGGAGGACGGGGTATGTCCCGGGGAGGACGGGGTATGTCCCAGGGAGGGGGGGGGGGGTATGTTCTACATCGCTGCTGATTATTGGCTTTGTGGATTCCTTTCTGGATGAATGCATTTGTTCAGTCTCTAAATGGGGATTTAATGTGGATCCAACATGACGTCGTCAAATGTCTCGTTCTGTCCACAACTCAAAGAAATTCAGGTTCCTGTCCCAGAGGAGAGA
>CM057249.1:477933-480433 GCA_029931835.1 Etheostoma nigrum
ACAACTCATCCATTCATCTAGAAGATATTCTACATATTAATCTACAATCTCATCCATTCATCTAGAAGATATTTTACAATTAAAATAATCAGTAGTCTCAGACCTACTTTGCTCCACTACATAGAAAATACACATTTCTCTCCTTTTGGATATTTCTGACCTGCTGTGACCCGATGTACAGAGATCATGAGTGTACCTGTAGCCATGTCGGCCTTCAGCTGGACCAGCGAGGCGGTCATCTCTCTCAGAGCAGCGAAGAGGTCTGGAGGAGAAGTCGGCTGGCTTTCAGAAGTTTCATTTGCGGAGACGGAGCCGAGCAGCAGCAGCAGCGTGAAACTCACAGAGATCTTCATTTTGTTGTGCTATGTCGTTGTTTCCCGTCCGGATGCAGCTTCCTATCATCTGGTTATGTTGAAGGTCCTTTTATTCAGTCAGGCTGTTGGATTCCAGGAAATGAGGGGGGGGAGTAGTTTAGTCAGTGGGGCTGATGACCTTATGGAGTAAAGTCTGTCAATGGATTTTGGTCTGATGGTAAACAGTTGGTCAGTTAGTGCAAGAGATTGAGTGAAAGTTCCTCCTTTCTGTCAATAACACTAATGGATAACAGAGAGGGACAGTAGTTTTCCTCAGTAAATACTCAGGACTTTTGATTTCATGTTATACTATTATAACAAATCACATAAAACTATAAAGAGGTTTTCTAGGAGTCAGTTTTGACCAGAATATATCCGTTGAAGCCCACTTAAAACAATCTCCACAACAGCCATTTTTTGTTTATTTATTTTATTTACAAATTAGGAACATCCTGTCTCAAAATGATGTTAAAAAACTAGTCCATGCATTTGTTACTTCCAGGTTGGACTACTGGAATTCCTTAATATCTGGTTGTCCAAATAAGTCCCTTAAAGGCATATTTCATCAATTAGTATTAAGTTTTGTATCAGTTTAAACCCGGTAGTATTTTTGAATGACCATGCTTCCTTCCCTCATGTGCTCCTGAGACGAGAGATCTCTGTATTGTGTCTCTAGACAAAAAACCTTCTGATGACGCAAAAATTGTTGTTTGCATCATAGGAGGAATATTTGCCAAGAAGCTGTGGATTACAACCAGTAGGAGGAGCCACAGGAGCAGCTGTTGCGCAAAATATATTACCAGAACAGGAAGAGCAAGTAGACAATAGACAATGAATTGGTTTGAGGGAATTTTTTCATTACAAAAAACTGTGAAACTGTGTGATGTCAGCTTGAGAAATATGAATATTTTCTAGTTTCTTCTCTCCCCTGGGACAAAACAAGACATTTGAGGACATCATCTTGGGTTTTTTGGGAAACTTTGATCAACATTTTAGAGACAGAACAACTCATCCATTTATCCAGAAGATATTTTGCACGTATTATACACCAACAAGTTAGGTATTCAAGATATATTGGATATAAAAGATATTATACACCAACTGGCCACTATGCTGTCTGAGTCCCACTCTATTCAACATCTATATTAACCAACTGGCCACTATGCTGTCTGAGTCCCACTCTATTCAACATCTATATTAACCAACTGGTCACTATGCTGTCTGAGTCCCACTCTATTCAACATCTATATTAACCAACTGGCCACTATGCTGTCTGAGTCCCACTCTATTCAACATCTATATTAACCAACTGGCCACTATGCTGTCTGAGTCCCACTCTATTCAACATCTATATTAACCAACTAGTCACTATGCTGTCTGAGGCCCACTCTATTCAACATCTATATTAACCAACTGGCCACTATGCTGTCTGAGTCCCACTCTATTCAACATCTATATTAACCAACTGGTCACTATGCTGTCTGAGTCCCACTCTATTCAACATCTATATTAACCAACTGGTCACTATGCTGTCTGAGTCCCACTCTATTCAACATCTATATTAACCAACTGGTCACTATGCTGTCTGAGTCCCCCTCTATTCAACATCTATATTAACCAACTGGTCACTATGCTGTCTGAGTCCCACTCTATTCAACATCTATATTAACCAACTGGTCACTATGCTGTCTGAGTCCCACTCTATTCAACATCTATATTAACCAACTGGTCACTATGCTGTCTGAGTCCCACTCTATTCAACATCTATATTAACCAACTGGCCACTATCCTAGAGGAATCACCAGCACCTGGTCTCACGCTACTCAACTCTGAGATAAAGTTCCTGCTCTATGCAGATGACCTGGTTCTGTTGTCCCCTACAGAAGAGGGCCTACAGCAGAACCTGGACCTGCTGGAGCAGTACTGTCAGACCTGGGTCCTGACAGTAAACACACAAAAGACAAAGACAATGACTTTTCAGAAAAGATCCAGATCTCAAGGAAACACATACAGCTTCACAAAGACAGGAAACAGACTACCACAATAAGACAAGATAGGAAACAGACTACCGTAACATGCTAAGACAGGAAGACAGACTACCAGAATAAGATAAGACAGGAAGACAGACTACAAAATAAGACAAGACA
>CM057249.1:485433-505433 GCA_029931835.1 Etheostoma nigrum
CCGCTACCCCCCTTAAAATGGTGCTGGCTACGGGCCTCCAGACGACATCATCATCACCGAATCAAAAACCGCTGCACAAACTGTAATCTAAAAGCAGCGGTCCGGCATAATAAATCAACTAAACCTTGTCCCCCCTCCTCCAGTGCAAACCGTCATTTGTACATTTGAGCCTATGCCAGAGGCAGGATGCGACCAGATTGTTAACAACCAGCACCCTGCCTCTGTAGGACAGGTGGGGAAGCAGCCACCTCCAGACCACCTGGGAGACCTCCAGCCCACCTGGGAGACCTCCAGCCCACCTCCCCACTGCCAGGGCCTCACTCTTAGCCTAGTTCACCTTGGCAGCCAAGAGTTTCTGAAAAATTGTGACAATGTGTCCCAAAACGTCCACATCCTGCTGGTTCTGGGTGAAGATGACGATGTCGTCTGCATAGGCCGAAACAGTAAAACGAGAGTTAAAACCGGGTAAAACGAGGCCATTGATAAAAGAGCGGACATTGTGCAACATGGACTCAATGGACAGAACATACAGCATCCGTGACATGGAGCAGCCCTGTCTGGTCCCCCGGGTCACCGGGAAAGGCTTACATAAGCCTCCATTAATCTTCAGCACACTCTCAACCTTCTCATACATGACCTTCATCCTGGCGATGAAACCAGGGCTGAGGCCGAACCGGGCCAACACTTTCCACAGGTAACGGGGCTCAACCCGGTCAAAGGCCTTTTCCTGGTCCAATGAAACCAGACCAGTTTCCAGACCCAACGAACCAGAGACGGTCAAAATATCACAAATCAATGACACATTGTCAACAATGGACCTGCTGGGTACGCAGTAGGTTTGGTTCTTATGCATGACCCGGTCCAGCACCAGCTTCAGCCTGGTGGCCAGGACCTTGGACAGTAGTTTGTAGTCCGAGCATAACAGAGAGAGAGGTCTCCAGTTCCGAATGTCTGTCAAGTCCCCTTTCTTTGGGAGGAGAGTCAAAACAGCCCTCCGGGAACTCTGAGGAAGCAGACCGTTGACAAAACTGTCCTTAAAAACATCGAGAACATCCGCCTTCATGTCCTCCCAGAAAGTCCTGTAGAACTCTGGGGGGAGACCGTCGATGCCAGGGGCCTTTCCCCCCTGCATGCTCGTCAAAGCCCTGAACACCTCCCACCACTGCTTTGTTCATTCTGGATGTAAAAGATAGCTTGTCATAGCCGACCTGCTCACTGACTGCCAACAGAACCTCCTCCACCGTAACACCACCCTCCGGGGGGACCAAGTCGGAGGCGGCGTCTCGGAGGACGCCATTCCTCCCGAAAAAAAAGAAACCCCATTCCCAAGCAGACACTCCACAAGAAAAGCTGAAGAAACTTACCTGATCATGCACAAAACCACTGGTCAAAGATACAGTCGGAAACCAAAAAACAGGACAGAAACAGAGAGACAGAAACAGAGAGACAGAGAGAGGGGGAGAGAAGCGAGAGGAGAGAGAGCGAGAAGAGAGAGAGAGAGAAGGAGAGAGAGAGAGAGAAGGAGAGAGAGAGAGAAAGAGAGAGAGAGACATCTGTTTCCAGTTGTTTCCAGATCTACGATACCTTTGACCTGTTTCTTCAGGTTGCTGACTTCAGTGTCCAGTTGAGCTTTAGCTGCAAAACAGAGACAGACGCTTCGTCAGCTTCACTTTCTCTTTTAAATAAAAATGCAACTCATAATATATGATAACTGATAATCAATGTATCGGTTTGAGTTAAATATGAATATTTTCTAGTTTCTTCTCCATTCATCTAGAAGATATTCCACATATTAATCTACAATCTCATCCATTCATCTAGAAGATATTCTACACATTAATCTACAATCTCATCCATTCATCTAGAAGATATTCTACATATTAATCTACAATCTCATCCATTCATCTAGAAGATATTCTACACATTAATCTACAATCTCATCCATTCATCTAGAAGATATTCTACACATTAATCTACAATCTCATCCATTCATCTAGAAGATATTCCACACATTAATCTACAATCTCATCCATTCATCTAGAAGATATTCTACACATTAATCTACAATCTCATCCATTCATCTAGAAGATATTCCACACATTAATCTACAATCTCATCCATTCATCTAGAAGATATTCTACATATTAATCTACAATCTCATCCATTCATCTAGACGATATTCCACACATTAATCTACAATCTCATCCATTCATCTAGAAGATATTCTACATATTAATCTACAATCTCATCCATTCATCTAAAAGATATTCTACATATTAATCTACAATCTCATCCATTCATCTAGAAGATATTCTACACATTAATCTACAATCTCATCCATTCATCTAGAAGATATTCTACATATTAATCTACAATCTCATCCATTCATCTAGAAGATATTCTACATATTAATCTACAATCTCATCCATTCATCTAGAAGATATTCTACACATTAATCTACAATCTCATCCATTCATCTAGAAGATATTCTACATATTAATCTACAATCTCATCCATTCATCTAGAAGATATTCTACATATTAATCTACAATCTCATCCATTCATCTAGAAGATATTCTACATATTAATCTACAATCTCATCCATTCATCTAGAAGATATTCTACATATTAATCTACAATCTCATCCATTCATCTAGAAGATATTCTACACATTAATCTACAATCGCATCCATTCATCTAGAAGATATTCTACATATTAATCTACAATCTCATCCATTCATCTAGAAGATATTCTACACATTAATCTACAATCTCATCCATTCATCTAGAAGATATTCTACATATTAATCTACAATCTCATCCATTCATCTAGAAGATATTCTACACATTAATCTATAATGAAAATAATCAGTAGTCTCAGACCTACTGTACTTAGCTCCAATACATAGAAAATACTTATTTCTCTCCTGTTGGATATTTCTGAAATTCTATGACATGATGTATGGAAAAACTCAGAAATTTTAACAGTGTGGCTCCTACCTGTGCACATCCTAATAACAATAAAACTTAAGATAATAAGTGTTAAGTGTCTCATCCCTTCAGAAATAGACCTTTTAAAACCTGTTTAAGACCTTTCTGTTTCCCAGATACAGCGATGACGTAGCTAGTGCTGAACCAACCAGACTCCATTTAAAAAACAGTCCTTTTAGCGCGTATAGAGCCAACTAATTTCCACATGTAAATCAGTAAAGAATGTGTTCATTTCTACCAACACTAGAGTTTTCCATGGTTGGAAAAATGTAGAGAAGACTTTTATATACTTTTATATACTTTTTCATGCTTTTATTTGGTTTCTGTTGACATTGAATGAAAGGTGAGTTACGATGCTAAAATTACTGTTTATTTACATGGATTCTGGTTGGTTTAGCGATGCGAGCATAAGCAATATATATGTAAATAAAATACCCCAGTTTTGATAATATTTTAACCCTCACGCTGTCCTCATGCTGTCCTCATGTTGTCCTCATGCTGTCCTCATGTTGTCCCCATGTTGTCCCCATGTTGTCCTCATGTTGTCCCCATGTTGCACTCAAGTTGTCCCATGTTGTCCCCATATTGCCCTCATGTTGCCCTCATGTTGTCCTCATGTTGCCCCCATGTTGTCCTCATGTTGTCCTCATGCTGTCCTCATGTTGTCCCCATGTTGTCCCCATGTTGTCCTCATGTTGTCCCCATGTTGCACTCAAGTTGTCCCATGTTGTCCCCATATTGCCCTCATGTTGCCCTCATGTTGTCCTCATGTTGCCCTCATGTTGTCCTCATGTTGTCCCCATGTTGTCCCCATGCTGTCCTCATGTTGTCCCCATGTTGTCCCCATGTTGTCCTCATGTTGTCCCCATGTTGCCCTCAAGTTGTCCCATGTTGTCCCCATATTGCCCTCATGTTGCCCTCATGTTGTCCTCATGTTGCCCTCATGTTGTCCTCATGTTGTCCCCATGTTGTCCTCATGTTGTCCTCATGTTGTCCCCATGTTGTCCTCATGTTGTCCTATATCAATGTTCTTTTTAGTTCCCCAAAATAACATGATTGATTCCACACAACGCTCTTTGCCAAGTACAAATCTCTACTTTCATTAATTTTGGGGCGTCTTATTCAATTTTATAGCATTGTAAAACAAATGGAAGTGTTTTTGAAATAGTATTGAGTAAAAGTTGACATATTCCAGTCTGTGATTATCATCAACATCCATTCCTTTAATTTTAGTCTCAATAATTCCTAATTTCTGCTTTTCTAACTCAAACATTAGGGATAATTTCCTATAAATGACGTTTATTGACCATAAATTCCAAAAATAACTGTAAAACTAAAGTTAATAAGTTTTACTTAGTGTTAAACGTCAAAAAAAGGGACAAAAACATAAAAAAAATTTAAAAACATTGACAAAGAGCGTTGGTTTTCAGTTTAGACGAGAAGAAGAGGTGATTACTCTACCTGTGTTGATGAGCGCCTCCATGCGAGCCAGCTCAGCGGTCATGTTTCTCACCATGGTGTACAGGTCCGGAGGGGAGCTGTCCGGAGGGGAGCGGTCCGGAGGGGGAGGGGATCGGTCCGGAGGGGATCGGTCCGGAGGGGGAGGGGATCGGTCCGGAGGGGAGCGGTCCGGAGGGGGAGGGGATCGGTCCGGAGGGGAGCGGTCCGGAGGGGAGCGGTCCGGAGGGGATCGGTCCGGGGATCGGTCCGGAGGGGAGCGGTCCGGAGGGGAGCTTTCCGGAGGGGAGCGGTCCGGAGGGGGAGGGGGAGGTGGAGGGGGAGGGGATCGGTCCGGAGGGGGAGGGGATCGGTCCGGAGGGGAGCGGTCCGGAGGGGGAGGGGGAGGTGGAGGGGGAGGGGAGCGGTCCGGAGGGGGAGGGGGAGGTGGAGGGGGAGGGGATCGGTCCGGAGGGGAACGGTCTGGAAGGGAACGGCCTAGAGGGTAACGGTCTGGAGGGTAACGGTCTGGAGGGTAACGGTCTGGAGGGTAACGGTCTGGAGGGTAATGGTCTGGAGGGTAACGGTCTGGAGGGTAACGGTCTGGAGGGTAACGGTCTGGAGGGTAACGGTCTGGAGGGTAACGGTCTGGAGGGTAACGATCTGGAGGGTAACGGTCTGGAGGGTAACGGTCTGGAGGAGAAGCCCACGGGACTGCAGAGCTGTCAAATGCAGAGACGGTACCGAGCAGCAGCCACAGCATCAACATCACGGACCTCTTCATCCTGTTGTTATGATGTTGTTTTCCCGTCAGGATGCAGCTTTATATACTTCTTCATGTTGATAATTATTAACTTTGTGAATAGAAAGCCTTTCCTGCCAGGATGTTGGGTTTGAGAACCTACGGGGGCGACCAGTCCGGTCATGATGACCTGGTGGGGTAAAGTTAGTGAATGGAATTTGGCCTGATGGTAAACAGCTGGTCGGTTGGTGCACACTCTGAAATAGAGGTCAATAGAGTGCGCCCATCAAATATACATGTACCCCCCCCCAGGTAAAAATGTGTATTAATGTGCATAAAGAAGCCAAGAAAAGATGAAAAATCTCCAAAAGGCATTAAATGTCAGATTAGACATTCGTATAATATGTCACAAAAAGTTAGATTTGATTTCATCATTTACACTTTCAAAATAACAGAAAACTAAAAAATGGCGTTTGCAAAAGTTTGGGCCCCCTGCAGAATTAATACCTCTAACCCCCCCCCCCTGCAGAGTTAATACCTTGTACCCCCCCTCCCCCCTGCAGAGTTAATACCTTGTACCCCCCCTCCCCCCTGCAGAGTTAATACCTTGTACCCCCCCTCCCCCTGCAGAGTTAATACCTTGTACCCCCCCTCCCCCCTGCAGAGTTAATACCTTGTACCCCCCCCCTGCAGAGTTAATACCTCTAACCCCCCCCCTGCAGAGTTAATACCTTGTACCCCCCCCCCTGCAGAGTTAATACCTTGTACCCCCCCCCCCTGCAGAGTTAACACCTCTAACCCCCCCCCTGCAGAGTTAATACCTCTAACCCCCCCCCCCCCTGCAGAGTTAATACCTCTAACCCCCCCCCCCGCAAAGTTAATACCTTGTACCCCCCCCCTGCAGAGTTAATACCTCTAACCCCCCCCCCCCCCCGCAGAGTTAATACCTCTAACCCCCCCCCCGCAGAGTTAATACCTTGTACCCCCCCCCCCTGCAGAGTTAATACCTCTAACCCCCCCCCTGCAGAGTTAATACCTCTAACCCCCCCCCCCCCTGCAGAGTTAATACCTTGTACCCCCCCCCTGCAGAGTTAATACCTTGTACCCCCCCCCCTGCAGAGTTAATACCTTGTACCCCCCCCTGCAGAGTTAATTCCTCTAACCCCCCCCCCTGCAGAGTTAATACCTTGTACCCCCCCCCCTGCAGAGTTAATACCTTGTACCCCCCCCCCCCCTGCAGAGTCAACTTGAACCCCCCTGTATGCTTCAACAACGACATAAATCAACAATAATACTTTACTCTTCCGACGTGCCGGCTGGGAGTAGAAACCAGCTTCAGGCGCTTCACTTTCATGTGGTTTCATAAGCAGCGAGTCCTTGAACTCTCAGGTGGACTGTGACCTGAAGCTGGTCTCTAATTGGTTTCTTAACCCTCGTCTTGTTGTCCTGTCAAAATGGAAAATCAACACTTTTTTTTTGTCATTTTTTTTTACTTTTAACACTACGTTATAATTAAAATGTAAATCAAAACAGTTAAAAGTGAGAACCACTACACAAAGACAGCAGGACTCATAAGCAGCTGTGAAGAAGTCTTAAGATTTGATTTAAAAACCTCCGTTGAGCCGATCTAATATCTGCTGGGAGACTGTTCCATAACGTTGGGCTCGCCCCCCAACTGTTGGTCCAGTCAGAGGTCCTGACCCGTGGGAGCCCCCCAACCGTTGGTCCAGTCAGAGGTCCTGACCCGTGGGAGCCCCCCAACCGTTGGTCCAGTCAGAGGTCCTGACCCGTGGGAGCCCCCCAACCGTTTTCTTCCAAACCGTTGGTCCAGTCAGAGGTCCTGACCCGTGGGAGCCCCCCAACCGTTTTCTTCCAAACCGTTGGTCCAGTCAGAGGTCCTGACCCGTGGGAGCCCCCCAACCGTTTTCTTCCTAACCGTTGGTCCAGTCAGAGGTCCTGACCCGTGGGAGCCCCCCAACCGTTTCCTTCCCAATCATTGGTCCAGTCAGAGGTCCTGACCCGTGGAAGCCCCCCAACCGTTTCCTTCCCAATCATTGGTCCAGTCAGAGGTTCTGACTCGTGGGAGCCCCCCAACCGTTTCCTTCCTAACCATTGGTCCAGTCAGAGGTCCTGACCCGTGGGAGCCCCCCAACCGTTTCCTTCCCAATCGTTGGTCCAGTCAGAGGTCCTGACCCGTGGGAGCCCCCCAACCGTTTCCTGCCCAATCGTTGGTCCAGTCAGAGGTCCTGACCCGTGGGAGCCCCCCAACCGTTTCCTTCCTAATCGTTGGTCCAGTCAGAGGTCCTGACCCATGGGAGCCCCCCAACCGTTTCCTTCCTAACCGTTGGTCCAGTCAGAGGTCCTGACCCATGGGAGCCCCCCAACCGTTTCCTTCCCAATCATTGGTCCAGTCAGAGGTCCTGACCCGTGGAAGCCCCCCAACCGTTTCCTTCCCAATCATTGGTCCAGTCAGAGGTTCTGACTCGTGGGAGCCCCCCAACCGTTTCCTTCCTAACCATTGGTCCAGTCAGAGGTCCTGACCCGTGGGAGCCCCCCAACCGTTTCCTTCCCAATCGTTGGTCCAGTCAGAGGTCCTGACCCGTGGGAGCCCCCCAACCGTTTCCTGCCCAATCGTTGGTCCAGTCAGAGGTCCTGACCCGTGGGAGCCCCCCAACCGTTTCCTTCCTAATCGTTGGTCCAGTCAGAGGTCCTGACCCATGGGAGCCCCCCAACCGTTTCCTTCCTAACCGTTGGTCCAGTCAGAGGTCCTGACCCATGGGAGCCCCCCAACCGTTTCCTTCCCAATCGTTGGTCCAGTCAGAGGTCCTGACCCGTGGGAGCCCCCCAACCGTTTCCTTCCTAACCGTTGGTCCAGTCAGAGGTCCTGACCCGTGGGAGCCCCCCAACCGTTTCCTTCCTAACCGTTGGTCCAGTCAGAGGTCCGGACCTGTGGGAGCCCCCCAATCGTTTTCTTCGGTTCTTTCATCCATTGGGATTGGTTGTGGACCCCTGTCGGGTTATGGTGATACGTCACCCTGCCAGCTCGTTGGAGAGAGGACGACGCAGACCTGGACTCTGTTAGTTGATCTTCTGGGGGAATAAAGAGAGAGATATAGAAAAAGATAATAATAATAACAGTAATAATAATAATAATAATAATAATAAAAATAAAACACAGAAGCTTTTTTGTAAAATAATCTTTAAAAAGTCCAAAACTGTCACTCTCATGAACGTTGTCATAACCACACGCATGAGCCTGGCTGAAAACCATGAAAATAATAAGACATTTATAAATAATTTAATTTATTATAGTTCCATGTATATTATATGTATGTATATTGTATCCTAGTATTTCAGTATATTTATATTCTGTGCTGTCTGATATATATCTACATGATGTGTGACTGATATTTCGCTGCTAAACACTATAATTTCACATTTGATTGGATCCATAAATATAAAAACAAGTTGCCATTTATAACTTAGCTCTTGGATCGTGTCTCTTCTGCAGCATGTAGTTGTTTATATGAAGAACTTCTGGTTGTTTGCCCCCCCTCCCCACCCATATGGGTCATTTTGACCCCAGTGTTGGGTTAATGCGACTCATTGCTGGGTCAGGCCCTCTAGCCCAGTATTGATTAAAGCCCCCCCCCCCCCCGTTGGGTTGGTGTTTAACCTTTAATTTAATTTAACAATGCTTTGTCCAACAGTTAAAGCAGCAATGAACGAACATGAACAAATAATAAATGAAATAACAATAAATAAATAAATAATAATAAAACGTCCTGGCACCTCCTGGGGGACACCGCTTCTTACACTTCAAAACACCAGCGAAGAAGAAAGTCTCTGCTGAGTTCAATAATAGAGAGAGAGAGATTCTAGATGTCAGAGAAGAGCGTTCAGTCTCTTAGTGGTCCCCTAATACTGTATCTGGAGTCTCTTTATATAGACTTTAGTGGTCCCTAATACTGTATCTGAAGTCTCTTTATATAGACTTTAGTGGTCCCTAATACTGTATCTGAAGTCTCTTTATATAGACTTTAGTGGTCCCTAATACTGTATCTGAAGTCTCTTTATATAGACTTTAGTGGTCCCTAATACTGTATCTGAAGTCTCTTTATATAGACTTTAGTGGTCCCCTAATACTGTATCTGAAGTCTCTTTTATATAGACCTTAGTGGTCCCTAATACTGTATCTGAAGTCTCTTTATATAGACCTTAGTGGTCCCTAATACTGTATCTGAAGTATCTTTTATATAGACTTTAGTGGTCCCTAATACTGTATCTGAAGTCTCTTTATATAGACTTTAGTGGTCCCTAATACTGTATCTGAAGTCTCTTTATATAGACCTTAGTGGTCCCTAATACTGTATCTGAAGTCTCTTTTATATAGACTTTAGTGGTCCCTAATACTGTATCTGAAGTCTCTTTATATAGACTTTAGTGGTCCCTAATACTGTATCTGAAGTCTCTTTATATAGACCTTAGTGGTCCCTAATACTGTATCTGAAGTCTCTTTATATAGACCTTAGTGGTCCCTAATACTGTATCTGAAGTCTCTTTATATAGACCTTAGTGGTCCCCTAATACTGTGACACACACACACTCAGACACACACTGAGACATATGAGGACACTTTTATTTTAAAAGTCGTCATCACATCACGAGAATAAACATTGAAAGCAGGAGCAGCAGATGAAATCGCCGCCGTCGCCGCCATCACCACCTCCCCCTCCCCCCACCTCCCTCCCCCGCCTCCTCCACCTCCTCCCCCGCCTCCTCCACCTCCTCCACCGCCTCCCCCGCCTCCCCCGCCTCCAGTGATGGCACGGTTGAAGTTACTTGTGAAACCTGCGAGAGTGAGGGAGGAGGAGAGGGAGGGAGGGAGGAAGGAGGAGAGAGAGGGAGGAAGGAGGAGAGGGAGGAGGAGAGCCATTAAAAACTGTTTGCACAACGGAGACACAATGTTAAATAGACAGTCTCAGCTAGGACTAGGACGTGCTAGAGAGGGGGGGGGAGAGACAGAGGGGGGGGAGGGGGGGAAGGGGGGAGAGAGAGACTTCACATGTGCAGCAGGAATATCCGAGTGTCAGGTACCTGGTGCATATCTGTTTCCCGCCCAGAGAGCTTCCCTCCTGTAAACTGACAGAGAGAGAGAGAGAGAGAGAGAGAGAGAGAGAGAGAGAGAGAGAGATTTTTTATTTGTGTGTGTGGGGGGGGGGGGGGGGGTCACTCACTGTTCCTCAAAGTGTGACAGGTAAAGACATACAGTTGAAACTCAAAGAAATTGCATATGGTGCAAAAGTTAATTCATTTCAGTAATCCCATGGTCATTGAACCAGGTCATCTGCTGGTGTTGGTCCACTGTGCTTTATTAAGTCCAGAGTCAGTGCAGCCATCTACCAGGACATTTTAGACTACTTTATGCTTTCTTCAGCAGACGAGCTTTATGGAGATGCTGACTTCATTTTTCAGCCGGACTTGGCACCTGCCCACACGGCCAAAAGTACCAAAACCTGGTTCAATGTCACCTGTAACGGGCTGCTAGACTGCAGCTCTCTGGCTGTTGTCCCAGCAGGATCTCCATCTTGTTGATGTTGCTTATTTGGTCAAATGTCAGGTGCTTGTGTCTGAATTTGGGGAAATATTTAGTTTGGACCGGCTGCAGGGGGGTGCATTCTGTCTCTCTCTCTCTGTCTCTCTCTCTGTCAGGAAGTGCAGCTCTGTCTCGACTGTGCCGCTCATGCACAGCTGGCAGAAGCGCTCCTCTTTGGGGAGCCATTGCTGTCTGTAGCAGCCTGTCTCGATGGGCAGGTTGTCTCTGAGTCTGGACCTGGTCAACGTAGTTCTTAGTGTGACATTAGTCCCTGTGGTCAGGTAGTCTGCCACTCGGTACTCTCTCTTTAGGGTCAGGTAGTCTGCCACGCGGTACTCTCTCTTTAGGGTCAGGTAGTCTGCCACTCGGTACTCTCTCTTTAGGGTCAGGTAGTCTGCCACTCGGTACTCTCTCTTTAGGGTCAGGTAGTCTGCCACTCTGTACTCTCTCTTTAGGGTCAGGTAGTCTGCCACTCGGTACTCTCCCTTTAGGGTCAGGTAGTCTGCCACTCGGTACTCTCTCTTTAGGGTCAGGTAGTCTGCCACTCTGTACTCTCTCTTTAGGGTCAGGTAGTCTGCCACTCTGTACTCTCTTTAGGGTCAGGTAGTCTGCCACTCGGTACTCTCTCTTTAGGGTCAGGTAGTCTGCCACTCGGTACTCTCTCTTTAGGGTCAGGTAGTCTGCCACTCGGTACTCTCTCTTTAGGGTCAGGTAGTCTGCCACTCTGTACTCTCTCTTTAGGGTCAGGTAGTCTGCCACTCGGTACTCTCTCTTTAGGGTCAGGTAGTCTGCCACTCGGTACTCTCTCTTTAGGGTCAGGTAGTCTGCCACTCGGTACTCTCTCTTTAGGGTCAGGTAGTCTGCCACTCTGTACTCTCTCTTTAGGGTCAGGTAGTCTGCCACTCGGTACTCTCCCTTTAGGGTCAGGTAGTCTGCCACTCGGTACTCTCTCTTTAGGGTCAGGTAGTCTGCCACTCTGTACTCTCTCTTTAGGGTCAGGTAGTCTGCCACTCTGTACTCTCTCTTTAGGGTCAGGTAGTCTGCCACTCGGTACTCTCCCTTTAGGGTCAGGTAGTCTGCCACTCGGTACTCTCTCTTTAGGGTCAGGTAGTCTGCCACTCTGTACTCTCTCTTTAGGGTCAGGTAGTCTGCCACTCGGTACTCTCTCTTTAGGGTCAGGTAGTCTGCCACTCGGTACTCTCTCTTTAGGGTCAGGTAGTCTGCCTCTCGGTACTCTCTCTTTAGGGTCAGGTAGTCTGCCACTCGGTACTCTCTCTTTAGGGTCAGGTAGTCTGCCACTCGGTACTCTCTCTTTAGGGTCAGGTAGTCTGCCACTCGGTACTCTCTCTTTAGGGTCAGGTAGTCTGCCACTCGGTACTCTCTCTTTAGGGTCGGGTAGTCTGCCACTTGGTACTCTCTCTTTAGGGTCAGGTGCATCTTGCTTTGTGCTTTTGTTTGTGTGTTCCAATCGATGATATAGTTTTGTTTCTGTTGTGTTATAATTTGGTTAACTCTGATTGGTTGTTTCCCAGACTGGTCCTGAGGCAGAACAGGGTCAGGAAGTGGACTGAGCATCAGGACCAGCTGAGTGAGGGGCCTCTTCTGCTGGTGGGGGGGGGTTGCTTTTTTTTAGATGAAGCCAATATTTGATGGCACGTGTTTGAATTTTCATGAATAATGGGAATTGGCCTAATTCAGCTCTGCAGACGGTGTTGGTGGCTCTCCTGTGCACCTGTAGGATGCTCTTACAGAACTCTAGGTGCAGGATTTCAACTGGGTTTTTGTCCAAGTGGGAAGATTCTGGTAGGAAATAGGACCCCCCACCTCACTACCGTAGAGGAGGATTGGCTCTATAGGACCCCCCCCCCACCTCACTACTATAGAGGAGGACTGGCTCTATAGGACCCCCCACCTCACTACTGTAGAGGAGTACTGGCTCTATAGGACCCCACACCTCACTACCGTAGAGGAGGATTGGCTCTATAGGACCCCCCCCCCACCTCACTACTGTACAGGAGTACTGGCTCTATAGGACCCCACACCTCACTACCGTAGAGGAGGATTGGCTCTATAGGACCCCCACCTCACTACTATAGAGGAGGACTGGCTCTATAGGACCCCCCACCTCACTACCGTAGAAGAGGACTGGCTCTACAGGACCCCAGACCTCACTACCTTAGAGAATGACTGGCTCTATAGGACCCCCCACCTCACTACCGCAGAGGAGGACTGGCTCTATATCTGTCTATAGTACAGATTCTAATAATTTGAGCCAGATTCTGATTGGGATTTTAATGTAGATTTGACTTTTTATTGCACAAAACGGCCCGCGTGCTTTCTCTCTCAGCTCCATTATCGCTGGGTTAAAACTTCCAGTGGAACTTATTTTCAGTCCTAAATAATTGTAATGTGTACAGTTGTCTAATTTATCCCTAATGTGAAGCTGTATGTGTTTCCTTGAGATCTGGATCTTTTCTGAAAAGTCATTGTCTTTGTCTTTTGTGTATTTACTGTCAGGGCCCAGGTCTGACAGTACTGCTCCAGCAGGTCCAGGTTCTGCTGTACGCTCCGTTCTGTAGGGGACAACAGAACCAGGTCACCTGCATAGAGCAGGAACTTGATCTCAGAGTGGTGTAGCGTGAGACCAGGTGCTGGTGATTTCTCTAGGATAGTGGCCAGTTGGTTAATATAGATGTTGAATAGAGTGGGACTCAGACAGCATAGTGGTCAGTTGGTTAATATAGATGTTGAATAGAGTGGGACTCAGACAGCATAGTGACCAGTTGGTTAATATAGATGTTGAATAGAGTGGGACTCAGACAGCATAGTGACCAGTTGGTTAATATAGATGTTGAATAGAGAGGGACTCAGACAGCATAGTGGCCAGTTGGTTAATATAGATGTTGAATAGAGTGGGACACAGACAGCATAGTGACCAGTTGGTTAATATAGATGATGAATAGAGTGGGACTCAGACAGTATAGTGGCCAGTTGGTTAATATAGATGTTGAATAGAGTGGGACTCAGACAGCATAGTGACCAGTTGGTTAATATAGATGTTGAATAGAGTGGGACTCAGACAGCATAGTGGCCAGTTGGTTAATATAGATGTTGAATAGAGTGGGACACAGACAGCATAGTGACCAGTTGGTTAATATAGATGATGAATAGAGTGGGACTCAGACAGTATAGTGGCCAGTTGGTTAATATAGATGTTGAACAGGGTGGGACTCAGACAGTATAGTGACCAGTTGGTTAATATAGATGTTGAATAGAGTGGGACTCAGACAGCATAGTGGCCAGTTGGTTAATATAGATGTTGAATAGAGTGGGACTCAGACAGTATAGTGGCCAGTTGGTTAATATAGATGTTGAACAGGGTGGGACTCAGACAGCATAGTGGTCAGTTGGTTAATATAGATGTTGAACAGGGTGGGACTCAGACAGCATAGTGACCAGCTGGTTAATATAGATGTTGAATAGAGTGGGACTCAGACAGCATAGTGACCAGTTGGTTAATATAGATGTTGAATAGAGTGGGACTCAGACAGCAGCCCTGTCTCACGCCACGCTTCTGACTGAAGAATGTTGTTCTTTTGTTGCCAATTTTAATACTGCACTAATTGTTAGTTTACATTTATTTAATGATGTCATATGTTTTACCCCCTACACCAGATTCAATAACTTTGTAGAATAGACCGCTGTGCCAAATAGAGCCGAATGCCTTTTTGAAATCTATGAAACATGTGTAGATTTTGTTGTTTTGGTGAACGTGTTTGTCTATCAAGGTGTGTAGGGTGTAAATATGACCTGAAGTGCGGTGTTTTGGTACAAATCCAATTTGACTTTTACTCAAGACGTTGTGTTTGCTAAGGAAGGTTCTGAGTCTGGAGTTGATGATGCTACAGAAGAGCTTCCCCAGGTTACTGTTCACACAGATGCCTCGGTAATTATTTGGGTCAGATGTATCTCCAGACTTGTGTATTGGTGTGATGAGACCGTGGCTCCAGATGTCAGGGAAGTAACCTACTCTCAGAATCAAGTTAAAGAGCTTCAGAACGGCCAGTTGGAATTGAGGGCTTGTGTATTTCAGCATCTCGTTCATGATGCCATCGAGCCCACTGGCCTTTCGGGGTTTTAGGGCCCCGAGTTTGTCTCTTAGTTCCTGTTCATTAATGGGGGAGTCGAGAGGGTTCTGGTTGGCTTTTACCGCTGATTCTAGTTCATTCAGTTTTGTTATAATTTGGTTTTGGTTTGGGTCTGTGTTGCTTGGTAATAGCTCATAGAGTGTTTCAAAATGGCCGACCCATATGTCACACACGCACACACACACACCTGTAATGTTGTCATGTTGATATGCTGATATCATCAGTTTTGTTCTTGTTGTTATGATTGTTGATGTAAATGTGATCAATGTCTCCCTGTTTATGTGCTTTAGCAATACTGCAAATACTCCATATTTTCACCAAAATGTCATTGCTTCACAAAAATCTAAATAAATATACATTATATATGATAGAGAGAGTCCTCTCTCACCCTAGACCAGAGACACACACACACACACACACACACACACACACACACACACCCTAAACTCCCAAATGACGCACCATCAGTGGAAACAGCAACACAACGACAAGCACACCTACTTACACCAGAGAGTTAGTATAAGGAAGAAAAAGTTAGTAATTACTCACAGAAACCAGGTCTCGTTCACTCTTAGAGAGAGAGAGAGGGGGAGAGAGGGAGGGGGGAGAGAAAGAGAGAGAGGGAGAGAGAGAGGAGAGAGAGGGGGGAGAGAGAGAGGGAGAGAGAGAGAGAGAGGGAGAGAGACATATGTTACATGTGCAGCAGGAAGATCACTTACCTGGTGTAGGTCTGTATTGATAAAATACGAATCCATTGATGTAAACTGAGAGACAGACAGAGAGAGAGAGAGAGAGACAGAGAGAGAGACAAAGAGACAGACAGACAGAGAGAGAGAGTGAGACAGACAGAGAGAGAAGTTATATGTGCAGCGATAATATCCAAATGTCAATTCCATGTTGCAGATCTGTCTTTAACCCATAGAGTTTCATTCATGTAAACTGAGAGAGAGAGAGGGAGGGAGAGGGAGAGAGAGAGGGAGACACAGAGGGAGAGAGAGACAAAGAAAGAGAGACAGAGAGAAGGAGAGAGAGACATGTTACATGTGCAGCAGTCAATGTTAAATGTCAGTTACCTGGTGTCAGTCTGTATTCATACGAGACGGTTTCATTGATGTAAACTGGGAGAGAGGAAGGGAGAGAGAGAGAGTGAGAGGGAGAGAGGAAGGGAGAGAGAGAGAGAGGGAGAGAGGAAGGGAGAGAGAGAGAGAGAGGGAGAGAGGAAGGAGAGAGAGAGGGAGAGAGGAAGGGAGAGAGAGAGAGTGAGAGGGAGAGAGGAAGGGAGAGAGAGAGAGGGGAGAGAGGAAGGGAGAGAGAGAGAGAGGGGGAGAGAGGAAGGGAGAGAGAGAGAGTGAGAGGGAGAGAGGAAGAGAGAGAGAGAGAGAGAGAGGGAGAGCGGGAGAGTGAGAGGGAGAGAGGAAGGGAGAGAGAGAGAGAGAGGTTACGTGTGCACCCGTAGTTTGTTTCCATGTCTAATATCTAATATGAGTTTTATCCAAACTATAAAATCAATTAATTACAAATCTCATTAGGGCCTCCAGCTCTGCCATAGGGATTCATATTCATCATGGAGGGGGGAGGGGGGGGTGGATGGATGGATGGATGGATGGATGGATGGATGGATGGATGGATGGATGGATCTGAGAGAAAAGCAGAAATAGTTATCATATATCAGGGAGTAAAATTAATGTATGTGTGTATGTCCTAGTCCTACCCTAGACCAGTCTAGCATGTCCTAGTCCCATATCCTAGTTCAGTCTAGCATGTCCTAGTCCTATATCATAGACCAGTCTAGCATGTCCTAGTCCCATATCCTAGTTCAGTCTAGCATGTCCTAGTCCTATATCCTAGACCAGTCTAGCATGTCCTAGTCCCATATCCTAGTCCAGTCTAGCATGTCCTAGTCCCATATCCTAGTTCAGTCTAGCATGTCCTAGTCCTACATCCTAGTCCAGTCTAGCATGTCCTAGTCCTATATCCTAGACCAGTCTAGCATGTCCTAGTCCTAGGACACAGATGACAGATGCAAGTTAGACATTAGACGTGCATTCCTGACTCTGCTGAAATGTAAATCTTGTCATTGAAATCCGGATCTAGTGAACAAACTGTAGATAGATACAAGTAAATGTTAGGGTCCAAGATGGCGGCTAGGCTAAGGTCTGCTCAGTGTCTCTCTCTGGATTGATTTCATTTAAATGTATTTTATAGTATTTATTTCTTCTAAGTTGTAGTTTTAAGTCGTATAAGTTTTTTACATGGAAATTTTATTTTGAACTTTTAAGAAGATTGTGGACTTCTATGAGTTTAAAAATAACACTATACCTTTGCTCTGAGCTAATTTTGCTAACCTGAGCCTGATCCAACGGATCCTACTAGCTCAGGCTAAACTTAGCTAGGCAAACCAGCCTGAGCCTGCTACATTCTCATGGAGCTTGGGCTAACCAACCTGAGCCTGCTACATCCTTGTGGAGCTTGGGCTAACCAGCCTGAGCCTGCTACATCCTTGTGGAGCTTGGGCTAACCAGCCTGAGCCTGCTACATCCTTGTGGAGCTTGGGTTAATTAGCCTGAGCCTGCTACACCTTCTTGGAGCTTGGGCTAATTAACCTGAGCCTTCTACATCCTCATGGAGCTTGGGCTAACCAGCCTGAGCGTGCTACATCCTCATGGAGCTTGGGTTAATTAGCCTGAGCTTGCTACACCTTCTTGGAGCCTGGGCTAACCAGCCTGGGCCTGTGAGCGGGCCTGGCTTGCCTTGTCCTTTTGGAGCTTGGGCGGGCCGGCCTGGGTCTCACCCATAATCCTGGAGGCTAGGACAACGGGCCTGGCCTACTACACTCTTCTGGAACCTGGCCTGACAAGCCTAAGCCAGTAACATCATTTTGGAAGCTGGACTATACTCAACAAGATAACCTGGTACTGTTGCTAGATATTTTAATTTTAGTTAATTAATGACGATGGCATCTTTTTACATTTTAATTTTCTTGTCCCCGTTGGTCACTTGGAACTTGCAACCGGGCACCGATCCTAGGATGAGTTGTTTTAATAATATGGTGGACATACAGGAAACCTACTATAGTGGCACAAAAACAGTATTGACATGCACCAGGAACCATTACATTTCTGTTGGAACCTGGACTTCTGGATGGATTTGTAACGGGATTTGCCTAAACTGCAAAACGTCTTTGCTTTGTACAATTTGTCTCTCTCAATTAATGACAGGCATTACCTGGTTTCAGCATATGATAGGCCGGCTTTAAAATATGCTGTGAGGTATAGATTGATTATTGCACTACTTCTACTTCTATCTGGAAATGAGCAGCCCAATCCTGGCCCTGGTTTGCAATGTGTCTCGACCCCTGCTGAATTTAAATCAATGCCTGGACTGAAAACTGTTCATCTAAATGTCCGCAGTTTACTACCTAAAATGGACATGGTTAGAATTTGGATTGAATCTACAGATGCAGACGTAGAGATAATTTCGGAAACATGGTTGAAGAAATCCATTACTAATGAAGATATAAATGTACATGGGTATAATGTTTTCGCAGTGATAGGCCGAAGAAAGGTGGTGGCGTAGCTATCTATGTTAAGTCAAGATTTGGTGTGTCCGTTGTTTTGTCTGAGTCTCTCTGTAGGCAAATGGAGTTTTTGGCTTTAAATGTTGAAATATTCAAGTCCCTTTCAATAACTGTTGTGGGGTGTTATAGACCTCCATCGGCCTCCAGGGAGGCTCTATCATCTTTAAGCTTCTCTTGTCCAGATTAAACTATAGTGAACTTTTACTGGCCGGGGACTTAAATTGGGACTGGTTAAATGCTGTTTCTGATGAATTTAAATCTTTTTGTGATTCTATCAGTCTTAGCCAGTTGGTAAATGTACCTACAAGGCCTAATCTCAAAAATCCTGACAAATCTACTTTAATCGATTTGATTCCACCAAATGTCCCTCATAAATTTTTATCTATGGGTGTCTTTTGTAACGATCTGAGTGATCAGTGTGTTATTGCTACTTTGAGAGGCAGTAAAATACCCAAATGTAAATCACAAATTATTAGAAAGAGGAATTTGAAAAATGTCAATGAACAGGCCTTTCATCATGATTTATCTCTGATTAACTGGGGACAGCTAGGCCTGTTGTCTGACGGGGAACTTGCCTGGACACTTTTTAAGGAGAATTTTGAGAAAATTGTAAATAAGCATGCTCCTTGGACAAGTATAGAGTGAAGGGACGGGAAAACCCTTGGTTTTCACCGGAGTTGTCAGACATTATTCATCAGCGACATGTAGCATGGGCTAAAGCTAGAAACAATGATTCTGCCACTGACTGGTCCATTTTCAGACAACTAAGAAACAAATGTACCTCTCTTATTAAAAAGGCTAAATCAAAATATTATGTATCAGTTACCAGTGAAAATCTCAATAATCCACAGAAATTTTGGAAAGTCATCATATCTCTTACTGCGAATAAAAGTAATGAAGCCCTCCCAAAATTTGTTTTGAAAAATTCTCTCCCGGTCCACGACAGAGTTGATGTCTTAAATTGCTTTAATGAGCATTTTGTATCAGTTGGTTCTCTGTCTGAGTCGACAGGAGTAGTCGCTGTCCCCCCATCACAGACTCCCCAGTGTTCTCTGGAGAGCCTTTTAACTTTGTTTCTTTTACGGTGCAGCAGGTGCATGGAGCTCTTAAAGCATTAGATCACAGAAAAACACCTGGACCAGATTTAATAGAGCCTTATTTTTTGAAAAAGGCGGCTGATTTTGTTGCTGAGCCCCTTACAATTCTTTTTAGTAAGTACCTTGGCATTTGGCTAGATGATGCCCTCTGTTTTAAGCCTCATATAGACAACCTTGTGAAGAAACTTAAACTCAAATTGTCCTTTTTTTCGAAATAAATTTTGTTTGGTTTTTAAAGCAAAAAAGCAGCTAGTCACTGCAACATTTTTCTCTGTCTTAGATTATGGTGACATGGTGTATGGGACTGCCTCAGCACAATGTCTGCATAAGATTGACACTGTCTACCATGCGTCTCTGAGATTTATTACAAATTGTAAAAATCTAACCCATCATTGTGAATTGTACTCCAGAG
>CM057249.1:507933-527933 GCA_029931835.1 Etheostoma nigrum
ACTGAAATATCACATGGTCATAAGTATTCAGACCCTTTGTTCAGTATTTAGTAGAAGCACCCTTTTGATCTAATACAGCCATGAGTCGTTTTGGGAAAGATGCAACAAGTTTTTCACATCTGGATTTGGGTATCCTCTGCCATTCCTCCTTGCAGATCCTCTCCACTTCTGTCAGGTTGGATGGTAAACGTTGGTGGACAGTCATTTTCAGGTCTCTCCAGAGATGCTCAATTGGGTTTAAGTCAGGGCTCTGGCTGGGCCATTCAAGAACAGCCACGGAGTTGTTGTGAAGCCACTCCTTCGTTATTTTAGCGGTGTGCTTAGGGTCATTGTCTTGTTGGAAGGTAAACCTTCGGCCCAGTCTGAGGTCCAGAGCACTCTGGAAAAGGTTTTCGTCCAGGATATCCCTGTACTTGGCCGCATTCATCTTTCCCTCGATTGCAACCAGTCGTCCTGTCCCTGCAGCTGAAAAACACCCCCACAGCATGATGCTGCCACCACCATGCTTCACTGTTGGGACTGTATTGGACAGGTGATGAGCAGTGCCTGGTTTTCTCCACACATACCGCTTAGAATTAAGGCCAAAAAGTTCTATCTTGGTCTCATCAGACCAGAGGATTTTATTTATCACCATCTTGTAGTCCTTCAGGTGTTTTTTTAGCAAACTCCATGCGGGCTTTCATGTGTCTTGCACTGAGGAGAGGCTTCCTTCGGGCCACTCTGCCATAAAGCCCCGACTGGTGGATTGCTGCAGTGATGGTTGACTTACTACAACTTTCTCCCATCTCCCGACTGCATCTCTGGAGCTTAGCCACAGTGACCATTGGGTTCTTCTTTGCCTCTCTCACCAAGGCTCTTCTCCCCCGATAGCTCAGTTTGGCCGGACGGCCAGCTCTAGGAAGGGTTCTGGTCGTCCCAAACGTCTTCCATTTGAGGATTATGGAGGCCACTGTGCTCTTAGGAACCTTAAGTGCAGCAGAAATTTTTTTGTAACCTTGACCAGATCTGTGCCTTGCCACAATTCTGTCTCTGAGCTCCTCAGGCAGTTCCTTTGACCTCATGATTGTCATTTGCTCTGACATGCACTGTGAGCTGTAAGGTCTTATATAGACAGGTGTGTGGCTTTCCTAATCAAGTCCAATCAGTATAATCAAACACAGCTGGACTCCAATGAAGGTGTAGAACCATCTCAAGGATGATCAGAAGAAATAGACAGCACCTGAGTTACATATGAGGGTCACGGCAAAGGGTCTGAATACTTATGACCATGTGATATTTCAGTTTTTGTTTTTTAATAAATTTGCAAAAATTTCTACATTTCTGTTTTTTTCTGTCCAAGATGGGGTGCTGAGTGTACATTACTGAGAAATAAAATGAACTTTTTTGATTTTTGGAAAATGGCTGCAATGAAACAAAGAGTGAAAAATTTAAACGGGTCTGAATACTTTCCGTACCCACTGTATGTGTGTGTGAGCTTTGTATTTCACTGCTTACTTCCTAAAATGACTTTCTACGGCTGTTTGGTAAATATTGTGTATATTTTGTGCAGCATGTGTACATCAATTCAATTCAATTCAATTAAATTTTATTTATAGTATCATTTCATTACAAGAGTTATCTCGAGACACTTTACAGATAGAGCAGGTCTAGACCACACTCCAGAATTCACAAGGACCCAACAGTGTCCTCCAGAGCAAGCAACAGTGCGACAGTGGCGAGGAAAAACTTCCTTTTAGGCAGAAACCTCGGTCAGACCCAGGCTCTTGGTAGGCGGTGTCTGACGACCGGTTGGGGTTACAATGAAGAGTGGCAATAACAGTCACAAAAATAGTAGTTTGTAGTAGTTCATGGCATAGCAGGGCACTGTGGGGCATTACAAGGCACAGCAGGACGTAGCAGGACGTAGCAGGACGTAGCAGGACGTAGCAGGACGTAGCAGGGCATTGCAGGACGTGTACATCATGGAAGTATTCAGAGAGCGGTACACATTAGAGTGCGGATCGGGCCGGATTTTTCTGTCCGAGCCCGGCCCGCGTCCAACAGAGCAGTAACCAAACCCGACCCGAGCCCGACAGGCATTAAGATATTTCTGTCCGAGCCCGACCCGAGCCCGACAGTTAAAATCGCATTTGTTTCTCATACTAATGACACATGTACGTTTGTTTGTGTGGAAAGCCGCTTTTATTAAGCAATTGTAGGAAGGCATTGGGAAATGTCAACAGATGAGCGCAATGTCAAATATTACCCTAACATCCGTCTTCCTGTGTGCTGTGACAACCAAAGACGTGCGTATTAAGCTCCATGTGGCAGCGCAACGATGGAAGATGTTAAAAAGAAGTTGGCCGCAGGAGATTTTAAAACTATTGAAAACAAAGGAAAGTCAGCTGTGCATTGATGCGCTCATCTGTTGACATTTCCCAATGCCTTCCTACAATTGCTTAATAAAAGCAGCTTTCCACACAAACAAACGTACATGTGTCATTAGTATGAGAAACAAATGCGACTTTAACTGTCGGGCTCGGGTCGGGCTCGGACAGAAATATCTTAATGCCTGTCGGGCTCGGGTCGGGTTCGGTTACTGCTCTGTCGGACGCGGGCCGGGCTCGGACAGAAAAATCCGGCCCGATCCGCACTCTAATGTACATACGGTATATCTTTTAATGGGAAACAGCGCCACCAAAATCCCGATTGTGGCCGAAAATATATTACATCCTTTATTGATAAGATCTACCATAGAGAATGAATGGAAAAAGCTAAGGAAGCTAATCTCTACTTTTCCCGCGAAACAGGTTAAAACTGGATCCGGTTCCAAAGTGGACAGAAACATCCGTTTTTGTTTCTATTTTAATATAATACGGAAATATATTTTATCGTCCACTAACCTTGTTCAGACTGTTATGAAAAGCATTGTCTGAGAATATAATCTATTTATTTTACACGGTCACTTCACACGGTTTCCGTAGTGTAGTGGTTATCACGTTCGCCTAACACGCGAAAGGTCCCCGGTTCGAGACCGGGCGGAAACATTGTTTAGTTTTTTTTATAGCGGTTCATGTTCTTCTCTTTTGACAAATTACATCAGCAATTCAACTTAACATTTATTTATATGTAGCTTCCCGATTGCTGGTTTGTTATTGATCGTCTGAAAGAAAATGACAGTCAGACTGTGAAAGCGGAATCTCCAAAAGGTCCTTAAACGCATCCTAATGGGGGGGGGGCTCCGTGTGTGGCTGCTGTTGGACCAGGCAGCGTGCAGCAGGGCTGCAGCAACTCGCGAGTCTTTGTGTCCTGTAACACTTAACGACTCCACACCAACAGGCGGGGCGGCCGGGCAGAGCCTCGGTGCCGGTAAGTGGTCTCGTCCTCCTCGGGGTGTGCTGCATGCTCCTGGAAGTTAGCCCGCTGTGCTAAAACCCAACTGTAGCTTGTCTTTGAGAGGCTAACGGTTAGCATCCAAGGGCCCGGATGTCCTCTGTTGTCCCTGTCTGTTGGACAGCTTCACGCGCGCTCCCGCGACCCCAGGCTCATATTTAACTGAGTGTTTCTGACTTTTCTGATTGGAGTTTTGTTTTTGCATGGAGCTGCCATTTTGGTGCGTTCAGGTGCCTTCGGAGTAAACGCCACTTTGTCTTTTTAATGTTTTTATAAATTCATCATATGTTTTAAACGTGATTTTCCATATGTTTAGTGCAGCAAAATACAGTTTCCGTTTCTTATTAGCAGTCTTGTTGCATAAATAGAAAAGATTGTTTTAAAAACTCTCCTGTTGTCCTTTAAAAAATGTAAAAAAATATGAGTTTCTTTTTATGTCCTCGGGTCAAAGGGTTTTATATCAGAAATATGGATTTCTTTCAACCAACTTGCCCAAAAACAGCATGGATGATTCTATATAACAGATTAGGGAAATTAATGAACATTATTAAACAATATTAAAGCATTTTAATTCTTTTTTTTTAATGTTTTCAAACCAGTATCGGGACATCTACCCTTCTGAGATCCACTCAGCATCCTCTGATCTCAACTATTAGTTAAAATAATTCATAATTTCTGCCTTTTTAACTGATGTATAATTTGATATAAATGAGGGTTATCATTTTTTTGTCCCTTGTGTCGTCTTCCTGTCCTTTGGGTTTTTCTACTTAAAAAAAATAAATATGTTTTTGTTGATTTTTTTCGTAGTTTTTATTTTTTCTGATTTACACCCGAGGACAACAGGAGGGTTAACTAGTTGTCAAATAATTCATAACTTCTGCTTTTTAACTCAAATATTTGGTACAATATAAAATATAAAAAGGGACAAAATGTCCAATTTATTTATTAGATTTGATTCTAAGTGTATTTTAGTTTTTTTATGCTCTGATTCCCAGAATCTTCTATTTCTCCTTCATCATACCCGAGCTAGAAGAAAGAGAAATGTATTTCTGGAGATTCTGTGTGTTTCGGTGGTTTGGGAGATCAGGGTTCGATTCCCACTGCAACGCAAGGGTTAAAATGGGGAAACAGCGCCCCCAAAATCCCGTTTGTGGCCATAAATATATGACACCCACAGAGATAAGAAGTACCGTAGAGATGAATGGAAACAGTCGGGGAGTCGAGCTCTACGGTCGCGGGTTCGAAACCAGGCGGGGACATGAAGCTAAACGGTTAATTAGATGTGTTCCGGTTTTAGTTTGAAATATAATAACTACAACAACATTTCTCTTCATTATACAGGGAACTGACGTAGCTAAAACTCTTAATTTCTTACCTGTGTGATCTGCTGGCGTCTTCATGTCCATTAATATTATAATTATTATTTTTTATTCACATGGCTTAAACAGATGTTTATTACCACTGGAAGTTTTTCATGAAACAATCTGGTAAATGTGTATTTGTTTTATATGTTTAAGTGTGTAATAAGGACGTTAAAGGGTCCTGTTCCGGTCCACGAGGTCCAAGCTGGACCCCGGTCCAAACCGGGTGGGAACGTAGATTATGTTATGTAACATTCCTTTAGCTGCCGCTGGTATCCAGAGCTTAAAGTTACTGTATAAGTCAGAAGTTTCACGCCTCTGGAGCAACTTGGGGTTGAGTGCCTTGCTCAGGGACACATTGGTAGATGTATCCCAGTGGGAATCGAACCCTGATCTCCCAAACCACCGAAATACAAAAAATCTATAGAAATGCATTTCTCTTTCTTCTAGTTTATGTTTGTTGAAGGAGAAATAGAAGATTCTGGTAATTAGAGCATACAAGGGAATTCCTGAATTAAAACAAGAAAGAGTGTGTGTGTGTGTGTGTGTGTGTGTGTGTGTAAAGTGATCCAACAGGTTTTAGGATCATAACGATTATAATTATATAAAATCTAATGATAAATTCTCTAATTAACTCCAACTTGATGTCTGTCTCCACAGATTGAGTCTCTGAAAGACCAAGACCGGACAGGTCGTCCTGACGACCACGTGTCTTCGGGGCTTTGGTCAACGCCGACATGGCCGACATGGACGACTACATCTGGCGGCGCCGCATCCAGCACGGCGTGCGGTACCAGAAGAGCGCCGTCCCATTCCCGGACTCGGTTGGGATCGGTTTGGACTTCAACGCGGCGCTGGACCGGAGGGACAAGTTAGATCTCCGTCTGCTGACCAACGGCGTGATGCTGGAGCTCTGTCAGTTTGCCAAAGCTGTGACCAAGTCGGAGACGTACTTCCTGTTCGAGATGCTGGACTTCAACTTTGCCCTCGGCGTGGACGTGGACAACGACCAGCAGTACTACGACTACGCCAGGCGCGCGCACAACAAGATCAAGCTGCTGAGGGACCAGATCAAGCTGAGACCCCAGAGGTGGACGGAGACCTTCCCGCTGCCGGACCTGAGCGTGATCATCGGCTCGTCTGCGTCGACGCCGTGCAGACGCTACTACCCCAGCAGGAACAAGATGGCCGACTGCTCGCTCCTCAGTCGCGGCGCTGATAACGGCGCGCCCCAAGGACTCCGGGAGACGTATTACGTGAAGAACCGAGGCGGATCAAAACCGACAGAAAGCACGTTCTCGTGCTGTAAAGCCCTCGGTGTGACGCCGCTCGTTGGACCCGGCAACGGACCCCCCCGAGAGAAGCTGGAGCCAAGTCTGGTGACCAACGGCGTGATGTTGGAGCTGCTCAACTTCTCCCGCGTGCTTTGCGGGACGTACACCGGGATCGTCTGCGAATTGGTGAAGCAGAACTTCGGCCACGCGTTGGAGAAATCGCTGTTCCGGCTGCAGCTGAGCAAGCTGATGGACAGGAAGTACGCCTGCCTGACGCCCGAGGACAAGGACGCTTTCCAAAAGGAGCCGTTCGAGGTCCAGACCCAGACACGGGAATACAAGCGTAAATGGAGAAAAGACCCAGATGAGGAAGAACAGGAAGGACTCACGATGCCCAGTAAAAGAGGGACGCCGAGGCTCATGGGAGATTATGTGGAAGACTTTGCTCTGGACAGCGACCTGTCCTACATGTGTCCAGTTGACTTTGATACGGACACGGAGACCAATCCAGAAGCAATGACGTCTGAAAGTAGTTTGTCGGAAACCCAGTTGTCTCTGGATGTGAAGGAGGAAGAGGAGGAAGTGGTCGTCTCCACGGCGACGCCTCACACTAACTTGCCTGGCGTCCGTCCCGTGAGCGCGACCCTAACCGCGGCCTCGTCGCTGTTCTCCGAAGATGATGGCGAGGACAGAGGTGCAAAAACACCGAAGCAGAAGCTGTGGATGAGACGCACCGCTCGCGCAAAACGGATCCTGAAGTCGAGACGCGTGACGGACCTGTTCGCCCGCTGCAGGGAGATTGCGCTGGACTTCAACGTTGGCTCGGGCCACCGACGGGTCGTGGACCCGCTCCTCCTCACCAACCACGTGATGTTTGAGATCTACAGATTCGCCACGACGATGTCCAAGAGCCTGTGCCATTTCTTGTTGGAGATTCTGGACTTGAACTTCAACCTCGTCCTGCAGGGCGACCAGCACAACCGCAACTTCATCTACTACATGATAACGAAGGAGAAGATCCTTCAGAACCACCCCGACCGATGGAAACCCGAGTTCCTCAGCAGCCACTTCCAGTTCCCCAACGTTTACCACGTGGCCGACGTGACGGGCGATTCTAAGGCGGGACAGGAAGTTGAGACGGAGCAGCCGGCGAGTGGAGCTGGAAGCCAGGACGCGGATATGGAGCTGCACCCGTACTGTAAAGAGATCGGCCTGAACCTTTGGTCAATGGCAGAACGTCCGGCCAACCACAAGCTGGATTTGGGGGTCTTGACAACCGGCGCCGTGCTGGAGATGTTCGGCTTTGTGCGAGAGCTGTGCGCGCCGGTCCGCGAGATGGTCAACGACATCCTGGAGCACAACTTTGATCTGGATCTGCAAAGCGAGGCGTCGGTCGCGTCGGGCGTGATCAAGAGATGGTACTCCTTGCAGAAAAGCTCGATGAAAGGGCAATCCCCGTCCCTGAAGATATCGCGCTGGTTGAACGCGGTCGTCCCGATCAACGGTTACCTGCCGATCATACGAAAACCCAGGACCTCCAACGGGTCTCGGGACCAGGACTCGGGAGAAGACATCAAACAGGAAATGGAGGATTTTACCGTAGATGTGAAGACGGAGGATGAAACGATCAACAGCTATGACTACTGTGAAGGAATAGGGTTGGTCCTGGATGTCGGATCCAAATCGGAGCCCGACGCCAAACTGGACTTGCGTCTTCTGACGAGGGGAGTCCTCTTAGAGATGCACCGCTACGTGGAACGCAACTGCAACCGATACGTCCCGGCTCTGTATGAGATCCTGGAGTACAACTTTGACCTGAGCTCCCAGAACCACCGGCGGGTGGAGCTGGCCTGGGCCATCGCGTCGCAGGTGATCGCCATCGCGGGGAAGCACGGCAGGAAGGGGGACTATCTGAAGAGGGCCGTCGAGCTGCCGATCCAGGTTTCGGAGTCCCAGCGGGCCGTGTGCAAAGAGGAGCCGGACGCCGGCTACTGCGAGCCGGACTACAGCGATGACGACATGGTGTTTGTCCGAGAGCTGAAGCCGGTCGACATAGAAGTACAGATCGAGTAGAGTCCTCGTTAGGAGGGTGTCATCAGCGTACAATGGTTAGGGGTTAACGCATTAGAGCTGGCCGATATATATGTATTAGAGCTGCAATATATATTAGAGCTGGCCGATATATATGTATTAGAGCTGCAATATATATTAGAGCTGGGCAATATATATTAGAGCTGGGCAATATATCGATATTATATTTATCGTGATATGAGACCAGATATCGTCTTAGATAGCTATAATATGGCATAAGTGTCTTTTCCTGTTTTTCCTGTGATGTCATATCCTGATCTCACCAGACTGTTGTAGCTGGTTGACATAGAAGTGCAGATGGAGTAGAGTCCCTGTTGGATGATGTCATCACCATATAACAGACCTTTTTCACAGCGGACATTTTGACTGGTCATAGTAGGAAAATGAATCACCAAAACAATGGCTCAGTTCCATCTAGTGTCCCAGTGATCTGTATCAGTGAGTCAGCATCAACACCAGGTCTCTCCTAAGTGGAATGCAGCCATCGTTAATGTGCTTTTCCTCCTATGACATGTCAACATGTCTGCTGTGAAAAAGGTCCATTAAGGGTTAACGATGGCGCTGGGCTAGGACGAATGTCTCTGTCTAAAGAAACTCTTCTGTTCGAATTAAAGTCTTTAAAGTTGATGATGTCTGTTCCAGATTTATTTCAGCATCTGTTGCAGGTTAACCACCACTGGTGATCACTGGCTACAAAAAGCACTCAAGATATACACATTATGTTTAGAAATGTCTCCAAATAGTGTTAAAGGCCAGTTTTTTGTCATTTGTGGTATTCAGAGGTTTTTTTAACTCCATTTGGTGATGACGTCACGTTGGGGAGAGTATCCTCATCCTAGTACTAGAACTACGGCGAGTGACTAGGATGAGGAAGAGGTGGAAAGGCCGCAGCCGTGTAATTACCAACCTGCCAGACGTGAGCGGGCAATTTCCGAGAGTTGGGGAAGTTTCCTGGTGAGTTGCTATAGCAACGCAGCAGTGCCAGCGCAGCAGAACAGACAATGACTTTTTTTAATGTCAGTGAAAAGCACCGAGTGAACGTCAACGTTTTCTTTCCATCTAGTGACAGTGATCATGTCGTTATTTCAGATTAGTTCTGGTACACTGATCTAGGAATAGAAGGCATCATGCCCGCCCAACGTGGGGGGCCTGTCCATGGTCCTGAAACAGAGCGGGGGGGCCTGTCCATGGTCCTGAAACAGAGCGGGGGGGCCTGTCCATGGTCCTGAAACGGGGGGGGCTTTCTATGGTGCTGAAAACGAGGCGGGCTGTCCATGGTGCTTAAAGAGAGCCTTGTTACTTTGCTCTGCTTCAGCACCGTGGACAGCCCCAGAACAAGGTTCTGTTTCAGCTCTCATTGGCTAGCGGTTGGCCAATCACAGTCCAGCAGCTTAGCTTGTTGAATATTAATGAGAACTGGCCCAAATGAAGCTGAGTCTTCCTGCAGCTTTCTATACCACGCTAGAATGGCTGGAAACAAGGTAACCATGGTAACCAGGTAACAAGTTACAGAGTCCATGGTAGGACTTCAGACGCTGGGGGGGAGGGGGGCACTTATAAAATTCTGATGAATAAAATGTATAAATATAGAAACTTAAGAATTTAAAGAGATTAGAGATTGTTTTTCTCTACGCTGATATTAGATTTTAACTTATTATCTAACTGATGTCGACCTTCCACCAAACCACAAGAGATAACTTGAAAGTGGCATGAAAAGAAAAGACTTGAGCAAAGTACCTCAACATTTGACTGAAGTACAAGTACTGCACTAAATACTACTACTTAGTTACTTTCCATTGCCGGTGAAGACTGGTTTGCTGCATTCTCTGAGGGTGAACCTGCCTGAGAGACAGAGAAAGACACAGAGAGAGACAGAGAGGGAGACAGAGACACAGAGAGAGACAGACAAAGCAAGAGAGACATATGACATCATTAAATCAATGTACACTAACAATAAGTACAGTATTAAAATTGGCAACAAAAGCACAACATTCTTCAGTCAGAAGCGTGACGTGAGAAAGGGCTGCTGTCTGAGTCCCACTCTATTCAACATCTATATTAACCAACTGTCATTAACAATATATATATATTTAAATATACATATACAGTGAGGAAAATAAGTATTTGAACACGCTGCTATTTTGCAAGTTCTCCCACTTAGAAATCATGGAGGGGTCTGAAATTATCATCGTAGGTGCATGTCCACTGTGAGAGACATAATCTAAAAAACAAAATCCAGAAATCACAATGTATGATTTTTTAACTGTTTATTTGTATGATACAGCTGCAAATAAGTATACAGATACAGCTAACGTTGTTAGCCAAGCTAGCAGCACCTCTCCACCTCCACACTCCCAGCGCGACCTGCTAGCACCCGACCACCAGGCAGCTAATGTTGTTAGCCAAGCTAGCAGCAGCAGGGCAGGTGGAGGGAACTCAGTGCTGCAGCCTCGGGGTCACACCTTTCCTGGTAGACATTTTGGAGATGAGGATTTTTTGTGTTTTTTGTGTTATGACTGCAACACAAGGTAAGAATGCTGGTTTATTATTATTTATTATTATGCTGCCGCTGTGCAGTAAATCAGCATCAGCTGTTCAATAACAGTTCAACTGAAAGTTTAAACGAGTTATTGGAGATAATTGTGTTTTTTATCCACGTGTAAAGTCTTTTTATTGGAAAACCATAAAGAGGTTGCACCTATATTTAATTATCCTACCGTATAGTTATAAAATGATAATGCCCTTAAGAACTGTTAGTATACGGCCCAGTATCTTCATGCCTTAGATTTGCTGTTGCCGTGCTACTAAACCTTAAGGTTGCGTTTCAGTGTTTCAGTGTTTGAGTCAGGACTGACTGGCTTCACCTTCAGGGATGTGTTCAGGGTTTCTGTTTTTTACCTTGCAGTAGGCCGGTTCTGTGCCATGGTCTCTGCCGTGTCCCTGTGTCCTGTGATACCTGTGCCCAGGTGGTCCTGTCTGGTATTACGGACTTTCTTCTTGTGTTTATGCTTGTGGAGCGTGTACATGTGTTCCAGGTTTATTATCCAAACCTTAGTACTGACACCACAACGTGCCTTTGTTTTAATAAAGAGTATTTATCTTGACAGTAGGCCTATGGGTAATAAAGACATGTATATTTGGTTGAATAGATAACGGTGTGTTACTTCCTGGTGTTCCCGGGTCAGCGGCCTATGGCGGGCTAGTTATTATCTTGGAGAGTTTATTTATAATGAATTGAATCTCTACACAGTGAAATATAACTGATGATGCAGTTAGGTGTTGTAGTTGACTTTGGCTGAAAACTTCACTCTGGACATTAGTCAGCACCCCCAATTCAAAATGTGTGTGTGTGTGTAACAAGCATAGGGTGCGTCCGTGTGTGCGGCGCTTGAAGACGTGTCGGGGAGCGTTGTCCAGAGAGGACGGGTCCTGCTGCTGTGTACACACACACACGCACAGAGACACACACATGCACACAAATGCACACAAAATAGAGACACACGCCTGATTTTATGACAACGTGAAGACCAGCACCTGGTATTTCTGAAGGCCTAGAAACACACACACACATTTTTTCGACCGTTTTTTTTACTGCCAATCAGAATAAGAATCAGCGTTATCGCCAGGGTTACGTAAAGAAAACAAAGAATTTGACTCTGGTTAATCTTTGCTGGTTAACACTCACTCAGCATATAAAGAATAAAGGATAAAAAACAGAATGGACAGTAGGAAATATATTTTAAAAAAATGAGCAAGACAAGTGCATACCTGCTTCTGATTGGCTGAGGTTGGTAAGCCAATCAGAGGTGGAGTTGGGCGGGTACAGTTTCTGTTAATGTGTTAAGTGTCCATTTCATTATAATATTCAGATTTATAATAAATGAACATGCACATGGATTTTAAGTTCCATTAAAGGGGGTGGGGGGTGGTAGGTCATATTTGAGCATTTAAAATTGTACCTGAAAGTAACACATTAGTTACTTTTATAATTTGTAAGTGATTATCTAATTTATTTACTTTTGGAAGAAGTAACCTTGTCTCGTGAGCGGCTGTTCTCTCTTGTGGTGTACCCCAGGGTTCAATTCTTGGCCCCTTCCTGTTCTCCTAATGTATGTTGCTTTTAGGGGCGATTATAGGAAAGCGCAACTTCATTTCATTGTTATGCAGATGATTTGCTCTGAATGTCCCAACTGTGTGTGCTCTGATGTTGAGTTTGATTATCTGCCTTCAAAAGAAAAGCTCACAGATGTAATCGTGATGAAATGTTTATTTGATTAAAATTACAGAAACAAGAGAGAATCACAAACATTAACCAGATAAGTTACCGGTCGACAATTATTACTTATTATTATTTGGATGCAGATGAAATCAGATTAAATATATGAAGACGTGTTTAAGACAACAACAACCTGTCACAGAGCTGCTGTTTCTGTCTCACATGGGGAACAGCAGGTGTCCACTGAAGGTGGTGTGGTGATTTAAGTTGTCAAATGCCAAAGAGTTTGGGAACAGACGCACGGACACGACGTCTCCCGCCGCCAGCAGCAACTCAGCAGCTTTAGAAGAAGTCATGAAACCAACGCCCATCATCTGGTATGCCAAGAAAACGTTCTCTCCATTCTTGAACAACACAGCACCTGTAGGGTGGCTGTTGTCTGCATTTGCCCCAACCGTCCAATCAAAGTGGTACACTCCTCTCACCGGGGCAGTGAACACACCTGGTGGACATACAGGACAGATGTTCAGCATGAGGGAGAAACAAGCTGTAATGTTACCCTACAGGACAGATGTTCAGCATCAGGGAGAAACAAGCTGTAATGTTACGCTACAGGACAGACGTTCAGCATCAGTTAGAAACAAGCTGTAATGTTACCCTACAGGACAGATGTTCAGCATCAGGTAGAAACAAGGTGTAATGTAACCCTACATGACAGATGTTCAACATCAGGTAGAAACAAGCTGTAATGTAACCCTACAGGACAGATGTTCAGCATCAGGGAGAAACAAGCTGTAATGTAACCCTACAGGACAGATGTTCAGCATCAGGTAGAAACAAGCTGTAATGTAACCCTACAGGACAGATGTTCAACATCAGGTAGAAACAAGCTGTAATGTTACCCTACAGGACAGATGTTCAGCATCAGGTAGAAACAAGCTGTAATGTTACCCTACAGGACAGATGTTCAGCATCAGGTAGAAACAAGCTGTAATGTAACCCTACAGGAAAGATGTTCAGCATCAGTTAGAAACAAGATGTAATGTAACCCTACAGGACAGATGTTCAGCATCAGGGAGAAACAAGCTGTAATGTAACCTTACAGGACAGATGTTCAGCATCAGGTAGAAACAAGCTGTAATGTTACCCTACAGGACAGATGTTCAACATCAGGTAGAAACAAGCTGTAATGTTACCCTACATGACAGATATTCAGCATCAGGTAGAAACAAGCTGTAATGTTACCCTACAGGACAGATGTTCAGCATCAGGGATAAACAAGCTGTAATGTAACCCTACAGAACAGATGTTCAGCATGAGGGAGAAACAAGCTGTAATGTTACCCTACAGGACAGATGTTCAGCATCAGTTAGAAACAAGCTGTAATGTTACCCTACAGGACAGATGTTCAGCATCAGGTAGAAACAAGCTGTAATGTTACCCTACAGGACAGATGTTCAGCATCAGGGAGAAACAAGCTGTAATGTAACCCTACAGGACAGATGTTCAGCATCAGGGAGAAACAAGCTGTAATGTTACCCTACAGGACAGATGTTCAGCATCAGGTAGAAACAAGCTGTAATGTAACCCTACATGACAGATGTTCAGCATCAGGTACGCTGCTCTATACACGCTAAAAGTAGTGATTATTTACATGGAGTTTGGTGGAGATACGCTGCTCTATACACGCTAAAAGTAGTGATTATTTACATGGAGTCTGGTGGAGATATACTGCTCTATACACACTAAAAGTAGTGATTATTTACATGGAGTCTGGTGGAGATACGCTGCTCTATACACGCTAAAAGTAGTGATTATTTACATGGAGTCTGGTGGAGATACGCTGCTCTATACACGCTAAAAGTAGTGATTATTTACATGGAGTCTGGTGGAGATACGCTGCTCTATACACGCTAAAAGTAGTGATTATTTACATGGAGTCTGGTGGAGATATGCTGCTCTATACATGCTAAAAGTATTGATTATTTACATGGAGTCTGGTGGAGATGTACTGCTCTATACATGCTAAAAGTAGTGATTATTTACATGGAGTCTGGTGGAGATATGCTGCTCTATACATGCTAAAAGTATTGATTATTAACATGGAGTCTGGTGGAGATGTACTGCTCTATACACGCTAAAAGTAGTGATTATTTACATGGAGTCTGGTGGAGATATGTTGCTCTATACACGCTAAAAGTAGTGATTATTTACATGGAGTCTGGTGGATATTTGCCGAGATTATTTACACTTAGAATAATAATCCATCATTAATGCCAATTCCAAATGTTTTGCAAAAAAGAATGACATTACTTTTACAAATTTACAGTGGTTACATGTTTTGTTTTGGTATATACAACATGTAATTATCATTGAAAGTTGTTTCATAAAGCTCATATCGGTTTTGCTAAATATTGGTTATTGGCCAAATTGCATAACTCAAATGTTCACCCATGTGTTCATTGTTTGATGCATGCCTAAAATGTGTTGTTAGAATATCAGAGCTACCTGTGGAGGGGTTGTAGGCGTTTCCGATGTTGGTTCGGACGTTTACGAAGACCAGGGGGGTGTACGACGAGAAGGGTCCAACAGTCATGTCAGCTTCAGGCGACAGAGAGGCTGAGAATGCAACCTGTCGGACTGGGAGAGAGAGAGAAGGGGAGAAAGAGAGAGAGAGAGAGAGAGAGAGAAGGGGAGAAAGAGAGAGAGATGTTTAAAGGAACTGTATTCTATCAATGTTCCATCTCGTTATTTACAAAATAATAGTTTTTCTACTGGCTGTGAATGCAACCTATCAGACTGATAGAGAGAGAGAGAGAGATAGAGAGAGGGAGGGAGAGAGAGAGAGAGATAGAGAGAGAACAATATTTTTAAAAGCAAAACCATAAAAAGAGAGCAATACCTTGCAGCTGTTGCTTCAGTTTGTCCACTTCTGTCTTCAGCTGAGCTTGACCTGTAAATGAGAGTCAGTTTCTTTTCATCCATTCATCTAGAAGATATTCTACATATTAATCTACAATCTCATCCATTCATCTAGAAGATATTCTACACATTAATCTACAATCTCATCCATTCATCTAGAAGATATTCCACATATTAATCTACAATCTCATCCATTCATCTAGAAGATATTCTACACATTAATCTACAATCTCATCCATTCATCTAGAAGATATTCTACATATTAATCTACAATCTCATCCATTCATCTAGAAGATATTCTACATATTAATCTACAATCTCATCCATTCATCTAGAAGATATTCTACATATTAATCTACAATCTCATCCATTCATCTAGAAGATATTCTACACATTAATCTACAATCTCATCCATTCATCTAGAAGATATTCTACACATTAATCTACAATCTCATCCATTCATCTAGAAGATATTCTACACATTAATCTACAATCTCATCCATTCATCTAGAAGATATTCTACACATTAATCTACAATGAAAATAATCAGTAGTCTCAGACCTACTGTACTTAGCTCCAATACATAGAAAATACTTATTTCTCTCCTGTTGGATATTTCTGAACTTCTATGACACAATGTATGGAAAATAAGAAATAACTAGAAAACTGCAGAAATTTTAACAGTGTGGCTCCTACCTGTGCACATCCTAATAACAATAAAACCTAAAATAATAAGTGTTAAGTGTCTCATCCCTTCAGAAATAGACCTTTTAAAACCTGTTTAAGACCTTTCTGTTTCCCAGATACAGCGATGACGTAGCTAGTGCTGAACCAACCAGACTCCATTTAAAAAACAGTCCTTTTAGCGCTTATAGAGCCAACTAATTTCCACATGTAAATCAGTAAAGAATGTGTTCATTTCTACCAACACTAGAGTTTTCCATGGTTGGAAAAATGTAGAGAAGACTTTTATATACTTTTATATACTTTTTCATGCTTTTATTGGTTTCTGTTGACATTGAATGAAAGGTGAGTTACGATGCTAAAATTAATGTTTATTTACATGGAGTCTGGTTGGTTTAGCGGTGCGAGCATAAGCAAAATATATATATATATATATATATAATGTACCTTGAAGCTGCATCCACCTTATCTCCTCCTTCATCTGGACCAGCGAGGCGGTCATGTCTCTCAGAGCAGCGTAGATGTCCTGAGGAAAAGACTTCTGATAATCGGTACTTCCACTCGGCGAGACGGATCCGAGCAGCAGCACCAACATCAAACTCCCAGAGGTCTTCATTCTCCCAGCGGCAGCTTCCTGTTGGTCCTGGTTCCTGTTACCTGTGGGAGCTTTATATAGAAGACTACAGCAGACAGGTGTGTGAGCTTTATATAGAAGACTACAGCAGACAGGTGTGTGAGCTTTACATAGAAGACTACAGCAGACAGGTGTGTGTGAACACTAACCAATCATACGTCAGCATGAAGAACAAAGACAAGAAGCAGATTATTCTAATGTTGAACTTATTTCCCTGTACAGCAGAAAACAATGCATATGAATCCATTTTAAAGGGGAACTTCTGGATTCTTCTACCTTCACTTCCCCATGTTGGGGTGTCTGGTAGAGCAGTGTGGAGATGTGTGTGTGTGGCTGCGTAGATGTGTATGTGTATGTCTGTTAGAGCAGTGTGTAGATGTGTGTGTGTGTGTGTGCGTGTGTGTGTGTGTGCGTGCATCTGATGTGTAGATGTGTGTGTGTGTGTGTATTTGATGAGCAGGTGTGTAGATGTGTGTGTTTGTGTGTGTCTCTATGTTTCTGTCTGTGTGTGTCTTATGTGTGTGTGTGTCTGTAGGTGTGTGTTTCTGTGTGTGTGTGTGTGTGTGTGTGTGTCTTTAGTGAAAAGTGAGTGTTTAGTTCCGTGCGGTCCTTTTTATTCAGTGTGCTGATTGCTGCAATAGCATTATATTTATATCAGTGCTGATGACTATTATCGTCCATACTTATTATTATTATTCCACCAGATTTTCATCCCACTACTAGTCCCGGAGCGTTGCCAACACACGCACACACAATACATCAAAACGTGTGTAATGATCGGGAATGGTGGGCTATGACTTTTCTAAGAGATTTGCCGCGCGGTTTTCACGAAATCGGCAACAAAACGGCGAAAAATGTCTCATAGACTTGAATGGGAAATGTTTGGGAAATCTCTCAACATCGCTCCAACCCCCCCTCTTCGGGACCGTGCTGTATCGCCATACTTTAACGTAGAAACATGATTAAAAGTTTAAACCGAAGACAAGACTTTGGTGTTTATTGGGTTGAATGGGCGTTCAGATATCAAGCACGGTTTCTCCCAAATCCCAGTTTAAGTATCGTCCCGTTTTCAGACCGCCTCAGATTTTCCAATGTGTGTGTATGTGGCGGATGTTGAGAACTAGAGTGGAGGACAGAGTGGGGAGATTAAAAAAATCATCTTGGTTCTCTCTCTATAACTTGCTCCCACGCCAACAATTCTAACTTGTCATGGCCAATTTATACATCAAAACGTAGGTATTCTTGTCTAGTTTCAGCAAATATGCTCATGTATGCGATATGAATTATATTTTTCACTCAGCGAGCTTTCAAATGACAAGAGTTCCCAATCTTCCTCCATTCACTTAAACATCGTCCACATTTCTGAGCAGAACGCAGAGCGAAGCACTTTTTTACATCGCTGATACGCCCACATTTCTAAGTTTATCCACATAAATATTATATCAATACGTTCACAAAGGCCTTCTGGTGCCCACGAGAACGTTATTTTATTGATAGCTAGTATCCCTTTGACGATATGATCATTTGTTTGAGAGCTGGTTCAGTGTCTGAATAGCTGGAGACACAGCTGACAGGTACAGCAGCTGCATCGTTAACTGATTACAGATCAAAGAGATGACATCACAGAGATCAAAGGCTTCCTATTAGTCATAAAAAATATTATATCAATACGTTCACAAAGGCCTTCTGTTGCCCATGAGGAGGTTATTTTATTGATAACTTGTATCCTTTTGGTGATATGATCATTTGTTTGAGATGAAATGCTTCCTTTTGGTCCTTAGTAACCAAGGCAACCATACTCTGTCTCTCTCTCAGACACACACACACACACACACACACACACTCACACACACTCTCAGACACACACGCACACACACTCTCAGACACACACACGCACACACACACACACACACACACACACACACACACACACTCTCAGACACACACACACACACACTCACACACGCACACACACACACACACACACACACACTCTCAGACACACACACACACACACACACTCTCAGACATACACACACACACTCACACACGCACACACACACACACACACACACACACACACACTCTCAGACACACACACACACACATACACGCACACACACACACTCACACACACACACACACACTCTCAGACACACACACACACACATACACGCACACACACACACACACACTCTCAGACACACACACACACGCACACACACACACACACTCTCAGACACACACACACACTCACACACGCACACACACACACACACACACACACACACTCTCAGACACACACTCACACACTTTTTGTCAAAGTTAGACTTTTTTTCTCTTTTGATGCTTTTTCCTGCGTTTTTCGGTGTCTTTTAGTCGCTCTCAGGGTTTTTTTGGCTGTTTTGGGGATTTAAAAAAAAATGTTTTTTACACTTTTGTTGAAGTTAGTATTTTATTTTTTTTGGCAACTAATGTTTCTTTTTTTACACTTTTGTTGGTCTTGACGTTTTTTCTGCTTTTTTAAAACATTTTTTTTTCAATTTCTATTAGTTTCGATGTTTTCTGTATTTTTGGTGGTTTTCTGAAAAAATTACACTTTTGTCTAAGTTAGATTATATTTTTTTACATTTTTGATGACTTTCGGTGTATTTGTTTACTTTTTTTTTGGCAACAATTTTTTTGTTCTTTACACTTTTGTCTGCTTCAAGTTTTTTCAACTCTTTTTTACGATGTTTTTCTGTATTTTTGGCGGTTTTCTGTAATATTTTTGAAAGTTAGCGTATTTTTGACGGTTTTATTCATTTTTGTTAATGTTCTTTTACACGTTTGTCTAAGTTAAACTTATTTTTAGAAAGAATTTGACATTTCTATTCTGGTGCTTTTGTCTTCAGTAACATCTTGTACAGAGGCCAGTGAAGCCGAGTTGTCCTTCTGCGTCCCTCGTGTTGTCTCTGAGACAGGGACCGGGCGAGGAGGGGACAAATGTCTCTGAGACGGGGGCCGAGCGAGGAGGGGACGAATGTCTCTGAGACGGGGACCGAGCGAGGAGGGGACTAATGTCTCTGAGACGGGGACCGAGCGAGGAGGGGACGAATGTCTCTGAGACGGGGACCGAGCGAGGAGGGGACGAATGTCTCTGAGACGGGGACCGGGCGAGGAGGGGACGAATGTCTCTGAGACAGGGACCGAGCGAGGAGAGGACGAATGTCTCTGAAACGGGGACCGAGCGAGGAGAGGACGAATGTCTCTGAGACGGGGACCGAGCGAGGAGAGGACGAATGTCTCTGAGTCGGCGACCGAGCGAGGAGAGAACGAATGTCTCTGAGACAGGGACCGAGCGAGGATAGGACAAATGTCTCTGAGACAGGGACCGAGCGAGGAGAGGACGAATGTCCCTGAGACAGGGATCGAGCGAGGAGAGGACGAATGTCTCTGAAACGGGG
>CM057249.1:540433-543475 GCA_029931835.1 Etheostoma nigrum
TCCGTGCCTGTTTCTGTCCCCATCATCGTCTCCGTCCCTGTCTTCCTCCCTACCCCAGTGTCGATCCTGTCTAAGCCTTGTCCAAGTCTGTCCAGCCCCATGTGTCCTCTGTTCCTGGTCTCCCTATCTCTCGTCCCCTCTCTTGCTCGCTCTCTCGTTTCTTCTCGTGCAACATGAAGTCAACATGAGGACAACATGAAGTCAACATGAGGACAACATGAAGTCAACATGAGGACAACATGAGGACCACATGAGTACAACATGAGGGCAACATGAGGACAACATGAGGGCAACATGAGGACAACATGAGGACGACATGAGGACAACATGAAGTCAACATGAGGACAACATGAAGTCAACATGAGGGCAACATGAGGGCAACATGAGGACAACATGAGGACAACATGAAGACAACACGAGGACAACATGAGGGCAACATGAGGACAACATGAGGACGACATGAGGACAACATGAGGACAACATGAGGGCAACATGAGGACAACATGAGGACGACATGAGGACAACATGAAGTCAACATGAGGACAACATGAAGTCAACATGAGGGCAACATGAGGACCACATGAGGGCAACATGAGGACAACATGAGGACAACATGAGGACAACATGAGGACAACATGAAGACAACATGAGGACAACATGAAGACAACATGAGGACAACGTGAGGACGCAGGAACAGGAAGTGGGTTTGCATGTACACATCACGCTGCCGCGGTCGCCGTGGTTAAAGAGACGTTGGTTAATCTGCTCCGACGGCAGAGTTACCGCGGTTACACTAGAAGTGGAGACCTCTCCTAAATAATGAATGGATGGTGTTAACACAGAGGAGCAGACACACACACACACACACACACACACACACACACACACACACACACACACACACACACACACACACACACACACACACACACATACACACACATACACAGACACACACACATACACACACACACACGCACACACTCACACATACACAGACACACACACACATACACACACACTCACACATACACAGACACACACACACACACATACACAGACACACACGCACACACACACAGACACACACACATACACACACACACACTCACACATACACAGACACACACGCACACACACACAGACACACACACATACACACACACACACTCACACATATACAGACACACACACACACGCAGTTACGCACACAGACACACACACACAGACACACACACACATTTACACACACACACGCAGTTACGCACACACACACACATACACACACACATACACACACACACACACATACACACACACATACACACATACACACACACATACACACACACACACACATACACACACACACACACATACACACACATACACACTCTCTGACAGCAGTGTCCTCAGGCTGATTCCTGACTTTCATTTCCTTTTGACAGTGATGCACGTTTGTACGTCCGTGTGTGTGTGTGTGTGTGTGTGTCTGTGTGTGTGTGTGTGTGTGTGTGTGTGTGTGTGTGTGTGTGTGTGCATGAAGAGGAAACTGTCTTGCAGGTAATAATGCATTGTCTACAGTTATCCAGTCTGCAGAAACACACACACACACACACACACAATGTATCCTCCTGTAATTATCTGTAAGTGTTCACTCATTTCTGCTCCACACACACACACACACTCACACTCACACTCACACACACTCACACTCACACACACACACTCACACACACTCACACTACACACACACTCACACTCGCACACACACACACACACACACACACAGACACACACACACACACCTACAGGCTGATGTATGCTAATGGAGGCCATAAAACCGCAGACTGTGTGTTTTCTCCCTCTGGAGAGCGAGCTCAGCTTCACAGCATCAGACAGGGATCTCTGGCCACTGATTGGTCCGATTCCCTGATGACATCACGTCCTCGCCACCAGACTCCGTGGAAACCATCGGCAATTATATCATCGTAAAACACCGTGTCCCCAAAACAGCTGCAGTCAATTCATTTACTAATTTCTTTATTTAATAATAATATTTAACAATTTTTGTCTTCATAAAAAAAAAATATTTTCTTTTATTTTCTTTTATTTTAATTTATTTTAAAAAAATTTTTATTATGAACTTTTTCCCCTGACTATTTTTACTAGTTTTTTTGAGATTTCTTTTTCAACATTAAGTTACTTTTTTTTAAAATATTTTTGTGTGTTTTTTATATATTTTTTCTCACATTTTCTTTTTAATTTTTGGCCGTTTCTTCATTGTTTTGAGAACAGAGACGGCTACAGAAAAACAAAAGAAAGACCAAAGTCCGAGTTCTGAGAGCTCCGAGTGAATCTTCAGTAAACAGGAAGAGACTGCTGCTCTCTGCAGTTTAACTATCTACACTGTAGGCGATGTGTGTGTGTGTGTGTGTGTGCGGTATCTTTGATGCTTGTTGCCATGGTTTCAGCTCTCGGTGTAGAGGTATCCCAATTTGTTTTTCTTGCAGCTCAACACTTTTCTCCGATCTGCAGGGAGAGAGAGAGAGAGAGACAGAGAGAAAGCAGAAACGGCCCAAAAATCACCATCACCAAACCCACCAGACTCCATGTAAATAATCACTGCTTTTATCCTCGTAAAACACACTTCATTCAAAGTGGACAGAAACTAAATAAAACTACCAAAAGCCGTCTTGGTTCATCTTTCCACTGTTCCAACAATCACCACTCTGGTCTGGTTGGAATAAACTCTTAATTCACCCATTTACATGTGGAGATATGCTGCTCTATACATGCTAAAAGTAGTGATTATTTACATGGAGTCTGGTGGAGATATGCTGCTTTATACACGCTAAAAGTAGTGATTATTTACATGGAGTCTGGTGGAGATATGCTGCTCTATACACGCTAAAAGTAGTGATTATTTACATGGAGTCTGGTGGAGATATGCTGCTCTATACATGCTAAAAGTAGTGATTATTTACATGGAGTCTGGTGGAGATATGCTGCTCTATACATGCTAAAAGTAGTGATTATTTA
>CM057249.1:556475-558975 GCA_029931835.1 Etheostoma nigrum
AGTGTTGGTACACAATCCGTCCTGCCTGCACGGTCCGTTCTGCGCATGTGCAATATGTTAACAACGCGCAGATGATAATCATGATGTACGATGCACGTGGAACAGATCGTGCGCTGCACCATCTGTTCCACAGTAGCGGTCTGCTGTTAGCCTCCACCGGAAAGCTAACGACGCTAGTTTAGCTAACAGCTAATTAGGCTAACCGCTAGCTGACAGCTTGATTGCCTAAAATAACGTTACTCAAACTAAACAGTGGGAAATTAAGACTTTACAGGAATAATAAAGACAAGTACTGCGTGATTGTATTTTAAATGAGCAAAAGTGAAGTAGAACTGACGTAACAGCTGTTATATATATTTAAACGGTTATTTTCATTCATTCATTTTACATGCTGTCTCAGCCATAGACACATATATATATATATGTATATATATATATATATATATATATATGTCTATGGTCTCAGCTAGCGTTTAGCCGAATTAGCTGTTAGCTAAACTAGCGTTAGCTTTCCGGTGGAGGCGAACAGACTTTCTTTAACTGTCTATGGGAACAGATCGTGCATTGTCGTACATACGCGTTCATCATGACATCATCATGACATCATCATGACATCATATACGTATGCGCGAACATCTTGCACACGCGCAGGACGGATCGTGTACCGACAGTCAGTAATTGTGTCACGTTGTGTTCAGGATCACGTTTTATAAACGTGTTGGGCCGCTAGCGGAAGTTATTATCACGCCAAATGCTGCAGAAACGTGTTGCTACCCGATGTGAGTCAGGTGCAGATGGGAGTTGTGCATGCGTCACTTAGCTACAAGTAGCAGGTGTCACTGCCCAATGAGAGGAGAGTGCTCCAATTTAAACAGTTACGACATAACTGTCACGCTGAAATTAGTGAAATCCATGAAATAATAAAGTTTATGATTACAAACAACAGAAGAGCGAACTCATTTCAGAAACGTTGTAGCTAGCTATGCTAACGTTAGCTCAAAACAACATTCAACTGGCAGCCGTTGTTGTGTTGGATGCTAACTTGTAGCTAAGCTAGCAGTGAACCAACTTGGTTAAGTAGGTCCATTTTTACAGAAGTGTCTCGTTAGCGTCTTGTTTGAAATTCTTTATTAGGAATAATCCCTTGAGATGTGACATCTTGTTTTCGAGGGGGTCCTTAAAAGCAAAAAAAATAATATATACAGTACATTCATATTTAGACAAAACAATTCATGACAAATCTGCAAAGACTATTATAAATCACATTCAGAGGCTTAAGATTGGTTTCAGCTATTTTCTGGTAAACAACATCTGCATAATCTATTATAGGCAATAATAATTGGGTAATCATTTTTAATCTGATCTGTTTTGTAAAACAATTAATTGAGCGATATAACATTCTTAAACTACAGTTTATTTTTCTCACAAGGGAATTAATATGTGGTCTAAAGGTAAGTTGGGAGTCGAGCCAGAGGCCCAAATATTTAAGCTCCTCGACATATACTAAAGGTGTACCATCCAGAAATGTAACCTCAAGAGAGTTATTTTGCTTATGTAGTGCAGATCTAGTTGCAAAAAGCATGCTATAAGACTTCTTCTTATTCAATAGAAGAAGATTAGAAGATAACCATGTTTGAATACTATTTAAATCAAATTGAAGTGAGGTTTGAATCTCAGATATTTTGTATTTAGATGTATATATAACTGTGTAATCGGCATATACATGAATCTGACAGTCTAAGCATATTTGAGGAAGATCATTCATAAAAATAGCGAATGAAAGGGGCCTTAGGGAAGAACCCTGAGGGACACCCGTTTCAATTATACTAGACTGTGAAAGAGTAGCATTAAGAGACACACTTTGACGCCTATAGTGAAGATATGCATTAAACCAGAGAACAGCCGATTTAGAAAGACCAATAGCATATAATTTATCAAGAAGAATATAATGATTGACCATGTCAAACGCCTTAGTGACGTCGATAAAGATTGCACCTGTAGACCAAATATCATTGGTAAATATAGTAAGGGCTGTTGTTGTAGAGTGATTAGCTCTAAATCCGGATTGATTTGGAGTCAGGATGGAAAAGTCATTAATATATTTAGACAATTGCTTAAAAATAAGCTTTTTGAATATCTTTGCTACATTACTGATTATGGAGATTGGCCTTTAATTGTTAACATCAAGTGAATCACCACCTTTGTGTAGTGGTATTACTTTTGCAAATTTCCACATTAATGGGATTACACAGGTGGAAAGTTAGTAAATCACAAAGCCGGAATGCAAGGACATGAGCAGAGAGTTTGATAAACTTAATATCCAGACCATCAGGACCAGCACCAGTAGAGGATTTTAATTCTGAGATTGCCTGTTGGGCATCAGAGGGGTTAATTGTTGAAAATGAAAAGTCTTATAAGCTACTTGTAGCAAAGTGACGCATGCACGACTCAAATCTGCCCTCTCATGTGTCATGTGACTCTGTGTAAACCTAAGGGGTTA
>CM057249.1:566475-571475 GCA_029931835.1 Etheostoma nigrum
AGGTAGGGTGCTTCAACTCAGGTAGGATGCCCAGAATCAGGTAGGACGCTGTGACTCAGGTAGGACGCTGTGACTCAGGTAGGACGCTGTGACTCAGGTAGGACGCCCCGACTCAAGTAGGACGCTGCGACTCAGGTAAGACACCCTGACTCAGGTAGGACGCCCTGACTCAGGTAGGACGGTGCGACTCAGGTAGGACACCCTGACTCAGGTAGGACACCCTGACTCAGGTAGGACGCCCTGACTCAAGTAGGACACCCCGACTCAGGTAGGACGCCCCAATCTGGTAGTACGCCATGACTCAGGTAGGATGCCCTGACTCAGGTAGGACGCTGCGACTCAGGTAGGACGCTGCGACTCAGGTAGGACGCCCCGACTCAGGTAGGACGCCCCGACTCAAGTAGGACGCTGCAACTCAGGTAGGACGCCCTGACTCAGGTAGGACGCTGCAACTCAGGTAGGACGCTGCGACTCAGGTAGGACGCTGTGACTCAGGTAGGATGCCCTGACTCAGGTAGGACGCTGCGACTCAGGTAGGACACCCCGACTCAGGTAGGACGCCCCGACTCAAGTAGGACGCTCCAATACAGGTAGGACGCCCTGACTCAGGTAGGACGCTGCGACTCAGGTAGGACACCCTGACTCAGGTAGGGCGCTGCAACTCAGGTAGGACGCCCTGACTCAGGTAGGACGCTGCAACTCAGGTAGGACGCCCCGACTCAAGTAGGACGCTCCAATACAGGTAGGACGCCCTGACTCAGGTAGGACGCTGCGACTCAGGTAGGACACCCTGACTCAGGTAGGGCGCTGCAACTCAGGTAGGACGCCCTGACTCAGGTAGGACGCTGTGACTCAGGTAGGACGCTGTGACTCAGGTAGGACGCTGTGACTCAGGTAGGACGCTGCGACTCAGGTAGGACGCTGTGATTCAGGTAGGACTCTCCAACTCAGGTAGGACACTGTGACTTAGGTAGGACGACTCAGGTAGGACGCTCCAACTCATGTAGGACGCTGTGACTCAGGTAGGACGCCCCGACACCAGCTAATAGCAGTAACGTGGCGTATCCACGCTGCGATTTCTGAACATTTGTGAAGAAATCTGATGGTATTTGATTCTTTTTGATGGTTTTGATGGTTTTGATGCTTTTTAATGGCCAATATATCAGCCGGGCTCTATTGTACACATATATGTTACATCAGTATTTCACTAAGTTGAGACCACATTATTGTATTTTTATGAATATTTACCTCCATCATCAACTCCAAGTGTTTTACATTTCTGTAACCCATGAGCTGGGTAGACGCTCCATCATGAACTACGGTAGCCTGTGAAGGACATACAGGACGAACCTGAAGGGCGCACCTGTTGCTTTGATTTTATCTTCTTCTATGGTGCTAAAGACTGCTGCACGCTGTACTTACTACAGTAGATAAGTAAAGGTATATGATGTGTGGTCTATTGGTGAAGTAGCATTGAGCACTTTGAGATGCGGGGGGGGGCATTATGTCTCCCCCAGGGATGAAAGTAATTGAGCGGAGGCGGGGATATGTAGGGATATCTACCCCCCCCCCCCACACACACACACACACAGTCACACACACACACACACACACAGACACACACACAGACACACACACACACAGAGCCAGGCAGACGGAGACAGCTGAGCAGCGGCTCGCATGAACAGAGACGTTTTATATATGAACATTAAACAGATTTAATCTGCTGCATCACTGGACACACACACACACACACACACACACACACACACATATACACACATATACACACACACACACATACACATACACACACATATACACACACACACACACACAGTAAAAACTGAAGTGTTAATTTAACTCCTATAGAGTTGAAATTGACTCCGTTTCAGATAACATTTGGTCCCGCTCAAAATCAGTGTAAAATTAACTCTTTGGTCAGTGTTAAGTTTTTAGAGTTAATTCTACTCAATATTGTGTAAAAAATAACAATGAAATGTGTAAATGTATTTAACACTGTAGTTTAATTGCACTGTTAAGAGTAATATGATCACACTGTAGAGTTAATTTAACTACAATTTTCCTTTAAAAAATGACACTTTAAGTGTAATATTTACTTTTCAGTGATTTAAAAAATTATAAATCATAAGATGCAGTGTTACTGAATTATAGAACTATCAACTACAATCAAATGAAAACAAGCACAATCACACTATCACAGCACTCACCATTTATTTTAACAAAAAAAAGAAAGCATTTCAATGTCAGTGAAATTACATTGCAAACCCATTGCCTTGTCTCTGACAGAAACATATCTTCATCATAAAAATGTTTACCAGAGAAAGCAATATGGCACGATGAGGAGAGTTGTGTCATTCCCTCCATATGACATTTGTATGTCAAAAGGCCTAGGGTAATGCAGGTTGTCGACATGAAAAAAAACATAATCCTGCTTTGATTTGATCACCTCATAAGCATGGAAATGTTCTGGAAAAGTTACTGTAACTAACTTCAAAAAAAGAGTCCTGCCTGTACATAGTCCATGAATTACCTTAAAGTGCTTAACAAGGTTGTTTGGACTTCCATGGTCACTTTTGCAAAGAAAACACTTCATAGTTTTATCTCAACTAACGCACCATTCTTGCTCGCAACTCCGCAACTCTAGGGGTCTCCTTTGTTTCCCCCATGTCGATGTTATAGATGGTTGTTTGCACAAAAGTGAAAAAGCTGCTCAGGGAAGAACTGTATGACGTACCAAAGACGTAATGGGCTTTAAAGAGTTCGTCAAAAGCGCCAACTGAACCTTTTGCCTTGCATGGAAGTGCATTCTTGTCAACCACAATGAAGAAGGAGTGAATGGTGCTTTGTGTGGATCCCTGGGCGAGAAGGTAGGGCTGACTGCTTTGGGTGATGTTGTCTAGATGCTGCTGCACACTGGTTCCAACCTACAACAAAACACATTTAACAGAATTGTTTTAGTGACTAATTTCTGACAATAGATCAGATCACCTCAAACTGTGCACAAGATTGAAGTGATGGAAGATATATTTTAAACAACTCTTAAAGGATGAGTTCACTTTGAAAACATTTTTTGCTGATAATTTACTCACCCCCATGTCATCCAAGATGTCCATGTCTTTCTTTCTTCATTTAAAAAGAAATTAAGGTTTGAGGAAAACATTACAGGATTTTTCTCCATATAATGGACTTCAATGGGGACCAATGGTTTGAGGGTTTTGAAAACGACCGTTTGTTTTGCTAGATAAGAACTTTCTTTCTCTGCTGAGATCATGTCGAGACTTTGAAGCTACATTGAGACAGACTTGAACCCTCAAACCATTGGTCCCCATTGAAGTCCAGTATATGGAGAAAAGTCCTGTAATGTTTTCCTCAAACCTTTTTGACTGAAGAAAGAAAGACATGAACATCTTGGATGACATGCGGGTTAGTAAATTATCAGCCAAAATGTTTTTAGAAGTGAACTAATCATTTAAGCATACCTTTTGAAATCTGATGAGCTGATCTACAGCTTGATATGCAGACAGCTTTCCCGGCCTCTTTCTACCTTGTGCAGATGGTGGTAGCAAATGTAGAAGCAGCAAGATGGCAGACATGTCACTGTCCCAGCCTACAAATAAGTGAATAAAAACCTGGTTAACATTATACCATAGTATAGCATTCAAATTGACAACTAGCACCAATATGGAAATGTACACTTTCTACACACCTACTTAACCCACAATAAAAAGTAAAACAGTTCCATTCATACAATTCTCAACTTCAGCAGCTGACTCAGCATTGCACATCAAATCCAAGAGTTCTGTGGTGGGTACAAGTCCATGGCTTTCCTTTATTACTTTTGCTTTGAAAGTGGTTGGCCACTTCTCCAAAAATTTGTTGGCCGTGGCCTCACCAAACAGAAGTCTGAAATCTTGTTCTATCTGCAATGTAACACACATAGACAGAATTGATGAGTGATACATAATGCTACATTGGATATTTTGGTGATGCAATGAATTATTAAGATGTCATACCAGTCCTGGTGTGTCCAGAAATCGTGGGAAGACCAAGAAGACATCTGATGATTTGGCTTCATCGTTGACCATTGCTTGCCGATATATGAAGGTCATTTTCATCTTCTCACGGACAGTCTTTTCATCAGAAGAGTGTTTTAAAACAGCAATAGCTGCTTCCACATCCTCATCAGACAGCTCTCTGTCATTGGCAAAGGGCTGACGACCACGGCCTGGCCCACCAACTTAAGAGAAAATACAATGTTAAGAACTAATTTCTGCACAATTCACAGGTTATAATCACATGTCACTGATCAGTAAACATACCTTTAGGAGATTTGCTGACTGAGGCACCTCTTTCCTCTGCTGATTTTCTCTGTATGGTCTTCAATCGCCATGCAAGGTATCCCGAACCACTCTCCGGATCGTAGTAATGTTCCTATGCAATTATAATAATTTGTAAAGGAGTACTATTAACATTTCAAACAGTGAATATGTGCATAATGTTGCACTAACCCATTTACTTACATATCCATGTTGTGAGTATGGGTCTTCTAGATAGGGAAACAAGGCTACTATCCCCTGTGCATACATCACTCTAACACTTTTGGGGGGGGATGTCCTAGCAAATGAATTCAAAGTTAACATCATACTCAATTGACATTGCACAACACAATTTACATAATTAATAACTGTAAAATAATAACAATGTTTCTTTATAGCCCCTTAATGCTTACCCATGTGTTTCTGTCATCTCAGCAGCAAGTATGTTAATCATCTGTCTTCTGGTGGCATCTGTCAGAGATTTGGTTTTTCCATACTCTTGCATAATGCGTTCACCACCAGGTTTTGATGTTAGGATTTTTTCAATCAACTATAGGTGGAATAAAATGTGCTTTCCGTTATTGTGAAACCATATGTAATGTTGAAAAAAATACTTATCTAGAACACTTCCCATGGTGAAACAACATTCAGATTGGACTT
>CM057249.1:578975-583975 GCA_029931835.1 Etheostoma nigrum
ACCACCACCATACTGGTAAGATCCTGAACACACCACCATGATGGTAAGACCCTGAACACACCACCATGCTGGTAAGACCCTGAACACACCACCACCATACTGGTTAGACCCTGAACACACCACCACCATACTGGTTAGACCCTGAACACACCACCACCATACTGGTAAGACCCTGAACACACCACCACCATACTGGTAAGATCCTGAACACACCACCATGCTGGTTAGACCCTGAACACACCACCACCATACTGGTTAGACCCTGAAGACACCACCACCATACTGGTAAGACCCTGAACACACCACCATGATGGTAAGATAGATGGTGCTGGACGCTTTTGACGTTTTTAGCAGATCTTTTGGACACATTTTTTGGGCGTTTTTTCCACTGCTTTTGAAATATTGTTGTAATGTTTTTTTCACATATTTATATATTTATATATGTAAATATATAAATATATGTACGTACAATGTTAGACTTTGCTGTAGTTTCTACAGTTACCACAAAATACCCAGTAACGTACCATCACTTTCTTTTCTTTATTACTGTAATAAACATTGCATTATGGATATTTAACATTTAATTGACAGTGATTTACTGTATATTTTAAGCTTGCGGTGTATATGCTCCCCCCCCTTGCAGGAGGCGCCCTACATGATGCTGAAGAAGAACCACGAGCAGCTGGAGGGGAACGACCGGTACGAGGGCTACTGCGCCGAGCTGGCCGCCGAGATCGCCAAGCACGTGGGCTTCGTGTACCGGCTGGAGCTGGTGGGGGACGGCAAGTACGGGGCCCGGGACCCCGACACCAAGCGGTGGAACGGCATGGTGGGGGAGCTGGTCTACGGGGTGAGGGGGGCTTATTATTATTGTTATTACTATTATTGATAATAACTCAGTTTTGTGCAGTCAGAGCAACAACTTAAAGTTAAAAAAGGACAAAAAGAGACAAATTCTCTCCCTCTCTCCCCTCTCTCTGTCCCCCCCCCCCCCCGTCTCTCTGTGTAGAAGGCAGACGTGGCGGTGGCCCCCCTCACCATCACTCTGGTGCGAGAGCAGGTGATAGACTTCACCAAACCCTTCATGTCTCTGGGGATCTCCATCATGATCAAGAAACCCACCAAGTCCAAACCGGGTGTCTTCTCCTTCCTGGACCCGCTGGCCTACGAGATCTGGATGTGCATCGTCTTCGCCTACATCGGAGTCAGCGTGGTGCTCTTCCTGGTCAGAAGATTCTCACACTCTCAGAAATAAACCCACCACACCCCATGTAAATAATCACTACTTTTAGCATATATAGAGCAGCATATCTCCACCAGACTCCATGTAAATAATCACTACTTTTAGCGTGTATAGAGCAGCATATCTCCACCAGACTCCATGTAAATAATCACTACTTTTAGCGTGTATAGAGCAGCATATCTCCACCAGACTCCATGTAAATAATCACTACTTTTAGCGTGTATAGAGCAGCATATCTCCACCAGACTCCATGTAAATAATCACTACTTTTAGCGTGTATAGAGCAGCATATCTCCACCAGACTCCATGTAAATAATCACTACTTTTAGCGTGTATAGAGCAGCATATCTCCACCAGACTCCATGTAAATAATCACTACTTTTAGCGTGTATAGAGCAGCATATCTCCACCAGACTCCATGTAAATAATCACTACTTTTAGCATGTATAGAGCAGCATATCTCCACCAGACTCCATGTAAATAATCACTACTTTTAGCGTGTATAGAGCAGCATATCTCCACCAGACTCCATGTAAATAATCACTACTTTTAGCGTGTATAGAGCAGCATATCTCCACCAGACTCCATGTAAATAATCACTACTTTTAGCATGTATAGAGCAGCATATCTCCACCAGACTCCATGTAAATAATCACTACTTTTAGCGTGTATAGAGCAACATATCTCCACCAGACTCCATGTAAATAATCACTACTTTTAGTGTGTATAGAGCAGCATATCTCCACCAGACTCCATGTAAATAATCACTACTTCTATCTGTCCTGTAGAGTTACATTACAGCTTGTTTCTACTGTCTCAGGTGAGTCGTTTCAGTCCATATGAATGGAAGGGGGAAGACTCTGACGATGAAGATGAAACTTTGCCCTTCTCTTCATCCCGACATGATCCAGTCGTACCTCACTCTCCAGGTATCTTCATCATCCTCTTCATCATCCTCTTCATCACACTCTGAAAACATCTCTCTTTGTTTCATTGTTGTTACCGAGGCCGAGTGAAGACCTTTCTCCAACGCTTGCTGCTTTTTTGCAACATTTTCATGTTTTTTTCATGTTTTTTGATGTTTTTTTGTAATATATTTGAAGATTTTTTCCCAAATGTTTTTGCCAATTTGTTATCACGTTTTTTTCCGCCTTTTTCAAGTGTTTTCTGCTCTGTCCGTTTTTCTAACGTTTATGACGCTTTTTTTAACGGTTTAAAAAAAATTACGCTTTTTTACGTTTTTACGTTTTTTTTAAACATTTTTTGGACACTTTTTCCAGCAATTTCCGAGACCTTTGAACCGGTCTGGAGTCCTCTACCAGCTCCACCCTGGCTGCTGTTTATGTAACGTGACGCGGTTTCTGTTCCTCAGGGTTCTTCCAGAACCAGAACCAGAACCAGAATCAGAACCAGAACCAGAACCAGAACCAGCAGAAAGAGAAGGAGAGTCCGGAGTACACCAACGACTTTGGGATCTTTAACTCGCTCTGGTTCTCTCTCGGGGCCTTCATGCAGCAGGGCTGCGACATCTCCCCCAGGTAAGGAACAGGGAACCAACCCGGCCCCCCAGGTAAGGAACAGGGTACCACCTGTCCCCCCAGGTAGGGAACAGGGTACCAAACGGCCCCCCAGGTAAGGAACAGGGTACAACCCGGCCCCCCAGGTAAGGAACAGGGTACCACCTGTCCCCCCAGGTAGGGAACAGGGTACCAAACGGCCCCCCAGGTAAGGAACAGGGAACCAACCCGGCCCCCCAGGTAAGGAACACGGTACCACCTGTCCCCCCAGGTAGGGAACAGGGTACCAAACGGCCCCCCAGGTAAGGAACAGGGTACAACCCGGCCCCCCCAGGTAGGGAACAGGGTACCAAACGGCCCCCCAGGTAAGGAACAGGGAACCAACCCGGCCCCCCAGGTAGGGAACAGGGTACCACCTGTCCCCCCAGGTAGGGAACAGGGTACCAAACGGCCCCCCAGGTAAGGAACAGGGAACCAACCCGGCCCCCCAGGTAAGGAACAGGGTACAACCCGGCCCCCCCATGTAAGGAACAGGGTACAACCCGGCCCCCCCAGGTAGGGAACAGGGTACCAACCCGGCCCCCCAGGTAGAAGTACAGGGTACCACCTGGCCCCCCAGGTAGGGAACAGGGTACCACCCGGCCCCCCAGGTAGGGAACAGGGTACCACCTGGCCCCCCAGGTAAGGAACAGGGTACCACCTGGCCCCCCAGGTAAGGAACAGGGTACCACCCAGTCCCCCAAGTACAGAACAGGGTACCACCCGGCCCCCCCAGGTAGGGAACAGGGTACGACCCGGCCCCCCAGGTAGAAGTACAGGGTACCACCTGGCCCCCCAGGTAGGGAACAGGGTACCATCTGGCCTCCCAGGTACAGAACAGGATACTACCCCAGTCTTTCACTGCCCCCCCCCCCCCAGGTCTCTGTCGGGCCGCATCGTGGGTGGGGTCTGGTGGTTCTTCACCCTCATCATCATCTCGTCCTACACGGCCAACCTGGCGGCGTTCCTCACCGTGGAGCGGATGGTATCCCCCATCGAGAGCTCGGAGGACCTGGCCAAGCAGACGGAGATCGCCTACGGGACGCTGGACGGGGGCTCCACCAAGGAGTTCTTCAGGGTAATTACTCTAATTACTCTAATTAATTAATTAATTTGAAGGACAGGTCCCAAGGACCCGGAGGACAACATGAGGGTAGTAGGATACGCGTTCGAGGGCAGGACGGGTCCCAGGGACCCGGAGGACAAGATGAGGGTAGTAGGATACGCGTTCGAGGGCAGGACGGGTCCCAGGGACCCGGAGGACAAGATGAGGGTAGTAGGATACGCGTTCGAGGGCAGGACGGGTCCCAGGGACCCGGAGGACAAGATGAGGGTAGTAGGATACGCGTTCGAGGGCAGGACGGGTCCCAAGGACCCGGAGGACAAGATGAGGGTAGTAGGATACGCGTTCGAGGGCAGGACGGGTCCCAGGGACCCGGAGGACAAGATGAGGGTAGTAGGATACGCGTTCGAGGGCAGGACGGGTCCCAGGGACCCGGAGGACAAGATGAGGGTAGTAGGATACGCGTTCGAGGGCAGGACGGGTCCCAGGGACCCGGAGGACAAGATGACGTTTTCACGAAATATTGAACTTGAATGGGAAATCTTCTGAAAATTGCTCAACATCGCTCAAAACGCCCCCTCTTTGGGGTCGTGCTGTATCGCCATACTTTAACTTCCCAAAAAAGTCCCAAAGTGAAGAAATATCCCAAAAAATATCCCCCAAAAAATGACAAAAAATCCCAAAAAAGTGAAATAAAATTCCTAAAAGAACAAAAAAGTGAGAAAAATATCCCAACAAAAGAATGAAAAATTTTCCAAAAAATGTACTAAAAAGTCAAATAAATATCCCAAAAATGTCCCAAAACCTCCGCAAAAAAACATGAAGAATGTCTCAACAAAGCCAGACACAGTTCTCTACTATTGTTCTGTGCAGATAAAAGTAAAATGTTGGTCCTACAGTAACATGCAGTGTTTGACCCCCTGAAAACTTTTTATGTCCCCAAAAACCAACAAAATGTCCCAAAGAATTACCCAAACAAAATATCCAAGAAAATGTCACAAAAATGTGAAAAATATCGCATTTTTTTTCAGAAAATGTCCTAACAAAGCAACAAAATATCAAAAAAATGGGAAAAACACCCAAAACTTTTTTTCCCCAAAAAATTTCCCAACAAAGTGAAAAAATATCCCCAAAAATA
>CM057249.1:588975-591370 GCA_029931835.1 Etheostoma nigrum
ATGGGTGTATTATGGGTTAGACCATGGGTGTATTATGGGCCAGACCATGGGTGTATTATGGGTAAGACCATGGGTGTATTATGGGCCAGACCATGGGTGTATTATGGGCCAGACCATGGGTGTATTATGGGCTAGACCATGGGTGTATTATGGACCAGACCATGGGTGTGTTATGGACCAGACCATGGGTGTATTATGGGTTAGACCATGGGTGTATTATGGGTTAGACCATGGGTGTATTATGGGCCAGACCATGGGTGTATTATGGGTAAGACCATGGGTGTATTATGGGCCAGACCATGGGTGTATTATGGGTAAGACCATGGGTGTATTATGGGCCAGACCATGGGTGTATTATGGGCCAGACCATGGGTGTATTATGGGCCAGACCATGGGTGTATTATGGGTAAGACCATGGGTGTATTATGGGCCAGACCATGGGTGTATTATGGGCCAGACCATGGGTGTATTATGGGTTAGACCATGGGTGTATTATGGACCAGACCATGGGTGTATTATGGGTTAGACCATGGGTGTATTATGGGTTAGACCATGGGTGTTTTATAGGCCAGACCATGCGTGTATTATGGGTTTTTATCTTGTTTTTAGACCTTTTCCATCAGAAAGGGAGAAATATGGGAAACACTGTTTTACCACGGCCTGGGTTGGAAAGCAATGGTCCCTTCAGCCGTTCATGATGATATCTGTCATTAGTAGATCTGTGTCCTCTGCTCATTAACACCCACTTCCCTTCCCCCCCCCCCCCCCCGTAGAAACCCTGTTAACTTGGCAGTGTTAAAACTCAACGAGCAGGGCCTGTTGGACAAATTGAAAAACAGATGGTGGTATGACAAGGGCGAGTGCGGCGCCAGGGCAGGGGACTCCAAGGTCAGATCACCGTAACCCCCCACGCCGTAACGGCAGGGGTAACCGGCAACAAGCCAAAACTTACCCCAAAACACCAGGCCCAAAACCGGCAATAAGCAAAAACTTACCCAAAAAACACCAGGCCCAAAACCGGCAATAAGCCAAAACTTACCCAACAAACACCAGCCCCGAAACCGGCAACAAGCCAGAACTTACCCAAAAACACCAGACCCAAAACCGGCAACGAGCCAAAACTTACCCAAAAACACAAGGCCCAAAACCGTCAACAAGCCAAAACTTACCCAAAAACACCAGGCCGAAAACTGGCAACAATTCAGAACTTACCCAAAAACTCCAGGCCCAAAACCTACAACAAGCCAAAACTTACCCAAAAACACCAGGCCCAAAACCGTCAACAAGCCAAAACTTACCCAAAAACACCAGGCCCAAAACCGGCAATGAGCCAAAACTTACCCCAAAACACCAGGCCCGAAACCGGCAATAAGCCAAAACTTACCCAAAAAACACCAGGCCCAAAACCAGCAACAAGCCAAAACTTACCCAAAAAACACCAGGCCCAAAACCGGCAATAAGCCAAAACTTACCCAAAAAACACCAGGCCCAAAACCGGCAACAAGCCAGAACTTACCCAAAAACCCCAGGCCCGAAACCGGCACAAGCCAGAACTTACCCAAAAACCCCAGACCCAAAACCTACAACAAGCCAAAACTTACCAAAAACACCAGGCCCAAAACCGTCAACAAGCCAAAACTTACCCAGAAACACCAGGCCCGAAACCGTCAACAAGCCAAAACTTACCCAAAAACACCAGGCCGAAAACTGTCAACAAGTCAGAACTTACCCAAAAACACCAGGCCCAAAACCTACAACAAGCCAAAACTTTCCCAAAAACACCAGGCCCGAAACCGGCACAAGCCAAAACTTACCCAAAAAACACCAGGCCCAAAACCGGCAATAAGCCAAAACTTACCCAAAAACACCAGGCCCAAAACCGTCAACAAGCCAAAACGTACCCAGAAACACCAGGCCCGAAACCGTCAACAAGCCAAAACTTACCCAAAAACACCAGGCCGAAAACTGTCAACAAGTCAGAACTTACCCAAAAACACCAGGCCCAAAACCGGCAATGAGCCAAAACTTACCCCAAAACACCAGGCCCGAAACCGGCAATAAGCCAAAACTTACCCAAAAAACACCAGGCCCAAAACCAGCAACAAGCCAAAACTTACCCAAAAAACACCAGGCCCAAAACCGGCAATAAGCCAAAACTTACCCAAAAAACACCAGGCCCAAAACCGGCAACAAGCCAGAACTTACCCAAAAACCCCAGGCCCGAAACCGGCACAAGCCAGAACTTACCCAAAAACCCCAGACCCAAAACCTACAACAAGCCAAAACTTACCAAAAACACCAGGCCCAAAACCGTCAACAAGCCAAAACTTACCCAGAAACACCAGGCCCGAAACCGTCAACAAGCCAAAACTTACCCAAAAACACCAGGCCGAAA
>CM057249.1:591870-609370 GCA_029931835.1 Etheostoma nigrum
GCCCAAAACCGGCAATAAGCCAAAACTTACCCAAAAAACACCAGGCCCAAAACCGGCAATAAGCCAAAACTTACAGAACAAACACCAGGCCCGAAACCGGCAACAAGCCAGAACTTACCCAAAAACACCAGACCCAAAACCGGCAACGAGCCAAAACTTACCCAAAAACACAAGGCCCAAAACCTACAACAAGCCAAAACTTACCCAGAAACACCAGGCCCGAAACCGTCAACAAGCCAAAACTTACCCAAAAACACCAGGCCGAAAACTGGCAACAATTCAGAACTTACCCAAAAACTCCAGGCCCAAAACCTACAACAAGCCAAAACTTACCCAAAAACACCAGGCCCAAAACCGTCAACAAGCCAAAACGTACCCAAAAACACCAGGCCCAAAACCGGCAATGAGCCAAAACTTACCCCAAAACACCAGGCCCGAAACCGGCAATAAGCCAAAACTTACCCAAAAAACACCAGGCCCAAAACCAGCAACAAGCCAAAACTTACCCAAAAAACACCAGGCCCAAAACCGGCAATAAGCCAAAACTTACCCAAAAAACACCAGGCCCAAAACCGGCAACAAGCCAGAACTTACCCAAAAACCCCAGACCCAAAACCTACAACAAGCCAAAACTTACCCAAAAACACCAGGCCCAAAACCGTCAACAAGCCAAAACTTACCCAGAAACACCAGGCCCGAAACCGTCAACAAGCCAAAACTTACCCAAAAACACCAGGCCGAAAACTGTCAACAAGTCAGAACTTACCCAAAAACACCAGGCCCAAAACCTACAACAAGCCAAAACTTTCCCAAAAACACCAGGCCCGAAACCGGCACAAGCCAAAACTTACCCAAAAAACACCAGGCCCAAAACCGGCAATAAGCCAAAACTTACCCAAAAACACCAGGCCCAAAACCGTCAACAAGCCAAAACTTACCCAGAAACACCAGGCCCGAAACCGTCAACAAGCCAAAACTTACCCAAAAACACCAGGCCGAAAACTGTCAACAAGTCAGAACTTACCCAAAAACACCAGGCCCAAAACCTACAACAAGCCAAAACTTACCCAGAAATGCAGGTTATTACATAATAAAGTGAATTTTTAAACAATTTATGACATTTTATGACATAATGACTTGTTGCAGGTTCTTTGTGGCGAACCAGCCAGGTTTCTATTCTAGACTATATCCGCGATAGGTTACCCCTATTCTAGACTATATCCATGATGGGTTACCCCTATTCTAGACTATATCCATGATGGGTTACCCCTATTCTAGACTATATCCATGATGGGTTACCCCTATTCTAGACTATATCCATGATGGGTTACCCCTATTCTAGACTATATCCATGGTGGGTTACCCCTATTCTAGACTTTTCTTTATTAATTTGGACGGCTCTTAGCATTTGCCTCTCCTGTCCATCCCAGGGTCGGCCGTGACTTTTATCGGGTCAATACAATGAGATAATTTAACTATTATATCAAATTAACCCGTTGTCCTATATCAATGTTCTTTTTAATTCCCCAAAATAACATGATTGATTCCACCCAACGCTCTTTGCCAAGTACAAATCTCTACTTTCATTAATTTTGGGGCGTCTTATTCAATCTTATAGCATTGTAAAACAAATGGAAGTGTTTTTGAAATAGTATTGAGTAAAAGTTGACATATTCCAGTCTGTGATTATCATCAACATCCATTCCTTTAATTTTAGTCTCAATAATTCCTAATTTCTGCTTTTATAACTCCAACATTAGGTATAATTTCCTATAAATGAGGTTTATTGACCATAAATTCAAAAAATAACTGTAAAACTAAAGTTAATAAGTTAGTGTTACGTAGTGTTGAAAACGTCAAAAAAAGTGGCAAACACTGAAAAAAGGGTAAAAAATGTAAAAAAAAAAAAGCTTTTAACATCTCTAATGGAATAACAATAATAGTGATGCTTGGTGATGTAGAGCCTATGGCGGTTTTAACATTAAAACATCGAAAATTTAAAACACATATCCCAGTTTCTGATTTCCACAGTCAGTCGTCTTGTTTCGCGGAGTGTTTTTAGCTCTTGCCGGTTACCCAAAGTGATATAGTAATACACATCTCGCACGTAGGGAGCCAGGCCGAACCAGGCTAGATGGAGTATTAATATCACTTTACCACCAAAAACACAAAATGCAAAGTTTCATGTGTGATTTTGCCTGTTTCTTCTTTTCTTTCTGTTGTTGTTGGGATGTGTAACAACGCATTATGTAATAACAACGCATTATGTTATAAAACGACACAATATAGGCCTCATAAATGTGTTCTTCATGTAATAATCTGCCGCATTTTGAAATAAAAACCCAGATTTGCAGTATTTAATGAATTTAGCGATGTGTATTGACCAATGAAAGGTGATATTAATCTACTGAACAAAATGTATTTATCTTTTTGTATTTTCTTTTTAAATAGATTTTGAGTGACGCGTGATTTAAATTAATTAAATAAACATTTTATATACTGTTATAAAAAATGAATGAAGGCATCCATTTTGCTTGCTTATTACATAAAGCACCATATTAAATTTGTGTAAAAAAAAAAAGTGTAACCCCCCTTGTACATATATAATATTATAATGCAGGTTATTACATAATAAAGTGAATTTTTCAACATGTTGACATTTTACGACACAATGCGTTGTTGCAGGTTCTTTGTGGCGAACCAGCCAGGTTCAAAGCGTCGCAGCTGAACAATAACATAACATAACATGGAGGTGCATAATGTTATTTATGTTATTCCCCCCTCCCCCCCACCCCCCCGCCCCCTCCCATGGTTCTTTTTGTTTTTAAGAATCCCAGTAAACCTAGCAGTACTGAAGCTCAATGAACAAGCCATCTTAGACAAGTTGAAAAACAAGTGGTGGTATGACAAGGGGGAGTGTGGACACAAGGACTCCGGCAGAAAGGTCAGTTCAGTTCCTGGGGGGGTTGCTCGGCCCGGTCCCCCCACTTCACTCCCCCCTTCACCCCCTCACCCCTACACACACACACACACACACACACACACACACACACTGAGGCTCTTGTCTCCCACCTGTCATGCACTCTCTTTTCCTGGACACGTGGCTAAGAGCTAGCATGGCAGATTGGAGAGGAAAGAGCTCTGATTGGCTCCCCCCAGCTTCCTGTTGCAGAGGCCCCGCCCAATCTGGTGCTTTCCCTTCCGTTGCAAGGTTGCATGCTATTGGACGAGAAGACCTGAGACCATGTGACAGGAAACACCTGAGACCATGTGACAGGAAACACCTGAGAACATGTGACAGGAAACACCTGAGACCATGTGACAGGAAACACCTGAGACCATGTGACAGGAAACACCTGAGAACATGTGACAGGAAACACCTGAGAACATGTGACAGGAAACACCTGAGAACATGTGACAGCAGCCGCGTTGTTTTTTCATTTGAACCAAGAAACCAATTTTAGGACAAAAACATATGAGCAACGTTATATTAATTCATTCAAAAAACAGAAATATAGCTTCATGTTATTTAAAAATTATTATTATTTTAACGTATGGAAAACATTGTCCTTCACACATAGACACACACACACACACACACACACATAGACACACACACACACACACACACATAGACACACACACACACACACACACATAGACACACACACACACACACACACACACATAGCACACACACACACACACACACACATAGACACACACACACACACACACACATAGACACACACACACACACACACACACACATAGACACACACACACACACATAGACACACACACACACACACACACACATAGACACACACCCACACACACACACATAGAGACATACACACACACACACACATAGACAGACACACACACACATAGACACACACACACACACACACACATAGACACACACACACACACACATAGAGACACACACACAGAGACAGAGACACACACAGAGACACACACAAAAAAAACTAAAAAACTGATTTTGGAAAATGGAAAAATGGAATTAATGTTTTCATTTTTGGTTTAAATCTAAAACGTCTTTAAATATAAAATATATCATAATAGGGCAGAAGGCATTAACTAACTGATATATAATACTATAATAACATATTTGAACACGCTGCTATTTTGCAAGTTCTCCCACTTAGAAATCATGGAGGGTCTGAAATTGTCATCGTAGGTGCATGTCCACTGTGAGAGACACAATCTAAAAAAAACATCCAGAAATCACAATGTATGATTTTTTAACTATTTATTTGTATGATACAGCTGGAAATAAGTATTTGAACACCTGTCTATCAGCTAGAATTCTGACCCTCAAAGACCTGTTAGTCTGCCTTCAAAATGTCCACCTCCACTCCATTTATTATCCTAAATTAGATGCACCTGTTTGAGGTCGTTAGCTGCATAAAGACACCTGTCCACCCCATACAATCAGTAAGAATCCAACTACTAACATGGCCAAGACCAAAGAGCTGTCCAAAGACACTGGAGACAAAATTGTCCACCTCCACAAGGCTGGAAAGGGCTACGGGGACATGTCCAAGCAGCTTGGTGAAAAAAGGTCCACTGTTGGAGCAATCATTAGAAAATGGAAGAAGCTAAACATGACTGTCAATCTCCCTCGGACTGGGGCTCCATGCAAGATCTCACCTCGTGGGGTCTCAATGATCCTAAGAAAGGTGAGAAATCAGCCCAGAACTACACGGGAGGAGCTGGTCCAGGACCTGAAAAGAGCTGGGACCACCGTTTCCAAGGTTACTGTTGGTAATACACTAAGACGTCATGGTTTGAAATCATGCATGGCACGGAAGGTTCCCCTGCTTAAACCAGCACATGTCAAGGCCGTCTTAAGTTTGCCAATGACCATTTGGATGATCCAGAGGAGTCATGGGAGAAAGTCATGTGGTCAGATGAGACCAAAATAGAACTTTTTGGTCATAATTCCACTAACGGTGTTTGGAGGAAGAAGAATGATGAGGACCATCCCAAGAACACCATCCCTACTGTGAAGCATGGGGGGGTAGCATCATGCTTTGGGGGTGTTTTTCTGCACATGGGACAGGGCGACTGCACTGTAATAAGGAGAGGAGGACCGGGGCCATGTATTGGGAGATTTTGGGGAACAACCTCCTTCCCTCAGTTAGAGCATTGAAGATGGGTCGAGGCTGGGTCTTCCAACATGACAATGACCCGAAGCACACAGCCAGGAGAACCAAGGAGGGCTCTGGAAGAAGCAGATCAAGGTTCTGGGGGGGCCTAGCCAGTCTCCAGACCTAGACCCAATAGAGAATCTTTGGAGGGAGCTCAAACTCCGTGTTTCTCAGCAACAGCCCAGAAACCTGACTGATCTAGAGAAGATCTGTGTGGAGGAGTGGGCCAAAATCCCTTCTGCAGTGTGTCAAACCTGGTGAAGAACTACAGGAAACGTTTGACCTCTGGAACTGCAAACAAAGGCTACTGGACCAAATATTAACATTGATTTTCTCAGGTGTTCAAATACTTATTTGCAGCTGTATCATACAAATAAATAGTTAAAAAATCATACATTGTGATTTCTGGATGTTTTTTTAGATTATGTCTCTCACAGTGGACATGCACCTACGATGACAATTTCAGACCCCTCCATGATTTCTAAGTGGGAGAACTTGCAAAATAGCAGCGTGTTCAAATACTTATTTTCCTCACTGTATATATATAAGATAAATTTGTCCGTTTCTTGCTTTCTTGGGTCGAATGAAAAAACAAATTAAATATGAAATGACACGGATATGATTTATTTCTTTTATGATCTAACGTGGATAATATTATTAATATATAAATATAATCTGACGTGGATAATAATATTAATACATAGATAATAATATTAATATATAGATGTATTCTAACTTCCAGGTTGAGACAAGGTTTTGCTTTGTTTCCCTCACTCTGCATTTTTCTGCATGAAGCTGCATGTCACACGGAAATATTATTATTATTAATGTGTAGTGAATGTGACATACATAACTCCCCATGTTGCTGAGGGTGGTGCCACACGCCTTTGATCTACTGCCTTGGTCGCCGCGGGTAACGGTAGCTGTTCGGGGAGCGTGGCCCTTTAAATGTTGGGATGCGTGATGCCGTGGGACGTTGTGGGGGGGGGCATTTCCACACTTTCAGTTCGGGGTCACCAGTGTGGAAACTGCAGCGAGATGCAGGAGACAGTTTCTGCGTGGCGCGTTTATTTAATATATAAACAGAATAAGGACCCCCCCCCCCCACAACGTCCCACGGCATCACGCATCCCAACATTTAAAGGGCCACGCTCCCCGAACAGCTACCGTTACCCGCGGCGACCAAGGCAGTAGATCAAAGGCGTGTGGCACCACCCTCAGCAACATGGGAAATTATGTATGTCACATTCACTACAATATTATAATATAGTATCACGAGAGGCGGGTCGAGGCCGGACGATTACATAACTTCCATAACTTCCATAAACTGTGAGATTCTCTTTTAGGCTCCATCTGCACCGCTACGGTTCAGTTTAGTTGAAAATTTGAATAATTTGAGAGGAAGAAATTTGAATATTTTCAGCAGAAAGTTACAATATTCTACAATTTTATATTTAGATATTTTACAAAGAAGTCAAATAATTTTTGAAATAAATGTGAATACTCTGAGGGACAGAATTCTGAATATTTAGAGGATAAAATCTGGATATTTTGAGTAAAAATTGCAATATTTGTGGAAAAAAAAGTAATTTCTTTTAAGAAATAGCAAACATTTTGAAGAACAGAAGTCTGAATATTTTAGTAAAAAAAAAAAAATGGAATATTTGTAAAAAAAAGCCGTGTAATTTTGGAAAAACAAAATTGAGGTAAAAATGTCTGAATATTTTGAGGAAAAATCCCAATATTTGTGGAAATTTTTTTGAGGAATATTCACACTTTTAAAGAATAAAAGTGAATATTTTAGTTTAAAATATTGAATATTTTTCAAAAAAAGTCGGTTAATTTTTTAAAATTGTCTGACTAATTAGCGGAAAAAAATCTGATAATCCCAGTAAAAAAAGTTGGAACATTTTTGTAATCAAATTAGAGTATTTTTTCATAAATCTTATAATTTTTGAAAAGTATTTAAATATGTTTGAATATTTTGAGGAAAAATCCCAATATTTATGGAAAAACATTAAATTATGAGAAATATTCACAATTTTGAAGAAAAAAAGTCTGAAAACTTATAATAATTAATAATTATAATAATAAATATTTTGAGAGAATTGGATAAATATAATTTTAACAGAGAAGTCGTAGCGCTGTGGGCGGAGCCTAAAGGGCAGAACTTACGGACTGGCCCTTTAAGGCTCCTTCCTCCTCCGGCCTCCTCAGCGCAGCCTTTAAAACACGGAGACGTTAGAAAAGATGACGCTGTGATGTCACGGCTGTCTGCCACGTGATTGGTTGTCCCTGACCCCGCCCCTCTGCCGACAGGACAAGACGAGCGCGCTCAGTCTGAGCAACGTGGCCGGCGTGTTCTACATCCTGATTGGAGGGCTCGGCCTCGCCATGCTGGTGGCGCTGGTCGAGTTCTGCTACAAGTCCCGCATCGAGTCCCGGCGCATGAAGGTGAGACAGGCAGAGGGACAGACAGGCAGAGGGACAGACAGGCAGAGGGACAGACAGATTATTATAATTATTAGTAAAACCTTGTGTTGTCCCTCTTCTCTGTCTTACAGGAACTCATCGACGCCGCCGTGAGCAGCAGCCTCGGCGGGATGGCGGGCGGCTATGGAGGGGGAGGGGGGGCAGGGGGGGGAGTGTCTGGGGGGGGATGGGGGGGAGCGTCTGGGGGGGAGGGGGGAGAGAACGGACGCGTGGTGGCCCACGACTTCCCCAAAGCCGGAACCCAAGGGTTACCCTGCATGAGCAAGTCTGCTGGTCTGGGACTGTCCTCCACAGGCATGTGATCACAACGGAGGCCGCTGGTTGGACGGGACTGTCTGCCTGTCTGTCCCTTTGTCTGTCTCTCTGTCTGTCTGTCTGTCTGTCTGTCTCTATCTCTGTCTGTTTGTCTGAGTAGATGGAGGACGAGAGAGAAGATGGAGGGAGAAGATGGAGGATGGAGAGAGAAGATGGAGGATGAGAGAGAAGATGGAGGGAGAAGATGGAGGATGAGGGAGAAGATAGAGGGAGAAGATGGAGGATGAGGGAGAAGATGGAGGGAGAAGATGGAGGATGAGAGAGAAGATGGAGGGAGAAGATGGAAGATGAGAGAGAAGATGGAGGGAGAAGATGGAGGATGAGGGAGAAGATGGAGGGAGAAGATGGAGGATGAGGGAGAAGATGGAGGGAGAAGTTGGAAGATGAGAGAGAAGATGGAGGGAGAAGATGGAGGATGAGAGAGAAGATGGAGGGAGAAGATGAAGGTGAGAAGATGGAGGATGAGGGAGAAGATGGAGGATGAGAGAGAAGATGGAGGGAGAAGATAGAGGGAGAAGATGGAGGATGAGAGAGAAGATGGAGGGAGAAGATGGAGGATGAGAGAGGAGATGGAGGAGAGAGAGAAGATGGAGGATGAGAGAGAAGATGGAGGGATGAGAGAGAAGATGGAGGATGAGAGAGAAGATGGAGGGAGAAGATGGAGGATGAGAGAGAAGATGGAGGGAGGAGATGGAGGATGAGAGTGGAGATGGAGAAGATGAGAGAAGATGGAGAGAGAAGATGGAGGATGAGAGAGGAGATGGAGGATGAGAGAGAAGATGGAGGATGAGAGAGAAGATGGAGGACGGAGCAGAAGGAGAACTCTGATGAACACGAGCACCTGAACACAACACAACCAACTGGACTCTAAGAACTACTTTTCTACTTCCAGCGAACGCCTCGTCTTCTGCATTAAAGGAACCAGCGGAGGGATACGTAGTTAGACCTCACGCTCTTCCTCCCCCCACCCCCCGTAAGGTCCACGTGTGTGTGTGTGTGTCTCTGTGTGTGTGTGTGTGTGTGTGTGTGTGTGTGTGTTCCCCCCCTTAGTCCATGGCCGTAATAATAAGTACCAGTGTGAAGGATTTGGGGTCTTCCCTCCAGAAAATGTTCTTTTTTAATTAAAAGTATGCAATACCACGTAATATTTTGTATTCTCACCATGTATCTGTGTCTAAATGTTGTAAAGCTGCCCTGCCACGGCAAACCTGCTGTTAGCCAATCAGAGCCAAGCATGTGTGAGGCATAGAGTCCAGGTTTCTGGATATCTGTCCTGTGTTTTTTTCTGGTCTTGAACGCATCACGAAGCAGCAGAACTTTTCTACTCTGAATCAGGAATAATCACGTTTCTATATGAATGATTCACCAGACCATGTTGTTCTGATTCATCATCAATCAGATCAGTTACTCTGTTTAATAAAAACTATGAACAGTACCTTGACTTTTGTGTTTTTTGTAGTATTTTGTTTTATGTGTGTACTTAATATCATCATCGAACTGTAGAAAACCTGTTTTATACTGAGACTAATAACTATTTTCATCATGCTATACTATGACTTTTTATACTTTATTCATAATATATATTATAATATTAATATTTCTTCTGTAGATCTTTCCATGTTTATTACCTCATTAACACACAGCTCTGGGTCTCACTCTGCACAAAAGGTTTTTATTTATTTCTAATATTGGGTTCGTTCTGAACATTTTGGATCAGTTACCTTAAAAGATTAATTTCAGAAGAAAAGTAGAAGACATCAAGTAGAAACAAGCTGTAATGTTACCCTACAGGACAGATGTTCAGCATCAGGTAGAAACAAGCTGTAATGTAACCCTACAGGACAGATGTTCAACATCAGGTAGAAACAAGCTGTAATGTTACCCTACAGGACAGATGTTCAGCATCAGGTAGAAACAAGCTGTAATGTTACCCTACAGGACAGATGTTCAGCATCAGGTAGAAACAAGCTGTAATGTTACCCTACAGGACAGATGTTCAGCATCAGGGAGAAACAAGCTGTAATGTCACCCTACAGGACAGATGTTCAGCATCAGGTAGAAACAAGCTGTAATGTCACCCTACAGGACAGATGTTCAGCATCAGGCAGAAACAAGCTGTAATGTTACCCTACAGGACAGATGTTCAGCATCAGGCAGAAACAAGCTGTAATGTTACCCTATCGGACAGATGTTCAGCATCAGGGAGAAACAAGCTGTAATGTTACCCTACAGGACAGATGGTCAGCATCAGGGAGAAACAAGCTGTAATGTTACCCTACAGGACAGATGTTCAGCATCAGGTAGAAACAAGCTGTAATGTTACCCTACAGGACAGATGTTCAGGGAGAAACAAGCTGTAATGTTACCCTACAGGACAGATGTTCAGCATCAGGTAGAAACAAGCTGTAATGTTACCCTACAGGACAGATGTTCAGCATGAGGTAGAAACAAGCTGTAATGTTACCCTACAGGACAGATGTTCAGCATCAGGTAGAAACAAGCTGTAATGTTACCCTACAGGACAGATGTTCAGCATCAGGTAGAAACAAGCTGTAATGTTACCCTACAGGACAGATGTTCAGCATCAGGGAGAAACAAGCTGTAATGTCACCCTACAGGACAGATGTTCAGCATCAGGTAGAAACAAGCTGTAATGTCACCCTACAGGACAGATGTTCAGCATCAGGCAGAAACAAGCTGTAATGTTACCCTACAGGACAGATGTTCAGCATCAGGCAGAAACAAGCTGTAATGTTACCCTACAGGACAGATGTTCAGCATCAGGGAGAAACAAGCTGTAATGTTACCCTACAGGACAGATGTTCAGCATCAGGTAGAAACAAGCTGTAATGTTACCCTACAGGACAGATGTTCAGCATCAGGTAGAAACAAGCTGTAATGTTACCCTACAGGACAGATGTTCAGCATCAGGGAGAAACAAGCTGTAATGTTACCCTACAGGACAGATGTTCAGGGAGAAACAAGCTGTAATGTAACCCTACAGGACAGATGGTCAGCATCAGGTAGAAACAAGCTGTAATGTTACCCTACAGGACAGATGTTCAGCATCAGGGAGAAACAAGCTGTAATGTTACCCTACAGGACAGATGTTCAGCATCAGGTAGAAACAAGCTGTAATGTAACCCTACAGGACAGATGTTCAGGGAGAAACAAGCTGTAATGTTACCCTACAGGACAGATGTTCAGCATCAGGTAGAAACAAGCTGTAATGTTACCCTACAGGACAGATGTTCAGGGAGAAACAAGCTGTAATGTTACCCTACAGGACAGATGTTCAGCATCAGGTAGAAACAAGCTGTAATGTTACCCTACAGGACAGATGTTCAGCATCAGGTAGAAACAAGCTGTAATGTTACCCTACAGGACAGATGTTCAGCATCAGGTAGAAACAAGCTAAAATGACTGATTATTTACATGGAGTCTGGTGGGTTTGGTTGATATAAACCATCAGAAAAATGCCAGAAACAAGCGACAACAACATTGAAAAGTTCACATTTCTGGGTCCGTTCTCTCAGCCGATGAAGAGGAAATGGCGTCAAAAAGATTCGGACAAAAAACTATAAAAAGGAGGAAAAAACTTTGGAAAAAATAAAAAATAAAGTCTGAAAAATGTGATAAGAAGGTCTCAGCTGATGATAAAGACTCTGGGCCCTTCCTCTCAGCTGATGATGAAGACTTCCTCTCAGCTGATGATGAAGACTTCCTCTCAGCTGATGATGAAGACTTCCTCTCAGCTGATGATGAAGACTTCCTCTCAGCTGATGATGAAGACTCTGGGCCCTTCCTCTCAGCTGATGATAAAGACTCTGGGCCCTTCCTCTCAGCTGATGATGAAGACTTCCTCTCAGCTGATGATGAAGACTTCCTCTCAGCTGATGATGAAGACTTCCTCTCAGCTGATGATGAAGACTTCCTCTCAGCTGATGATGAAGACTTCCTCTCAGCTGATGATGAAGATATTCCTCTCAGCTGATGATGAAGACTTCCTCTCAGCTGATGATGAAGACTTCCTTTCAGCTGATGATGAAGACTTCCTCTCAGCTGATGATGAAGATATTCCTCTCAGCTGATGATGAAGATATTCCTCTCAGCTGATGATGATGATGATGAAGACTTCCTCCCAGCTGATGATGAAGACTCTGGGCCCTTCCTCTCAGCTGATGATGAAGACCTTCCTCTCAGCTGATGATGATGATGATGAAGACTTCCTCTCAGCTGATGATGAAGACTCTGGGCCCTTCCTCTCAGCTGATGATGAAGACCTTCCTCTCAGCTGATGATGATGATGATGAAGACTTCCTCTCAGCTGATGATGAAGACTCTGGGACCTTCCTCCCTCATCGGAGGCAGGCTGTCTATCACCATGTTGTCCATCAGTCCGTATTTATCTTCTTTTTTTCCTGCTGCGTGTCCATTGGCTGGAACCTCGGGAAGCCCCTCCCTCTCCACCCGCGGAGCCAGCTGGTTGGTCAGCTGCTTCATGGTCACCTGAAACAGACCAATAGGTAAACAGGACGTGGCCCAGCCTCCTCTGCACGTTTCATCTTTACCTTCAACAGTGATGAAGAGTAAAGACAGGTTTCCCCTTCTGGGACATGGACGGCGTCAAAATGACCCCCGGGAACTTATTATCCACTTTCTGTTGTTTTTTGTCAACTTTTTATCAACTTTATCTCAACTTTTTGTCACTTTTTATCAACTTTTTGAAGGTTTTTGTGATTGTTTTTAGCTTTTTGTAAACTTTTAGTAGCTTTTTGTGATTGTTTTGTAGCTTTTAGTCAACTTTTTGTAGCTTTGTTTCAACTTTGTCAACTTTTTGACATTTTTATTGTCAACTTTTTGTAGTGTTTTGTCACTTTTTGTCAACTTTTAGTAGCTTTTTTTGATTGTTTTGTAGCTTTTTGTCAATTTCTTTGTCAACTTTTTGTCAACTTTATTTCAACTTTTTGTCAACTTGTTGCAGGTTTTTGTCAAGTTTTTGTCAACCTTAGTAGCTTTTTGTGATTGTTTTGTAGCTTTTTGTCAACATTTTGTAGCTTTTTGTCACTTTTTGTAACTTTTTGTAACTTTTTGTCAATTTTTTGTCAATTTTTTGTCAATTTTTTCTTAACTTTGTCAACTTTTTGTAGCTTTTTGTGATTGTTTTGTAGCTTTTTGTCAACTTTATGTAAACTTTTTGTTACTTTTTGTCAACTTTATGTCAACTTTTTTTAGCTTTTTGTCAACTTTTAGTAACTTTTAGTCAATTTTTTGTCAATTTTTGTCAATTTTTTCTCAACTTTTTCTCAACGTTTTGTAGCTTTTTCTCAACGTTTTGTAGCTTTTTGTCAACTTTATGTAAACTTTTTGTTACTTTTTGTCAACTTTATGTCAACTTTTTGTAGCTTTTTGTCAACTTTTTGTCAACTTTTAGTAACTTTTTGTCAACTTTTTGTCAATTTTTGTCAATTTTTTCTCAACTTTTTCTCAACGTTTTGTAAGTTTTGTAGCTTTTTGTCAACTTTTTGTAGCTTTTTGTGATTGTTTTGTAGCTTTTTGTCAACTTTTTGTATTTTTGTGTCAATTTTTTGTCAATTTTTTGTCAATTTTTGTCACTTTTTGTCACTTTTTGTGAATGTTTTGTAGTTTATAGTTAGCTTTTTGTTACTTTTTCTCAACTTTTTCTCAACTTTTTGTTAAATTTTGTCAACTTCTTATAGTTTTTTGTCAGTTTTTGTCAACTTTTGGTCACCTTTCTCGTTTTTAATCAACTTTGTCAATTTTTTGTAGCTATTTGTCACTTTGTTACTTTTTGTCAAATTTTTGCAAACTTTTTGTACCTTTTTCTCAACTTTTTGTTACATTTTGTCATTTATTTGTAAATTTTTGTCACTTTTATAAAACTGTCACTTTTTGTTTTGTTTAGTTAATTTTTTGTACCTTTTTGTTAACTTTGTGTCCCTTTTTATCAACTTTTAATAGCTTTTTATGATTGTTTTGTAGCTTTTTGTCAACTTTATGTCAACTTTTTGTAGCTTTTTGCCAACTTTTTCTCAACTTTTTGTAACTTTTTCTCAACTTTTTGTAGCTTTTTGTCAATTTTTTGTGATTGTTTTTTCACTTTTTGTCAACTTTTTGTCAACTTTTTGTCAACTTTTTGTAGCTTTTTGTGATTGTTTTTTCACTTTTTGACAACTTTTTGTGATTGTTTTTTCACTTTTTGTCAACTTTCTGTCAACTTTCTGTCAACTTTTTGTAGCTTTTTGTCAATTTTTTTTTAACTTTTTGTCAACTTTTAGTAGCTTTTTGTAATTGTTTTGTAGCTTTTTGTCACTTTATGTCAATTTTTTTTCACTTTTTGTCAAATTTTTGTGAAGTTGTTGTACCTTTTTCTCAACTTTTTGTGACTTTTTGTTACATTTTGTCAATTTTTTTTAGCTTTTTGTCACTTTTATAAAACTGTCACTTTTTATTTTGTTTTATCAACGTTATGAAGCTTTATGTGGAAAAGCACCTGTACGTCTCTGAAGAGCTGCAGCATGGCCACGCCCACCACGATGACCAGGAAGGAGGCGAGCACGGCGGCCACGGCGGCGGCGGCCATCTTGTTCCACTCCTGGAAGAGGACGACGGAGGTGAGCAGCACCACGGAGGTGAAGAGGACGTAGTACACGGGGAAGACCAGCACCGTGGGGAAGGTGTCCAGAGACCGGTTCAGGTAGTTCACCTACACACACACACACACACACACACACACACACACAGACACACACGCACACACACACACACACACACACACACACAGACACACACAGAGACACACACACACATTTTTCGTGTGAACAGATAAACTCTCTGACACGTCACTTAATATTATTATTATTATTATTATTATTATTAAAAGGGTAAAAAGTATTACAACAACTCTGAGACACCCTCTTCACATGCATAATAATATGAATGTGGGTAAGGGATGATGTAGACAGGCAGGGGGGGGGGCCAGCTCACCTGTGTTACTATGGAGATGATGAGTGTGACAAGCAGGATCCAGGTGAGAGGACGACCCAGCACTGAAACATCAGAGGACACTACAGAGACACAGAGACACAGGGAGACAGAGACACAGAGAGACAGAGACACAGAGACACAGAGACACAGAGACACAGAGAGACAGAGACACAGAGAGACAGAGAGACAGAGACACAGAGACACAGAGAGACAGAGACACAGAGAGGCAGAGAGACAGAGACACAGAGACACAGAGACACAGAGAGACAGAGAGACAGAGAGACAGAGACACAGAGACACAGGGAAACAGAGACACAGAGACACAGAGAGACAGAGACACAGAGACACAGAGACACAGAGAGACAGAGACACAGAGAGACAGAGACACAGAGAGGCAGAGAGACAGAGACACAGAGACACAGAGAGACAGAGACACAGGGAGACAGAGAGACAGAGAGACAGAGACACAGGGAGACAGAGACACAGAGAGACAGAGACACAGAGACACAGAGACAGAGAGGCAGAGAGACAGAGACACAGAGAGACAGAGACACAGGGAGACAGAGACAGAGACACAGAGAGACAGAGACACAGAGACACAGGGAGACAGAGACACAGAGAGACAGAGAGACAGAGACACAGAGAGACAGAGAGACAGAGACACAGAGACACAGAGACACAGAGACACAGGGAAACAGAGACACAGAGACACAGAGAGACAGAGAGACAGAGACACAGAGACACAGAGACACAGGGAAACAGAGACACAGAGACACAGAGAGACAGAGACACAGAGAGACAGAGAGACAGAGACACAGAGACACAGAGACACAGGGAAACAGAGACACAGAGACACAGAGAGACAGAGACACAGAGAGACAGAGACACAGAGAGAGAGAAAAAGAGACAGAGACAGTATTAGGGATCCCTACTGTTGTGTAGTGTAGTGTTGTGTAGTTGTGTGTCTGTGTGTGTGTACCCGTGCTGAGGACCAGGGCCAGGCCCTTCACGGAGGACACGGTGAAGGCTCCCAGCAGGGAACAGATGCTGATGTAGACCAGGATGTTGGAGCAGCCGAACCGCGGAGACAAGTAACACACCAGGAGGACGCACAACAGCAACACAACGGACCCAAACACCAGGAACCCTACACACACACACACAGAGAGACACACACACACAGAGACACACACACACACAGAGACACACACACACACACACACACACACACAGAGAGGCACACACACACAGAGACACACACACACAGAGACACACACACACACAGAGACACACACACACACACACACACACACACACAGAGAGACACACACACACACACACATACACACACAGCGAGAGAGACACACACACACAGACACATACAGAGAATCACATACAGGTACATATATATATATATTTAAATATACATACAGTGAGGAAAATTAGTATTTGAACACGCTGCTATTTTGCAAGTTCTCCCACTTAGAAATCATGGAGGGTCTGAAATTGTCATCGTAGGTGCATGTCCACTGTGAGAGACATAATCTAAAAAAACATCCAGAAATCACAATGTATGATTTTTTAACTATTTATTTGTATGATACAGCTGTAAATAAGTATTTGAACACCTGAGAACATCAATGTTAATATTTGGTCCAGTAGCCTTTGTTTGCAGTTCCAGAGGTCAAACGTTTCCTGTAGTTCTTCACCAGGTTTGACACACTGCAGAAGGGATTTTGGCCCACTCCTCCACACAGATCTTCTCTAGATCAGTCAGGTTTCTGGGCTGTCGCTGAGAAACACGGAGTTTGAGCTCCCTCCAAAGATTCTCTATTGGGTTTAGGTCTGGAGACTGGCTAGGCCCCCCCAGAACCTTGATCTGCTTCTTCCAGAGCCCTCCTTGGTTCTCCTGGCTGTGTGCTTCGGGTCATTGTCATGTTGGAAGACCCAGCCTCGACCCATCTTCAATGCTCTAACTGAGGGAAGGAGGTTGTTCCCCAAAATCTCCCAATACATGGCCCCGGTCCTCCTCTCCTTAATACAGTGCAGTCGCCCTGTCCCATGTGCAGAAAAACACCCCCAAAGCATGATGCTACCCCCCATGCTTCACAGTAGGGATGGTGGTCTTGGGATGGTCCTCATCATTCTTCTTCCTCCAAACACGGTTAGTGGAATTATGACCAAAAAGTTCTATTTTGGTCTTATCTGACCACATGACTTTCTCCCATGACTCCTCTGGATCATCCAAATGGTCATTGGCAAACTTAAGACGGGCCTTGACATGTGCTGGTTTAAGCAGGGGAACCTTCCGTGCCATGCATGATTTCAAACCATGACGTCTTAGTGTATTACCAACAGTAACCATGGAAACGGTGGTCCCAGCTCTTTTCAGGTCATTGGCCAACATCCTCCCTTGTAGTTCTGGGCTGATTTCTCACCTTTCTTAGGATCATTGAGACCCCACGAGGTGAGATCTTGCATGGAGCCCCAGTCCGAGGGAGATTGAC
>CM057249.1:616870-626000 GCA_029931835.1 Etheostoma nigrum
CTAAACACTCAGCTGGTTAGGTCCTTTAACATGTTGTTATACCTGCACGTACAATGCAGGTATTACATTAGTATATTAGTATATGAGTATATTAGTATTAGTATATTAGTATATTAGTATATTAGTATATGAGTATATTAGTATTAGTATATTAGTATATTAGTATATTAGTATTAGTATATTAGTATATTTATAAATGAGTATATTAGTACTTTTACTGCAGTAAAGGATCTGATACTTCTCGGTTCTCACCGTTTTTGCACGTCTCGTTGTTCAGGTGAACGTCTTCCATCACGATCAACACAACCGGACAGTTCACCGGTAAAAAACCCGGTATTCAACCGGACAGTTCACCGGTAAAAAACCCGGTATTCAACCGGACAGTTCACCGGTAATAACCCGGTATTCAACCGGACAGTTCACCGGTAATAACCCGGTATTCAACCGTACAGTTCACAGGTAATAACCCGGTATTCAACTGGTGATTTCTCGGTTTCCAACCGGACAGTTCCCACTCAGTTATCGCTGTGTCCCCACGGTGTTCCTCCGGTGTTCCTCCGGTGTTCTCACGGTGAATTCCCCGACAGGTCCCGCTGTTCTCCCCGGTCCACCGGTACATCCAGAGGGCTGAGCCGGGCGCAGGCTCTCTTCTCCGGGGTGAGCAGCGTCTGAAGAGCCGGGCAGCGGAGCGTTGCACAGGTAAACAAAGCAACACCTGACCCCACCCAGCTGCGCCCCGCCCTCCCCGCCGGGCGGAGCCGCCGATGTGTGCTCAGCAAACACCTGAGCAACAGGTGGATGAGGTGGAGATGGAGACGTTGTATTGGTCGGTTTTCGCCGCCATGTTAGTAGTTAACGTTAGTAGTTAGTGTAGTTTATCAGTTTATCTGTGTGTAGCGCTGTGTGTGTGTGTGTGTGTGTGTGTGGTGGGAGGGGGGGGTGAGTGTATGTTTGTGTGCAAGTGTGTGCGTGTATGTGTATGTGTATGTATGTGTGTGTGTGTGTCTGTGTGTGTGTGTCTGTGTGTGTGTGTGTCTGTGTGTCTGTGTATGTATGTGTGTGTGTGTCTGTTTGTGTGTGTGTGTGTCTGTGTGTGTGTGCGTCTGTGTGTGTGTGTGTGTGTGTGTGTGTGTGTGTGTGTGTGTGTGTGTGTCGTGTGTGTGTGTGTGTGTCTGTGTGTGTGTGCGTCTGTTTGTGTGTGTGTCTGTGTGTGTGTGTGTGTATGTGTGTGTGTGTGTCTGTGTGTGTGTGTCTGTGTGTGTGTGTGTCTGTTTGTGTGTGTGTCTGTGTGTGTGTGTGTGTGTGTCTGTTTGTGTGTGTGTCTGTGTGTGTGTGTCTGTGTATGTATGTGTGTGTGTGTGTCTGTGTGTGTGTCTGTGTATGTATGTGTGTGTGTGTGTGTGTGTGACAAATAAGAGAAATAAACACAACATAGCTCAATGTCTCAATTCACAAAAGATTTATTTTGTAGGAAAAATAGTTTCATAAATTTCTCAACATTTGTTTGTCAGAAAGGGGAAGGGCAGGCTAAGTTAACCACATAGCTAAGCTATGCTAAGCTAGGCTAGGCTAGGCCAGGCTAGGCCGGCGGGGGTTTAGTTGCAGTAGTTCTGCAGGTCGAAGATGTTGCATGGCCGGTGGCAGCACTGCTCCACGATGCCGCGCTTCACCATCATCTCCATCTGGTCCTTGAAGGCGAACTCCGCCACCTCGTTGTCACCGCCCGCCGCCGCGCCCACCTTCGGGGGGAGGAAACCTGGCGGGGCAAACACACGGGGGGGGGGAGGATCAGGGGTTAAAGGGTAGTTTCAGCATGTTTCAACCTGGAACCTGAAATTGGTTGAGAACGTATCTCTCAGTTAGCGTCCACTAAAGGTTGTGTTGCTGCTGACAGACTCAGATTATTATTCTAAGTGTGTGACAACATTATGGGATGGATCCCTACAGAGATAGAGCTTTTAGTTAAAGAGGAAGATCCTTTTAGTTTAACATGAAACAGAAATCACCATCACCAAACCCACCAGACTCCATGTAAATAATCACTACTTTTAGCGTGTATAGAGCAGCATATCTCCACCAGACTCCATGTAAATAATCACTACTTTTAGTGTGTATTGAGCACATATCTCCACCAGACTCCATGTAAATAATCACTACTTTTAGCGTGTATAGAGCAGCATATCTCCACCAGACTCCATGTAAATAATCACTACTTTTAGCGTGTATAGAGCAGCATATCTCCACCAGACTCCATGTAAATAATCACTACTTTTAGTGTGTATTGAGCAGCATATCTCCACCAGACTCCATGTAAATAATCACTACTTTTAGCGTGTATAGAGCAGCATATCTCCACCAGACTCCATGTAAATAATCACTACTTTTAGCGTGTATAGAGCAGCATATCTCCACCAGACTCCATGTAAATAATCACTACTTTTAGCTGTATAGAGCAGCATATCTCCACCAGACTCCATGTAAATAATCACTACTTTTAGCGTGTATAGAGCAGCATATCTCCACCAGACTCCATGTAAATAATCACTACTTTTAGCGTGTATAGAGCAGCATATCCACCAGACTCCATGTAAATAATCACTACTTTTAGCGTGTATAGAGCAGCATATCTCCACCAGACTCCATGTAAATAATCACTACTTTTAGCGTGTATAGAGCAGCATATGAATGAAGTGTGTTTGACGATGATAAAAGTAGTGATTATTTACATGGAGTCTGGTGTAAAACAAAAATTACAAAAATATTTTTGTAGCTTTTAAAGTGAGTAAAACTACTAAAGAGTTAGGATTAGGATATTGTGGGTCTCACCCATCAGGGGGTCCACGTCTCTCTTGGGGTTGTAGAAGAAGCCTCGGTCCCCGCAGACCAGGTACAGCGCGTCCACCAGGTGAGAGCCGCACAGGTGCTGCGGCTGCGCTGCGGCCTGGCAGCCGGGCCACGACACCAGCAGCACGGCCAGCAGAGAGACGCACTGGAGCCACAGAGCCGCCATGACACAGGAGGAAGAGGAGAGCTGGAGGGGGGTGAGGGGGGGCAAAACGTTAGGAGGCAAAACCTTGAAAAAGGTCGACAGGAGAATCGTTGAAAAGGAGATTAATAACCATTGAAAAAAGTGACAAAAAAGTTGCAAAATATGCCGAAACTTGCAAAAAAAAGGACAAAAACGGGAAAAGCAGCAAAAGAGGAAATGGAAACCAGAAGTGTGAACGAGGCCGAAGACGTCAGAGAGAAACCTATGAGAGACCTGTCCAGGAATGCTGCCCGGCTCCGTCAGCTCCTCTCCCCTGGACTGGTCGTCTCAGTGATGAAGGTGAGTCCAGGTGTAAGGGGTCTAAGGTGGGACCCTAAACCCTACTCAACAATTACGGGTTCACCTAGTCGGCTACTAGACTGCAAGGGTTAGAGACGGCCCAGGACACAGAGACAAGAGACAAAACAGAGACAGTAACGTCTAGAAAGGATAGAAGTGAGGAGATAAAAACGAAGAAGAAGAGACTCTGGGATGAAGAGGAGTAACTGACCTGAAGAAGAAGAGGAGACTCTGGGATGAAGAGGACTAACTGAGATCAGAGCCGGAGGATGTGAGGAAGAACAGAAACTCTGCTCTGCTTTTATACTGAAAACCTGAGAGGGGTGTGTGTGTGTGTGTGTGTGTGTGTGTGTGTGTGTGTGTATAGCACTCAGTAAAACAAACTGATCTAATGATCTGAGATGATCCGATTTCCTCTTATTGACGAACTCTGATAGCCAATCAGCTGTGTGTGTTTTGTTGAGCTCAGCAGCCGACAGATGCTGCTCTATACACACTAAAAGTAGTGATTATTTACATGGAGTCTGGTGGAGATATGCTGCTCTATACACGCTAAAAGTAGTGATTATTTACATGGAGTCTGGTGGAGATATGCTGCTCTATACACACTAAAAGTAGTGATTATTTACATGGAGTCTGGTGGAGATATGCTGCTCTATACACGCTAAAAGTAGTGATTATTTACATGGTCTGGTGGAGATATGCTGCTCTATACACACTAAAAGTAGTGATTATTTACATGGAGTCTGGTGGAGATATGCTGCTCTATACACACTAAAAGTAGTGATTATTTACATGGAGTCTGGTAGAGATATGCTGCTCTATACACGCTTAAAGTAGTGATTATTTACATGGAGTCTGGTGGAGATATGCTGCTCTATACACGCTAAAAGTAGTGATTATTTACATGGAGTCTGGTGGAGATATGCTGCTCTATACACGCTAAAAGTAGTGATTATTTACATGGAGTCTGGTGGAGATATGCTGCTCTATACATGCTAAAAGTAGTGATTATTTACATGGAGTCTGGTGGAGATATGCTGCTCTATACACGCTAAAAGTAGTGATTATTAACATGGAGTCTGGTGGAGATATGCTGCTCTATACATGCTAAAAGTAGTGATTATTTACATGGAGTCTGGTGGAGATATGCTGCTCTATACACGCTAAAAGTAGTGATTATTTACATGGAGTCTGGTGGAGATATGGTGCTCTATACACGCTAAAAGTAGTGATTATTTACATGGAGTCTGGTGGAGATATGCTGCTCTATACATGCTAAAAGTAGTGATTATTTACATGGAGTCTGGTGGAGATATGTTGCTCTATACATGCTAAAAGTAGTGATTATTTACATGGAGTCTGGTGGAGATATGCTGCTCTATACATGCTAAAAGTAGTGATTATTTACATGGAGTCTGGTGGAGATATGCTGCTCTATACATGCTAAAAGTAGTGATTATTTACATGGAGTCTGGTGGAGATATGTTGCTCTATACATGCTAAAAGTAGTGATTATTTACATGGAGTCTGGTGGAGATATGCTGCTCTATACACGCTAAAAGTAGTGATTATTTACATGGAGTCTGGTGGAGATATGCTGCTCTATACACGCTAAAAGTAGTGATTATTTACATGGAGTCTGGTGGAGATGAACAGAATCTTTCCAACACGCAGAGTGCTGCATGTTTGCAGGAGCTGAGAGGAAAACTCAGCCGACCGAGACGAGCGTCACCAACTGTTCATCACGGAAACACCAAGTTTTTCTGAGAATTAGAGTGAACACACCTCATCTCCAATTACCCAGAAAGCACTTCTGCTGCCTCATTGGTCACCTGAGAGTCCATCAATCCCATTTCCTGCAACGCAGCTCTTTCTTTAAAACACATCTTAAGTGGTGTAACAGGTGGATGGGTGCACGCACAAGTTTATGTCTCGTTGTTGTTTTTGTGTCTCTTTGTAGTTTTTTTGTGTCTTTGTTGTTGTTTTTGTGTCTCTTTGTAGTTGTTTTTGTGTCTTTGTTGTTGTTTTTATGTCTCTTTGAAGTTGTTTTTGTAGTTTTTTTCTCTTCGTATTTGTCTTTTGAATCTGTGTAGTTGTTTTGTGTCTTTAAAGTTTTTTGTCTCTTTGTAGTTCCTTTTGTGTCTCTTTTATTGTTTTTGTAGTTGTTTGTGTCTTTGTAGTTTTATTTTGTGTATTTGTAGTTGTTGTGCGTCTAGTTTGTGTCTCACACACACTTGTGAAGGTCTAGAGACATGATTTTAACTCCTGAAATTATACATTTATGTAAACACAAAACTGACATTAAACCAAAATCAAACACTTTTTAATTGATTTAAAAACCAGGATTGTGTTCACACACACACACACACACACACACGACACACACACACACACACACACACACACACACATACACACACACAGACACACACACACACACACACACACAGACACACACACATGCACGCACACACAGTCAGACACACACACACACACACACAGACACACACACACACACACAATCATACACACACACACACACACATCCATGTTGGTCGATGTTAATACCACAGTGAAAGTCGGGTTTAGACCCGGACTCTCTTGGTTAGGTGGAGTCAGTCGTGTCCTCCTCGCTGTAGTTCCACTCTCATCATTCTCAGCTTTCAACAAGAAGATAAAGAAAATCACACAGAGCTGCAATGTTTCTGTATTTATTGATTAAAATGACAGAAACAAGCGAGAATCAGAACTATTATGTATATTACTTACTGTAAATATGAAGGGAAAGAAGATCCCTGTCTACAACTATTACTATTATAATTTGGATGCAGATTGATCAGATCTATGAAGACAACAGCAACCTGTCTCTAGCTGCTGTGTCTGTCTCACATGGGGAACAGCAGGTGTCCACTGAAGGTGTTGTGGTGATTTCCGTTGTCGTACGCCAGACTGTTAGTCCACAGACGCACGAACACCACGTCTCCCGCCTCCAGCAGCAGGCTGGCGCCGTTAGACGCCGTCCCGTAGTGTTGAGCCTGTTGCTCATAGGCCAGGGCGATCTTCTCCGAGTTCTTCACCAGCACAGCAGCTGCAGGGTGGGCGCCGTTGTCCCCATGGGCCCCCACCCACCACTCAAAGTGGTACGCTCCTCTCACCGGGGCGGTGAACAGACCTGGAGGACGCACCGGACATATGTTCAGCATCAGGGAGAAACAAGCTGTAATGTTACCCTACAGGACAGATGTTCAGCATCAGGGAGAAACAAGCTGTAATGTTACCCTACAGGACAGATGTTCAGCATCAGGGAGAAACAAGCTGTAATGTTACCCTACAGGACAGATGTTCAGCATCAGGTAGAAACAAGCTGTAATGTTACCCTACAGGACAGATGTTCAGCATCAGGGAGAAACAAGCTGTAATGTTACCCTACAGGACAGATGTTCAGCATCAGGTAGAAACAAGCTGTAATGTAACCCTACAGGACAGATGTTCAGCATCAGGTAGAAACAAGCTGTAATGTTACCCTACAGGACAGATGTTCAGCATCAGGGAGAAACAAGCTGTAATGTTACCCTACAGGACAGATGTTCAGCATCAGGTAGAAACAAGCTGTAATGTTACCCTACAGGACAGATGTTCAGCATCAGGGAGAAACAAGCTGTAATGTTACCCTACAGGACAGATGTTCAGCATCAGGGAGAAACAAGCTGTAATGTTACCCTACAGGACAGATGTTCAGCATCAGGTAGAAACAAGCTGTAATGTTACCCTACAGGACAGATGTTCAGCATCAGGGAGAAACAAGCCGTAATGTTACCCTACAGGACAGATGTTCAGCATCAGGGAGAAACAAGCTGTAATGTTACCCTACAGGACAGATGTTCAGCATCAGGTAGAAACAAGCTGTAATGTTACCCTACAGGACAGATGTTCAGCATCAGGGAGAAACAAGCCGTAATGTTACACTACAGGACAGATGTTCAGCATCAGGGAGAAACAAGCTGTAATGTTACCCTACAGGACAGATGTTCAGCATCAGGTAGAAACAAGCCGTAATGTTACCCTACAGGACAGATGTTCAGCATCAGGGAGAAACAAGCCGTAATGTTACCCTACAGGACAGATGTTCAGCATCAGGGAGAAACAAGCTGTAATGTTACCCTACAGGACAGATGTTCAGCATCAGGTAGAAACAAGCTGTAATGTAACCCTACAGGACAGATGTTCAGCATCAGGTAGAAACAAGCTGTAATGTTACCCTACAGGACAGATGTTCAGCATCAGGTGGAAACAAGCTGTAATGTAACCCTACAGGACAGATGTTCAGCATCAGGGAGAAACAAGCTGTAATGTTACCCTACAGGACAGATGTTCAGCATCAAGTAGAAACAAGCTGTAATGTTACCCTACAGGACAGATGTTCAGCATCAGGTAGAAACAAGCTGTAATGTTACCCTACAGGACAGATGTTCAGCATCAGGGAGAAACAAGCTGTAATGTTACCCTACAGGACAGATGTTCAGCATCAGGGAGAAACAAGCTGTAATGTTACCCTACAGGACAGATGTTCAGCATCAGGTAGAAACAAGCTGTAATGTTACCCTACAGGACAGATGTTCAGCATCAGGGAGAAACAAGCCGTAATGTTACCCTACAGGACAGATGTTCAGCATCAGGTAGAAACAAGCTGTAATGTTACACTACAGGACAGATGTTCAGCATCAGGGAGAAACAAGCTGTAATGTTACCCTACAGGACAGATGTTCAGCATCAGGTAGAAACAAGCTGTAATGTTACCCTACAGGACAGATGTTCAGCATCAGGTGGAAACAAGCTGTAATGTAACCCTCTATATAAAACATATTACTATAATATGAGAGCTACCTGTGATGGGGTTGTAGGCGTTTCCGATGTTGGTGGTGACGTGTTTGAAGATCAGAAGAGTCTCCGAGGGAAACGGTCCGATAGTTTGTTCACCTGAAACCACCAGAGAGGCCGTGAACGCAACCTGTCGGACTGAGAAAGAGAGAGAGAGAGAGAAGGGAGAGAGAGAGAGAGAGAGAGAGGGAGAGACAGAAGGCGAAAGAGAGAGAGACAGATTTTATTCATTTTTACAAAAACACTTAATTTACATATTTATAATTTGCACAATTTCACAATGAAATGAAGTGCTAATGTACCTAATATAGGTATAAATATGACATCATCTAGTCACAGCCAACTGTTCATCACCAACAGAACACTAGCCCCGCGGTGTAAAAGCATCATGTTGAGAAATGAGGACCCAAAGCAGAGTAGAAGGAGGCAGGAACACCAGGATTTGTTAACAAAAAGTCCAGGAAAACACAGGAAAAACACAGGGAAGTCCAGGAAAACACAGGAAAGACCAGGAAAACACAGGAAAAACACAGGGAAGTCCAGGAAAACACAGGGAAGTCCAGGAAAACACAGGAAAGACCAGGAAAACACAGGGAAGACCAGGAAAACACAGGGAAGACCAGGAAAACACAGGGAAGACCGGGAAAACACAGGTAAGACCGGGAAAACACAGGGAAGACCAGGAAAACACAGGAAAGTCACAGGGAAGTCACAGGGAAGACACAGGGAAGTCACAGGAAAAACACAGGGAAGACCAGGAAAACACAGGGAAGACCAGGGAAAACACAGGGAAGACCAGGAAAACACAGGGAAGACCGGGAAAACACAGGGAAGACTGGGAAAACACAGGGAAGACCGGGAAAACACAGGGAAGACCAGGAAAACACAGGGAAGACCGGGAAAACACAGGGAAGACCAGGA
>CM057249.1:626500-644000 GCA_029931835.1 Etheostoma nigrum
TGCGCACTCCCAGTGCTGATACTCAGTCGTTAAAAGCGCTGTTTGGTGGGTGAGGTTCTTCACAGACGTTAAAAACTGCACTCGAGAGTCATCATCATAATAATAATAATGATGATATATTAATCCCCCCAAGGGGAAATTACTATGTTTTCACTTTGTTGTTATTACACACTACACACAGGCCTGAACTACACACTGATACCATTTTTAAATTAAAACCCCATATCATCACATAGGTAACACACACACACACACACACACACACACACAGGTAACACAGGGCTGTAGTCAAGACCACCTTAGTCAAGACCAGGACTAGTCAAGACCGAGTCCAAAAAGGTTCGAGTCCGAGTCAAGTTGAGTCCAAAACAACTCCAAGACCAGGACTAGTCGAGTCCGAGTCAAGACAGAGTCCAAAAAGGTTAGAGTCCGAGTCAAGACTTAGTCCAAAAAGGTTTGAGTCTGAGTCAAGACAGAGTCCAGGACAGAATAAAGGTCTTATGCATGACAGTATCAAGACAATCATTTTGGGTTTCACTTTCCCTCCAATATTATTATCAACATAATAAAGACACCTGGACTCGGTCCAGACCAGAAGCCATATCTGACAAGACCAGTGGCCGAGTCCGAGACAAGTCCAAGTCCAAATACTACAGAGTCCGAGACCATAGATAACGGTCCAGACACTCGAGTCCAAGACCAGGAACATCACATAGTACTGTAAGGTTTCTAGTGCAGGACTTTGACTTGTACTGGAGTAGTTTACAGTGTTTTTACAGTATTTTACAGTGTGTATTAGTACTTGTACTGGAGTATTTTTACAGTATTTTACAGTGTGTATTAGTACTTGTACTGGAGTATTTTACAGTGTGTATTAGTACTTGTACTGGAGTATTTTTACAGTATTTTACTGTGTGTATTAGTACTTGTACTGGAGTATTTTTACAGTATTTTACTGTGTGTATTAGTACTTGTACTGGAAATTCTTTACAGTATTTTACAGTGTGTATTAGTACTTGTACTGGAGTATTTTTACAGTATTTTACTGTGTGTATTAGTACTTGTACTGGAGTATTTTTACAGTATTTGACAGTGTGTATAAGTACTTGTACTGGAGTATTTTTACAGTATTTTACAGTGTGTATTAGTACTTGTACTGCAGTAAAGGATCTTGGTAGTAAGATGTTGTTGTGGGGTCTGCAGGTCGGGGAGATCTTCTCGGCAGCCGGAGCGGCCTTCACCAAACTGGGAGAGTTAACCATGCAGCTGCACCCGGTGTCAGACTCCAGCCCTGCAGGGTGAGACACACACACACACACACACACACACACACACACACACACACACACACACACACACACCTGGTGTCAGACTCCAGCCCTGCAGGGTGAGACACACACACACACACACGGTGTCAGACTCCAGCCCTGCAGGGTGAGACACACACACACACACACACTCACACACACACACACACACACACACACACGGTGTCAGACTCCAGCCCTGCAGGGTGAGACACACACACACACACACACACACACACACACACACACACACACACACACACCTGGTGTCAGACTCAAGCCCTGCAGGGTGAGACACACACTCACACACACCTGGTGTCAGACTCCAGCCCTGCAGGGTGAGACACACACACACACACACACCCGGTGTCAGACTCCAGCCCTGCAGGGTGAGACACACACACACACACACACTCACACACACACACACACACACACACACACACGGTGTCAGACTCCAGCCCTGCAGGGTGAGACACACACACACACACACACACACACACACACACACACCCGGTGTCAGACTCCAGCCCTGCAGGGTGAGACACACACACACACACACACGGTGTCAGACTCCAGCCCTGCAGGGTGAGACACACACACACACACACACACACACACACACACACACACACACACACACACACACACACCTGGTGTCAGACTCCAGCCCTGCAGGGTGAGACACACACACACACACACACCCGGTGTCAGACTCCAGCCCTGCAGGGTGAGACACACACACACACTCACACACACACACACACACACACACACACGGTGTCAGACTCCAGCCCTGCAGGGTGAGACACACACACACACACACACACACACACACACCCGGTGTCAGACTCCAGCCCTGCAGGGTGAGACACACACACACACACACACACACACACACTCACACACACACACACACACACGGTGTCAGACTCCAGCCCTGCAGGGTGAGACACACACACACACACACACACACACACACACACACACACACACACATGACGTGTGTTTATATCCAGTGAGGAAAATAAGTATTTGAACACGCTGCTATTTTGCAAGTTCTCCCACTTAGAAATCATGGAGGGTCTGAAATTGTCATCGTAGGTGCATGTCCGCTGTGAGAGACATAATCTAAAAAAACATCCAGAAATCACAATGTATGATTTTTTTAACTATTTATTTGTATGATACAGCTGAAAATAAGTATTTGAACACCTGAGAAAATCAATGTTAATATTTGGTACAGTAGCCTTTGTTTGCAGTTCCAGAGGTCAAACGTTTCCTGTAGTTCTTCACCAGGTTTGACACACTGCAGAAGGGATTTTGGCCCACTCCTCCACACAGATCTTCTCTAGATCAGTCAGGTTTCTGGGCTGTCGCTGAGAAACACGGAGTTTGAGCTCCCTCCAAAGATTCTCTATTGGGTTTAGGTCTGGAGACTGGCTAGGCCCCCCCAGAACCTTGATCTGCTTCTTCCAGAGCCCCTCCTTGGTTCTCCTGGCTGTGTGCTTCGGGTCATTGTCATGTTGGAAGACCCAGCCTCGACCCATCTTCAATGCTCTAACTGAGGGAAGGAGGTTGTTCCCCAAAATCTCCCAATACATGGCCCCGGTCCTCCTCTCCTTAATACAGTGCAGTCGCCCTGTCCCATGTGCAGAAACCCCCCCAAAGCATGATGCTACCCCCCCATGCTTCACAGTAGGGATGGTGTTCTTGGGATGGTCCTCATCATTCTCCTTCCTCCAAACACGGTTAGTGGAATTATGACCAAAAAGTTCTATTTTGGTCTCATCTGACCACATGACTTTCTCCCATGACTCCTCTGGATCATCCAAATGGTCATTGGCAAACTTAAGACGGCCTTGACATGTGCTGGTTTAAGCAGGGGAACCTTCCGTGCCATGCATGATTTCAAACCATGACGTCTTAGTGTATTACCAACAGTAACCTTGGAAACGGTGGTCCCAGCTCTTCTCAGGTCCTGGACCAGCTCCTCCCGTGTAGTTCTGGGCTGATTTCTCACCTTTCTTAGGATCATTGAGACCCCACGAGGTGAGATCTTGCATGGAGCCCCAGTCCGAGGGAGATTGACAGTCATGTTTAGCTTCTTCCATTTTCTAATGATTGCTCCAACAGTGGACCTTTTTTCACCAAGCTGCTTGGACATGTCCCCGTAGCCCTTTCCAGCCTTGTGGAGGTGGACAATTTAGTCTCTAGTGTCTTTGGACAGCTCTTTGGTCTTGGCCATGTTAGTAGTTGGATTCTTACTGATTGTATGGGGTGGACAGGTGTCTTTATGCAGCTAACGACCTCAAACAGGTGCATCTAATTTAGGATAATAAATGGAGTGGAGGTGGACATTTAGAAGGCAGACTAACAGGTCTTTGAGGGTCAGAATTCTAGCTGATAGACAGGTGTTCAAATACTTATTTGCAACTGTATCATACAAATAAATAGTTAAAAAAATCATACATTGTGATTTCTGGATGTTTTTTTTAGATTATGTCTCTCACAGTGGACATGCACCTACGAGGACAATTTCAGACCCTCCATGATTTCTAAGTGGGAGAACTTGCAAAATAGCAGCGTGTTCAAATACTTATTTTTCTCACTGTAACTATATATATGACTGTGTGTGTGTGTGTGTTATATGTGTGTGTGTGTGTGTGTGTTATATGTGTGTGTGTGTGTGTGTGTGTGTGTGTTATATGTGTGTGTGTGTGTGTGTGTGTGTTATATGTGTGTGTGTGTGTGTGTGTGTTATATGTGTGTGTGTGTGTGTGTGTGTGTTATATGTGTGTGTGTGTGTGTGTGTGTTATATGTGTGTGTGTGTGTTAATGGCGTCCGTCTTGTCCTCAGAGCCAAATGGACGGAGACGGAGATCGAGATGCTGCGTCTGGCGGTGCGTCGCTTCGGAGACGACCTCAACAACATCAGCACCGTGATCAAGGAGCGCACCGTGTAGGTCTGCAGCCGACCAATAGGAGGCCCCGATGGCCTGGGGCCACCAATAGGAGGCCCCCGATGGCCCGGTCCACCAATAGGAGGCCCCGATGGCCCGGTCCACCGGGGGAAATACAATATAATATTATGTTTTTTTTTCTTTCAACGCTTTATTTATTTATTTCCTCGGTCTAGGACCGTTTTCCGGTCTTTATGCTAAGCTAAGCTAAGCTAAGCTAGCCTGTGTGTAACGTGGTGTCCCCCCCCCCCCCACAGAGCCCAGATTAAGAGCACGGTGAAGAGGAAGCTCTACGAGGACAGCCGCGTGCCCATTTCCTCCGAGTCCCCCAAGAAGACGGTGAAGAAGACCGCCGGGACGCCGGCCCCGGCGCTCGCTGCGCCCGCCATGATGGCCGTGCCGACCTCGCAGGTTGTCGTGGCGACGGGCATGCAGAACAGCCCCTCTCTGGCCCCTCCCCTCAAGAAACAGAAGACGGCAGGTGAGAAACGACAGGAAGTGAGATCTCTGGGTTTTATGAAGCGTCGAGAATGTGGCTATAACCTCCTCTTCCTCTTCTCTTCTTCCTCTTCCTTCTCCTCTTCTTCTTCTCTTCCTCCTCTTCTTCCTCTTCCTCCTCCTTCTCCTTCTCCTATTCTTCCTCTTCCTCTTCCTCTTCTCTTTCTTCTTCCTTCTCCTCTTCCTCTTCCTTCTCTTCTTCCTCTTCCTTTCCTTCTTCCTCTTCCTCCTCTTCCTCCTCTTCTTCCTCTTCTCTTTCCTCTTCCTTCTCCTCTTCTCCTCCTCTTCTTCCTCTTCCTTCTCCTCTTCTCCTCTTCCTTCTCTTCATCTTCCTCTTCTTCTCCTCTTCCTTATCCTCTTCTTCCTCTTCTTCTCTTTTTCCTCCTCTTCATCCTCCTCTTCCTCCTATTCTACTCCTCTTCTTCCTCTCCTCCTCCTCTTCCTCTCCAGACGTGACTCTGAGTGCTCTGAACGACTCGGACGTGAACAGCGACCTCGTCGACATCGAGGGACTCGGAGACGGATCGTCCAACAAGAAGCTCAACTTTGACCAAGGTGACGTCATAATAATAATAATGGGGGGTGTATACTTATGTCCCCTGTATTTTAACATAGGGGGGTGTATACTTATGTCCCCTGTATTTTAACATAGGGGGGTGTATACTTATGTCCCCTGTATTTTAACATAGGGGGGTGTATACTTATGTCCCCTGTATTTTAACATAGGGGGGTGTATACTTATGTCCCCTGTATTTTAACATAGGGGGGTGTATACTTATGTCCCCTGTATTTTAACATAGGGGGGTGTATACTTATACCCCCTGTATTTTAACATAGGGGGGTGTATACTTATGCCCCTGTATTTTAACATAGGGGGGTGTATACTTATGCCCCCTGTATTTTAACATAGGGGGGTGTATACTTATACCCCCTGTATTTTAACATAGGGGGGTGTATACTTATGCCCCCTGTATTTTAACATAGGGGGGTGTATACTTATGCCCCTGTATTTTAACATAGGGGGGTGTATACTTATACCCCCTGTATTTTAACATAGGGGGGTGTATACATATGCCCCCTGTATTTTAACATAGGGGGGTGTATACTTATGCCCCTGTATTTTAACATAGGGGGGTGTATACATATGCCCCCTGTATTTTAACATAGGGGGGTGTATACTTATGCCCCCTGTATTTTAACATAGGGGGGTGTATACTTATGCCCCCTGTATTTTAACATAGGGGGGTGTATACTTATGCCCCCTGTATTTTAACATAGGGGGTGTATACTTATGCCCCCTGTATTTTAACATAGGGGGTGTATACTTATGCCCCCTGTATTTTAACATAGGGGGTGTATACTTATGCCCCTGTATTTTAACATAGGGGGTGTATACTTATGCCCTTGTATTTTAACATAGGGGGGTGTATACTTATGCCCCCTGTATTTTAACATAGGGGGGTGTATACTTATACCCCCTGTATTTTAACATAGGGGGGTGTATACTTATGCCCCTGTATTTTAACATAGGGGGGTGTATACTTATGCCCCTGTATTTTAACATAGGGGGGTGTATACTTATGCCCCTGTATTTTAACATAGGGGGGTGTATACTTATGCCCTTGTATTTTAACATGGGGGGGTGTATACTTATGCCCCCTGTATTTTAACATAGGGGGGTGTATACTTATGCCCCTGTATTTTAACATAGGGGGGTGTATACTTATGCCCCCTGTATTTTAACATAGGGGGGTGTATACTTATGCCCCCTGTATTTTAACATAGGGGGTGTATACTTATGCCCCTGTATTTTAACATAGGGTGGTGTATACTCATGCCCCCTGTATTTTAACATAGGGTGGTGTATACTCATGCCCCCTGTATTTTAACATAGGGGGTGTATACTTATGCCCCTGTATTTTAACATAGGGGGGGGTATACTTATGCCCCCTGTATTTTAACATAGGGGGTGTATACTTATGCCCCTGTATTTTAACATAGGGGGGGGTATACTTATGCCCCCTGTATTTTAACATAGGGGCGTGTATACTTATGCCCCCTGTATTTTAACATAGGGGGGTGTATACTGTTGTGCTCACGGTGTGCCCCCCCCTGTCCCCCTCAGAGAGCCTGAACCTGGACTCCAGCCTCATCATGAACTCCAGTGACCTCCCGCTGCTGTCCCGCTGACCTTTGACTTCTCCGCGGAGCATCCAGACGTTAATCCGGCAACATCACACATCTCTCTGCGTTGTTTCGGTAAAAAAAACACACAAAAGTTACAAAATGTAAAGAGAGAGAACCCGGCGCCGTGTCGGCGTCCTTTATTCGACATTTGGACTTCTTTTGTAGAATTATGTTTTCAGTTTGTGAAACGCTGTAGGAAGCGTGTGTGTGTGTGTGTGTGTGTGTGTGTGTGTGTGTGTGTGTGTGTGTGTGTGTGTGTGTGTGTGTGTGTGTGTGTGTGTGTGTGTGTGTGTGTGTGTGTGTGTGTGTGTGTGTTATCATGAAGAAGCTACAGATCAGTGTTGAAGAGAACTTTAATAGGAAGGAACCATGATGGGGGGAGGGGGGGTAATTTAATCCCTCGACCATTTGAAGATATTTCCAGAATCCTCAAAGACTCTCGAACGTCTTTCTGCTGCAACATAATAATAATAATAATAATAATAATGATAATAATGATAATAATGATAATAAAACACAAATTCAACTCCAGATGCAGCTGTAGTTTTTTTTTCAGGACGTTTTATTTGTCTTATTCTAAATTTTAAAATGTGAAAAATGAAAATATTAACATTCTGTGTGCAACACAAGCCAAATATTAATGCTTTATTTAGTATGAAGCTATAAAATATTGGGAGAAACGTGTGTGTATAAATATATATACATTAATACACACACATACATATTCAAATTAGTTTTTATTTTTCAGGATTTATATTTTCTTTTCCATCCGGATGTTCAAAGAGTCTTTGAGGACCCCCCCCCCCCTAAAAGATGAGTCGGTGTTATTTGGCATATATTTCTATTCTAGTCACCAGATCTCATGTTACGACACACACACACACACACACACACACACACACACACACACGGGGTGTCAGTCTCACTGTACTGTGTATCCACCAATCCGCCGGGGACTACTTTCAGCGGCGGATTGACACACGTGGTGCCCCAGTGAGTAGTTACCGGTGTGTGTGTGTGTGTAGAAATGCGACTTGTCCCTTTAACTTGTCACCGTTCCTGATCATGTTCAAGTTAGAAAATCTGCTTTTTGACTCAAATATTTTATGAATCAGTGTGTGAGAGACGTACGAACGGCGTTTGATTATGTTTAGTATCAATAAAGACTGAACTCTGTGTTGTTGTTTGTTGGATGACGCGGTGAGAGAGTGTTTACTGAGAAGAAGAATCTGGTCCGTTATGTTGAAAAGACACAAGAGGTTGTTTAATTACACAAAATTAGTCATATGTCCAAAAAAGTCATAGTATAGTATGTAAAAAAAAATAGTAAAATTAAATCATGGTATAGTATTAATCCAGTTCATTCTGGTTTAAACCGGTTCATTCTGGTTTAATCCAGTTCATTCTGGTTTAAGCCGGTTTATTCTGGTTTAATCCAGTGCATTCTTGTTTAATCCGGTTCATTCTGGTTTAAGCCGGTTTATTCTGGTTTAATCCAGTTCATTTTGGTTTAATCTGGTTTAATCCAGTTCATTCTGGTTTAAGCCGGTTTATTCTGGTTTAATCCAGTTCATTCTGGTTTAAGCCGGTTTATTCTTGTTTAATCCGGTTCATTCTGGTTTAAGCCGGTTTATTCTGGTTTAATCCAGTTCATTTTGGTTTAATCTGGTTTAATCCAGTTCATTCTGGTTTAAGCCGGTTTATTCTGGTTTAATCCAGTTCATTCTGGTTTAAGCCGGTTTATTCTGGTTTAATCCAGTGCATTCTTGTTTAATCCGGTTCATTCTGGTTTAAGCCGGTTTATTCTGGTTTAATCCAGTTCATTTTGGTTTAATCTGGTTTAATCCAGTTCATTCTGGTTTAAGGCGGTTTATTCTGGTTTAATCCAGTTAATTCTGGTTTAAGCCAGTTCATTCTTGTTTAATCCGGTTCATTCTGGTTAATTCCGGTTAATTCTGGTTTGACGGTTTCAGCCAGTTCATTCTGGTTTAATACGGTTTATTCTTGTTTAATCCAATTTAATCCAGTTCATTCTGGTTTAAGCCAGTTTAATCCAGTTCATTCTGGTTTAAACCGGTTCATTCTTGTTTAATGCGGTTTATTCTGGTTTAATCCAGTTCATTTTGGTTTAATCTGGTTTATTCTGGTTTAAGCCAGTTCATTCTGGTTTAATCCAATTTAATCCAGTTCATTCTGGTTTAAGCCGGATTATTCTGGTTTAATCCAGTTAATTCTGGTTTAAGCCGGTTCATTCTTGTTTAATCCAGTTCATTCTGGTTAATTCTGATTAGTTCCGGTTTATTCTGGTTTAATCCAGTTCATTTTGGTTTATTCTGGTTTAAGCCGGTTTCAGCCAGTTCATTCTGGTTTAATACAGTTTAATCCAAATTAATCCAGTTCATTCTGGTTTAAACCGGATTATTCTGGTTTATTCTGGTTTAAACCGGTTCAGTCTTGTTTAATGCGGTTTATTCTGGTTTAATCCAGTTCATTCTGGTTTAAGCCGTTTTCAGCCAGTTCATTCTGGTTTAATACGGTTTATTCTTGTTTAATCCAATTTAATCCAGTTCATTCTGGTTTAAACCGGTTCATTCTTGTTTAATGCGGTTTATTCTGGTTTAATCCAGTTCATTTTGGTTTAATCTGGTTTATTCTGGTTTAAGCCAGTTCATTCTGGTTTAAGACGGTTTATTCTGGTTTAATCCAGTTCATTCCGGTTTATTCTGGTTTAAGCCAGTTCATTCTGGTTTAATCCAATTTAATCCAGTTTCAGCCAGTTCATTCTGGTTTAATCCAGTTAATTCTGGTTTAAGCCGGTTTATGCCGGATTAATCTGGTTTAAGCCGGTTCATTCTTGTTTAATCCAGTTCATTCTGGTTAGTTCCGTTTTATTCTGGTTTAATACCGTTTATTCTGGTTTAAGCCGGTTTCAGCCAGTTCATTCTGGTTTAATCCAATTCATTCTGGTTTAATACAGTTTAATCCAGTTCATTCTGGTTTAAACCGGATTATTCTGGTTTATTCTGGTTTAAACCGGTTCATTCTTGTTTAATCCAGTTCATTCTGGTTTAAGCCGTTTTCAGCCAGTTCATTCTGGTTTAATACGGTTTATTCTTGTTTAATCCAATTTAATCCAGTTCATTCTAGTTTAAACCGGTTCATTCTTGTTTAATGCGGTTAATTTTGGTTTAATCTGGTTTAATCCAGTTCATTCTGGTTAGTTCCGTTTTATTCTGGTTTAAGCCGGTTTCAGCCAGTTCATTCTGGTTTAATATGGTTCATTCTTGTTTAATCCAGTTTAATCTGTCTTATTCCGGTTTAAGTCTTTCACATCTGAAACATCTTGGTTAAAGTGAAACACGACGTCAGGGTCTGTTAGTTCATTTTACCTTTAATAATAAAAAGAAAACTAAAATAAAAATCTCAAAATAAAAAATACATGGCAAACAATAGACTCTCAAATGATTATGAGCATAATCATGGTCGCAATGATGATACAGTAGAAGGAATAATAATAATCAGAAGCATAATAATCATAATTCTCTCCTCCCGTTTTATAGACATTACGGTAAGCATCGCCGGGGCGTGGCACTTAAAATATTTTCACACGTAGCAGAGTTTCCCCACAAATGCACGACGAAATCAAGACAATCACAGCTCGGACGATTCACAGCACTGGAACTAAAATAAAATTAAAAACAAAACATTAAAAACATGCTGCGTCTGTTTCATCTTCCCTTCAAATGACCGAGGAAGGGGGGGGGGGTTGGCTGTTTTATAATAAAAAATAATATAATGTGCATGTGTGTGTAGCTTTGACAAACTCGGAAAAAATGAGTAAAAATAAAATGTATGTGTGTGTGTGAGACAAAATCTCGGAAAACATGCGTTAAAAAAAACAGTCTCCTGATAATAAAAACAAAAACAATCGTCTTTTCTGTCCGATGAAAGTGCGTCTATGTCGTCTGAAATGTTGATCTGGGGTCTTTTTGGGGGGGGGATAACTTTAATGAAAAGATATGAAGGTCTTTGAAGTACTTACACAGTATTTTTTTAAAGGGCCCATATTATGAAAAAAAACAACTCTTATTCTGGAATTCGGGGGTTAATTTGTCTCTAGAGAAATAGATCTCTAGATATCTAGAAAAATAGACTTCTTCTAAAATAGACCCACAACTCTTCCAGATCAGGTCCACCAGCCTGCAGGTCTAGTTTTTCCTCAATATTTGTGTTTTTAAAGATTAACAGCAGTTCCTCAGTAGGAACCGATGGATTCAGAGCTGAGAGACAGACAGGAAGTGGGACAGAATTGAGAGACGGACTAACATGTTTTGGTTTTTTTTTCGTGGCAACTGATGACGGAGAGAAAAATGCTGAACACAAACTAACTTTTTTTTAGATTGTTTAGCTTCAGAAAAGATGAAGAGTTGTTTCAAATAAAAAGGAAACTCGGTCAACGCTGGAATGGCTCTTTCAAAATAAAAGAAAAAAATTAAGTATGGCTGATGGAACGAGCATTTTACAAAATGAACGGCCGGGTTCAGTGTGATGAGAGTGGATGCTGGTGACGTGTGTGTGTGTGTGTGTGTCCGCCCCTCGCAGGATGTAAAAAAACAAACAAATCTACGGTTTTAACTTAAAGGAAAAAGCGTCGATCGGCACTGAACTCGGATCTCAAACCGCTCGTAGAAGATTATTTTTTTTCTGTTTCAAATATATATTCTGTTTGTACAGGACGGTGATCGTTGCCACGGAAACAGTCGACGTTAAAAAAAACAAGATTTCAAAGTAAAAGCGTCGTTTTCGTCGATCGGCGCCGCTAACGTCTGTCCTGCAGCTGCTAAACACTCAGCGAGACAACAGAAAGACGAGGACAGACGGAGAAGACGGCGGCTATGGAGACAAATAAGAGACATAAGTCTTAATACTTAATATTTAAATGTTTTATTTTGAAAAACTGATCCGATTAAGATTCTTTACTTTATATCTGATTTATTGATTTGTTCTGAATTCACCTCTTTGAAATTTAAATATGACCATTCTTGATTTCCGTTTTAACAACTTGAATTTCAACAAATATTTTTCAACGGTCGCGAATTCGGATACAAAAAAATAAAATATAAATAGACAATTTCCAGAATTTCAGATAAAGTAGATTCAGGTTGATCAAATTCTGATTGAAAAATTCAAAAGTTTCCGAAATAAAATAATTTCAAAAGGAGGTGAATTCAGAACAAATCTATTCAGAGAGCGGTTTTTCAAAATAAAACATTTCAATATGAAGCATTCAGCGACTCGTATTTGCTTTTACGACAAAATGGCCGAAGCAAAAAGAGGAAGAACACCCCCCCCCCCCCGCCAGGGAATGTCACGGCAACAGTGTGTGTGTGTGTGTGTCCAAGCGAGCGTGTGCAGGGTGGCGAGCTCCTAGCAGTCCTCGTCTTTGTCGTCCACGGCGCCTTTGAGCCGCAGGCGGGCGAAGTCCTCGAAGACGAAGTCGTCGTCCTGGGAGATGCTGCTAAAGGACGGGGGGACAGACAAGGGGGGACAGGGGCAGAGAGGGGGGGGGGCAGAGAGAGTTCATATGAATTAACGGATCCATTTAAAACATTGTGTGTGTCTGTCTTCAGGCCCGTACACACCGGGACGAATATCAGCGGGCGTTATTCGTCAGCGTTTTTCGACGCGTTCTTCGTGTTCACACCCGATCGATTTTCGCTGACGATGAGCCGAATGAACATGCAAACTCATTATCTGTCACTAGATGGCGCTTAATGTAAAACAGAAATACCCCCGTACATAGGGTGGCGCTGCACAACTTTGGGCTTCTGATACTCGCTTGCAGAGAAGAAGAAGAGCAGAGAAGAAGAGAGCAAGTATTTAGAACATTTCTTCTAAATCAGACAAAGAAAACATCGCTGTCGCGCTTATCATACAGCTCTTTATGTTCCGAAACCAACGAGACCAGCAGCTCCAGCTCCAGCGATGATGAAATCATTTTTCTCTTGAATGAGGAAAGACGCCGACGGTGGCGTATGTCTTCTTCGTTGGTGTGCTCGGTAAGACCGTTTTGTGCTCTAGCGCCCCCAAGTTGTGTTTTACTGTAACTTCAGAAGCACAAGACACGTGAGCAAAAGGGACGATTTCATTGGTCGGATAGTTTTTGACGCGGCGCGTCAAACCAAAAAAACGAACCCGAGGCGTTTTTTAAATTATGACGCTTTTACGCGTGGCGTTTTTCGCGTCGGTGTGCACGCTCTCATTGACGCCCTTTGTTTAGTCACGACGCGTTAAACGTCGGCGAATATCGCGCGTGGAATTCGTCCCGGTGTGAACAGGCCTTTACTTGTTACGTGTTGAAAACGTCAAAGTGACAAACATTAAGTGTTGAATTTTATATTTGCATTGAAAAAAAGAGGAAAAGCAGCAACTCTTCCCCTAGGGAACCGTTTTCACTTCAAAAATTCTCCAAATTCTTGACCCTCATGTTGTCTTTGGGTCAAATTTGACCCGTTTTCAGGTAAAAAAAAACGTCACAAAAAAATGGGCCATCGAAATAATATTAAACAAAAAGAATAATAAAAAAACAACATTACAAATATCAACCACTCCTGACTTACTTTGTGTCGAATTCTATCAAATTGGTGTCGATGGGGGGGTCCATCTCTGGAACAGCTGCAACACACACACACACACACAGAGATACACAAAGATCACACACACACACACACACACACACACACACACACACACACACACACACACACACACACACACACACTCTCAGTTAGCATGTCACACCGTTGTTTCCATGGAATGAGAGGGGGACACGCCAGAGCAGGGGGAATGAGAGGGGGAAACGCCAGAGCAGGGGGAATGAGAGGGGGAAACGCCAGAGCAGGGGGAATGAGAGGGGGAGACAGCTGAGCAGGGGGAATGAGACGGGGAGACAGCAGAGCAGGGGGAATGAGAGGGGGAAACACCAGAGTAGGGGGAATGAGAGGGGGAAACACCAGAGCAGGGGGAATGAGATGGGGAGACAGCAGAGCAGGGGGAATGAGACGGGGAGACAGCAGAGCAGGGGGAATGAGACGGGGAGACAGCAGAGTAGGGGGAATGAGAGGGGGAAACACCAGAGCAGGGGGAATGAGATGGGGAGACAGCAGAGCAGGGGGAATGAGACGGGGAGACAGCAGAGCAGGGGGAATGAGACGGGGAGACAGCAGAGCAGGGGGAATGAGAGGGGGAAACACCAGAGCAGGGGGGAATGAGAGGGGGAAACGCCAGAGCAGGGGGAATGAGAGGGGGAGACAGCAGAGCAGGGGGAATGAGAGGGGGAAACACCAGAGTAGGGGGAATGAGAGGGGGAAACACCAGAGCAGGGGGGAATGAGAGGGGGAAACACCAGAGTAGGGGGAATGAGAGGGGGAAACTCCAGAGCAGGAGGAATGAGAGGGGGAACACCAGAGCAGGGGGAATGAGAGGGGGAAACGCCAGAGCAGGGGGAATGAGAGGGGGAAACACCAGAGCAGGGGGAATGAGAGGGGGAAACGCCAGAGCAGGGGGAATGAGAGGGGGAAACACCAGAGCAGGGCGAATGAGAGGGGGAAACGCCAGAGCAGGAGGAATGAGAGGGGGAGACAGCAGAGCAGGGGGGATGAGAGGGGGAGACAGCAGAGCAGGGGGAATGAGAGGGGGAAACGCCAGAGCAGGAGGAATGAGAGGGGGAGACAGCAGAGCAGGGGGAATGAGAGGGGGAAACGCCAGAGCAGGGGGAATGAGAGGGGGAGACAGCAGAGCAGGGGGAATGAGGGGGGTAACTCACCGGACTGTGGGCGGGACAGTGGCGGCTCCACAGGTTTCGGGTGCATTAGGATGAAGGGCAGCTCCACAGAAACGTCTCTGGAAAACAAAAACACAGACCCCCCCCCTTTGTTACCGCTCAGTCCACTTCCTGGTTTTAAACCAATTATAACAACTTAGACAATTCCAATATAGACAGAATATGGACTGTTCTTATATCCCCCTCTCACAAAATGTAAATGGACTATTCTTATACCCCCCAACTCAAAGCTCTTCTACATAGTACAGGGACCATTCACCATTGACTCCCATTCACTCACACACACACACACACAATAAGAAGTCAACTGGTCTAACGCCAGATTAAACCGGTTTAAACAGAGAGAAACAGAGCAGATGTGTTTTTAATAAACCTGTCTGTGTTTTAATGATTCAGAGTAAATAAACACGGAGGCTGTCGTCAAATTTACCTGTCCAACAAGCCTCTCAGCAGCCTGGGGGGGAGGGGGGAGGGGGGACACAAAGCCCAAAACACAGGGGAGGTGAAATGAAAAGAAAAGCAGGAGGCGACACAACAACAACAACAACAACTTCAGAGCCTGAGGAGCAACTACAACACTACAACAACAAGCAGACGTTTCCACGGTAACGTCAGGGACAACAGGAAGCCGAGGCCGAGCTGCACCAACATGGAGTCAGCGTGTAAATGATTCATTATTATTATTATTATTATTATTATTATTATTATTATTATTTAAATAGTCTTCATTTAATGTATGTGGATGCAGCTCGGCAACAAAATCTACTGAAAAAAACAAAAAAACTCTTAATGACATCAACAGGAAGTTCAACGGGACACAGATACGGCGAAAAACCTGTAGGGGGGGCTCTACAGAGAGACCTGTAGGGGGGGGGCTCTACAGAGAAACCTGTAGGGGGGCTCTACAGAGAAACCTGTAGGGGGGGCTCTACAGAGAGACCTGTAGGGGGGGGCTCTACAGAGAAACCTGTAGGGGGGGGGCTCTATAGAGAAACCTGTAGGGGGGCTCTATAGAGAAACCTGTAGGGGGGCTCTACAGAGAAACCTGTAGGGGGGCTCTATAGAGAAACCTGTAGGGGGGCTCTACAGAGAGACCTGTAGGGGGGCTCTATAGAGAAACCTGTAGGGGGGGCTCTATAGAGAAACCTGTAGGGGGGGCTCTACAGAGAGACCTGTAGGGGGGGCTCTACAGAGAGACCTGTAGGGGGGGCTCTACAGAGAAACCTGTAGGGGGGCTCTACAGAGAAACCTGTAGGGGGGGCTCTACAGAGAGACCTGTAGGGGGGGCTCTACAGAGAAACCTGTAGGGGGGGCTCTATAGAGAAACCTGTAGGGGGGCTCTATAGAGAAACCTGTAGGGGGGCTCTACAGAGAAACCTGTAGGGGGGCTCTATAGAGAAACCTGTAGGGGGGCTCTACAGAGAGACCTGTAGGGGGGCTCTATAGAGAAACCTGTAGGGGGGGCTCTATAGAGAAACCTGTAGGGGGGGCTCTACAGAGAGACCTGTAGGGGGGGCTCTACAGAGAAACCTGTAGGGGGGGCTCTACAGAGAAACCTGTAGGGGGGGGCTCTATAGAGAAACCTGTAGGGGGGGCTCTATAGAGAAACCTGTAGGGGGGCTCTATAGAGAAACCTGTAGGGGGGCTCTCTAGAGAAACCTGTAGGGGGGGGCTCTATAGAGAAACCTGTAGGGGGGCTCTATAGAGAAACCTGTAGGGGGGATCTATAGAGAAACCTGTAGGGGGGCTCTATAGAGAAACCTGTAGGGGGGATCTATAGAGAAACCTGTAGGGGGGATCTATAGAGAAACCTGTAGGGGGGGCTCTCTAGAGAAACCTGTAGGGGGGGGCTCTATAGAGAAACCTGTAGGGGGGCTCTATAGAGAAACCTGTAGGGGGGCTCTATAGAGAAACCTGTAGGGGGGCTCTATAGAGAAACCTGTAGGGGGGCTCTATAGAGAAACCTGTAGGGGGGATCTATAGAGAAACCTGTAGGGGGGGCTCTCTAGAGAAACCTGTAGGGGGGGGGGCTCTATAGAGAAACCTGTAGGGGGGCTCTATAGAGAAACCTGTAGGGGGGATCTATAGAGAAACCTGTAGGGGGGCTCTATAGAGAAACCTGTAGGGGGGGCTCTATAGAGAAACCTGTAGGGGGGGCTCTCTAGAGAAACCTGTAGGGGGGGCTCTATAGAGAAACCTGTAGGGTTGATATATTATATAATCGTAGATTTTGATTTTGAAGAACTTCCAGCCGTAGCTGTATCCCTTCTAGACACAACCAGGACAAAGTGAGGCCGCGAGGACAGGAAATGATGTCAGCAAAGTGTGTGTGTGTGTGTGTGTGTCGTACCCTCCACGTGAGACCACCAGCTTGACTTTGACTCTGTAGGACACCAGGATCCCCAGGACTTCCTTGTTGGTGACGTCCTTGACACTGAAACACACCCAGAGCCACATCAACACGTCTGAACAACATCATTTATATGAAGTCCCCCAGATCCGGTCCACCAGCCTGCAGGTCTAGCTCTTAGCATCATGACTGTATGTGTGTGTGTGTTTAAAGATTAACGTCCTCAGTAGGGACCGATGGATTCGGAGCTGAGAGACAGACAGGAAGTGGGACGGAATGGAGAGACGGACATCTGATTCTTTAACTCTAGAAACAATGAAGGTGTTTCAAATAAATAGGGTACACTGTGTGT
>CM057249.1:651500-656500 GCA_029931835.1 Etheostoma nigrum
GGTGTCTAGGTCCCGGTGTTGTGTTCAGGTGTCTGGGTCCCGGTGTCTGTCCCGGTGTTGTGTTCAGGTGTCTGGGTCCCGGTGTTGTGTTCAGGTGTCTGGGTCCCGGTGTTGTGTTCAGGTGTCTGGGTCCCGGTGTTGTGTTCAGGTGTCTGGGTCCCGGTGTTGTGTTCAGGTGTCTGGGTCCCGGTGTTGTGTGGTGGTGTCTGGGTCCCGGTGTTGTGTTCAGGTGTCTGGGTCCCGGTGTTGTGTGGTGGTGTCTAGGTCCCGGAGTTGTGTTCAGGTGTCTGGATCCCGGTGTTGTGTTCAGGTGTCTGGGTCCCGGTGTCTAGGTCCCGGTGTTGTGTTCAGGTGTCTAGGTCCCCGGTGTTGTGTTCAGGTGTCTAGGTCCCCCGTGTTGTGTTCAGGTGTCTAGGTCCCGGTGTGTGTTGTGTTGAGGCGTCTAGGTCCCGGTGTTATGTTCAGGTGTCTGGGTCCCGGTGTCTGTGTCCAGGTGTCTGGGTCCCGGTGTCTGTCCCGGTGTTGTGTTCAGGTGTCTAGGTCCCGGTGTTGTGTTCAGGTGTCTAGGTCCCGGTGTTGTGTTCAGGTGTCTGGGTCCCGGTGTCTGTCCCGGTGTTGTGTTCAGGTGTCTGTGTTCAGATGTCTAGGTCCCGGTGTTGTGTTCAGGTGTCTGGGTCCCGGTGTCTGTCCCGGTGTTGTGTTCAGGTGTCTAGGTCCCGGTGTTGTGTTCAGGTGTCTGGGTCCCGGTGTTGTGTTCAGGTGTCTGTGTTCAGGTGTCTAGGTCCCGGTGTTGTGTTCAGGTGTCTGGGTCCCGGTGTTGTGTTCAGGTGTCTGTGTTCAGGTGTCTAGGTCCCGGGGTTGTGTTCAGGTGTCTGGGTCCCGGTGTGTGTTGTGTTCAGTTGTCTGTGTCCCGGTGTTGTGTTCAGGTGTAGTTGGAGGTTTGCAGCTCTCACCTGGAAGGTGGAGATGTAGAGATCCTTCCGGAAGGACAGACCGAGGACGTCCAGGTCCTCACGGCCGTAACGAAACGCACAGGTGAGCGTGACGAAGACTACAGGGAGGAAGAGGAAAAGAGAGAGGAAACAGAGAAGAAGAAACAAGGTAACAAAAATAAATTTCAAATTAAAAGTTATAATATTTCAAATTAAAAGTTGTAATAAATCAAGAAAACAAGTCGTAATATTTCAGGAAACGTTGCCGTCCCACCTTTCCTGTCCTTCAGATACTCGGGGTCGACCAGGATCACGCCATCTGTCGGCAGGAAGAAGAGAAAAACCACCGCGTCATCACAAAACTCACAGTCCAGATTTTAACTGCCCATCGACCAATCAGAAACCCTTTACAGACACACCGGGGGGGCGGGGGGGGGTCCTCAATTCGGTTACTCTGACTCAAATACATTTATTAAATGATACAACAACAAATGATGACATATAGACTTACTCATACATATATATATGAATACACACACATATACACATATATATATATATATATATATATATATACACACACACGCATACAAAGCTTATTATATAGTAGGTGACATTAAAGGCTTAGGCTACATGAGAAGGGATGAAAACAATAGCAGTCAGCGTTTTTTTTGTGATTATTTACATGGAGTCTGGTGGAGATATGCTGCTCTATACACGCTAAAAGTAGTGATTATTTACATGGAGTCTGGTGGAGATATGCTGCTCTATACACGCTAAAAGTAGTGATTATTTACATGGAGTGTGGTGGAGATATGCTGCTCTATACACACTAAAAGTAGTGATTATTTACATGGAGTCTGGTGGAGATATGCTACTCTATACACGCTTAAAGAAGTGATTATTTACATGGAGTCTGGTGGAGATATGCTGCTCTATACATGCTAAAAGTAGTGATTATTTACATGGAGTCTGGTGGAGATATGCTGCTCTATACACGCTAAAAGTAGTGATTATTTACATGGAGTCTGGTGGAGATATGCTGCTCTATACACTCTAAAAGTAGTGATTATTTACATGGAGTCTGGTGGAGATATGCTACTCTATACACGCTTAAAGAAGTGATTATTTACATGGAGTCTGGTGGAGATATGCTGCTCTATACATGCTAAAAGTAGTGATTATTTACATGGAGTCTGGTGGAGATATGCTGCTCTATACACGCTAAAAGAAGTGATTATTTACATGGAGTCTGGTGGAGATATGCTGCTCTATACACGCTAAAAATAGTGGTTATTTACATGGAGTCTGGTGGGGATATGCTGCTCTATACACGCTAAAAGTAGTGATTATTTACATGGAGTCTGGTGGAGATATGCTGCTCTATACACGCTAAAAGTAGTGATTATTTACATGGAGTCTGGTGGGGATATGCTGCTCTATACACGCTAAAAGTAGTGATTATTTACATGGAGTCTGGTGGAGATATGCTGCTCTATACACACTAAAAGTAGTGATTATTTACATGGAGTCTGGTGGGGATATGCTGCTCTATACACGCTAAAAGTAGTGATTATTTACATGGAGTCTGGTGGAGATATGCTGCTCTATACATGCTAAAAGTAGTGATTATTTACATGGAGTCTGGTGGAGATATGCTGCTCTATACATGCTAAAAGTAGTGATTATTTACATGGAGTCTGGTGGGGATATGCTGCTCTATACACGCTAAAAGTAGTGATTATTTACATGGAGTCTGGTGGAGATATGCTGCTCTATACATGCTAAAAGTAGTGATTATTTACATGGAGTCTGGTGGAGATATGCTGCTCTATACATGCTAAAAGTAGTGATTATTTACATGGAGTCTGGTGGAGATATGCTGCTCTATACATGCTAAAAGTAGTGATTATTTACATGGAGTCTGGTGGGGATATGCTGCTCTATACACGCTAAAAGTAGTGATTATTTCTATCTATTGCAACTTTATTTTGCACTTCATGGAAAGCAAACACTGTACTTCAACCTTTTTAAAAAGGACTTTTTATATTCTGGGAAATGATAAATATGAAAATACAAACCTCAAGATGTGCCGACTCACCTACTGGGTCCACGTGGTCCAGGTGATCCACAAAGTCTCTCTTTCCCAGGTAAACCGTCACCTGCAGCGACCAATCACAGAGTCACACGCCTGCCTCGTTCATTCACATTCTCCTGATTGGTGTTAACTAACACACCAACTAAAGGTAACAATTACAGTAACATAGATCCAGAGATGGGTTTCTGGAAGGAAGGAAGGAAGGAAGGTAGAATAGAGAAAGAAATTAGGAATGAAAGAAAGAAGTAAAGAAGGAAGGAAGGAAAAGATAGAGAAGGAAGGAGAAGGAAAGAAATAAAGAAGAAAAGAAAGAAAGAGCAATGCTGGTTTCTAGGGTCTACTGATACTGGTTTCTGGGGTCGACCGATACTGGTTTCTGGGGCCTACTGATGTTGGTTTCTCGGAGTTGACCGATACTGGTTTCTAGGGTCTACTGATACTGGTTTCTAGGGTCTACTGATACTGGTTTCTAGGGTCTACTGATACTGGTTTCTAGGGTCTACTGATACTGGTTTCTAGGGTCTACTGATACTGGTTTCTGGGGTCGACCGATACTGGTTTCTGGGGCCTACTGATGTTGGTTTCTCGGAGTTGACCGATACTGGTTTCTAGGGTCTACTGATACTAGTTTCTCAAGGCCGACCGATACTGGTTTCTGGGGTCGACAGATACTGGTTTCTGGGGTCGACCGATACTGGTTTCTGGGGCCTACCGATACTGGTTTCTGGGGCCGACAGATACTGGTTTCTGGGGTCGACCGATACTGGTTTCTGGGGCCTACCGATACTGGTTTCTGGGGTCGACAGATACTGGTTTCTGGGGTCGACCGATACTGGTTTCTGGGGTCGACCGATACTGGTTTCTGGGGTCGACCGATACTGGTTTCTGGGGCCTACCGATACTGGTTTCTGGGGCCTACCGATACTGGTTTCTGGGGTCGACCGATACTGGTTTCTGGGGCCTACCGATACTAGTTTCTGGGGCCAACCGATACTGGTTTCTGGGGTCGACCGATACTGGTTTCTGGGGCCTACCGATACTGGTTTCTGGGGCCAACCGATACTGACTTCTGGGGCCGATACCGGTTCCTAACCCTCGTGTTGTGTAAATATCTTAAATGTTGCGTTCCCGTCACACAAGGGCAGCCATTTCCCCCCGTTGCCACGGGAACGTTACGAAGTGATGTCATCACGCTCCTTCAAAGCGCCGTTCTTACAAGTTCCCGCGATGTCATCGCACAAAACTTAACCGCAGTTTCTAACCTCGTGTTGCGTCCCGTTGCCCGGCAACGGCGGTTTCTGGGAAGGAACTCAAAATTAAATCCATTTTGTCGCGTTCCTGACGATTGTACCACTTTTTACGATGTTTTTATCCATTTTTTTTAACGCTTTTTGACGTTTGTTGATTTTTTTTTTTTCATTTTATCATTTTTTCCACTTTTTAAGCGTTCTTTTATCATTTTTTCCCCAATGTTGTAAAACTGATTTAAACAACAAAACAACACGAGGGGCAAGAAAACGTGCCGATAATCGAGGATTTCTCAACAATCCCAAAGAAGAACTGAAGAAGACTCACCTTACAGTTGGGGCTCGACTTCTTGAAAACTCTGAGAAGTTTGGAAAGAGGAGAAGAAGAAAAGGGAAAAACAGAAGAAGAAGAAAAGATGTCAGCCGTTGTTTTGGGTTCATTTTGATTGACAAGATGCTAACGAGATGCTAACGAGATGCTAACGAGAGACTTCTGTAGCGTCTAAAGTAGCCTCCGAGATGCTAACGAGAGACTTCTGTAGCGTCTGAAGTAGCCTCCGAGATGCTAACGAGATGCTAACGAGAGACTTCTGTAGTGTCTGAAGTAGCCTCCGAGATGCTAACGAGATGCTAACGAGAGACTTGGACCTACTTAACGAAGTTGGTTCACTTCTAGCTTAGCTACAAGTTAGCATCAAACACAGCAAAGGCTGTCAGTTGAAT
>CM057249.1:659000-684000 GCA_029931835.1 Etheostoma nigrum
TAGTTACACTTCATTGCAGCAGAACTTGAAGATGTGAGGAAAGATTTACTTGCGAAACAACGACTTCCCCGTGTGACGGTGGGAGGAAACAACGAGCCAATCAGGGCCCAGCGTGCACATCACATGCTCCACACACACACAAACACAACAGGAACACAAAGTCTTCATCATCCCCAACACTGCTGCAACCACCCACGCCGCCTGTGTGTGTGTGTGTAAGTGTGTGTCTGTGTGTATATGTATATGTGTCTCTCTTTGTGTATGTGTGTATGTGTGTGTGTGTTTCTGTGTGTATATATGTGTGTGTGTCTCTGTGTGTATATGTCTCTGTGTGTATACTTGTGTGTATATGTGTGTGTGTGTCTCTGTGTGTATATGTGTGTGTCTCTGTGTGTATACCTGTGTGTATATATGTGTGTGTGTGTGTATACCTGTGTGTATACGTGTGTGTGTGTGTATATGTGTGTGTGTGTGTGTCTACCTGTGTGTATACGTGTGTGTGTGTGTATGTGTGTGTGTGTGTGTGTCTACCTGTGTGTATACGTGTGTGTGTGTGTGTGTGTGTGTGTGTGTGTATGTGTGTGTGTTGATGCAGACGGTTAAACTTAGATCAGTAAACTAGTTTAGAGGAAGTTACACCAGACAGGACGAGGTCTCTGCTCTCAGGTTTCTCTATAGACCCCCCCCCCCAACAGGTTTCTCTATAGACCCCCCCCCCCAACAGGTTTCTCTATAGACCCCCCCCCCCAACAGGTTTCTCTATAGACCCCCCCCCCAACAGGTTTCTCTATAGACCCCCCCCCCAACAGGTTTCTCTATAGACCCCCCCCCCAACAGGTTTCTCTATAGACCCCCCCCCCAACAGGTTTCTCTATAGACCCCCCCCCCAACAGGTTTCTCTATAGACCCCCCCCCCCAACAGGTTTCTCTATAGACCCCCCCCCCAACAGGTTTCTCTATAGACCCCCCCCCCAACAGGTTTCTCTATAGACCCCCCCCCAACAGGTTTCTCTACAGACCCCCCCCCAACAGGTTTCTCTATAGACCCCCCCCCCAACAGGTTTCTCTATAGACCCCCCCCCCCAACAGGTTTCTCTATAGACCCCCCCCCCAACAGGTTTCTCTATAGACCCCCCCCCCCAACAGGTTTCTCTATAGACCCCCCCCCCAACAGGTTTCTCTATAGACCCCCCCCCCCAACAGGTTTCTCTATAGACCCCCCCCCCAACAGGTTTCTCTATAGACCCCCCCCCAACAGGTTTCTCTATAGACCCCCCCCCCAACAGGTTTCTCTATAGACCCCCCCCCCAACAGGTTTCTCTATAGACCCCCCCCCCAACAGGTTTCTCTATAGACCCCCCCCCCCCCAGTAGATCCCCAGCCGATCTGGGTGCAGCCACGCGTTTCCTGTCGGATGATAACGTCTCAACGGACCGCCCTGTGGGCAGAATCGGAGGCTCGTTTCCTCTCCTCCCTGTTTCCTCTCGTCCCTGTTTCCTCTCCTCCCTGTTTCCTCTCCTCCCTGTTTCCTATCAGGAAGTGAGGCGGGGACACACATTAAGGACCCTAACCCTAAGAAGTTTTAGAGTCTGCACACACACACACACACACACACACACAGCTATTAAATCATCATATCAATATATTTCTTTCTGCTTTTTATTTCAGAAATCACTTTAACAACTTCTAACTTGCTCAAAACAGACGGACAGGGACGTTGTAGAGCGTCCTCGTCTAGGAAACCTCAGAAGATGCTGAACGTCACATAGGAAACCTCAGAGGACCAGAAGATGCTGAATGTCGTCTGGAAACCTCAGAGGACCAGAACATGCTGAACGTCGTGGAGGAAACCTCAGAGGACCAGAAGATTCTGGAGGAAACCTCAGAGGACCAGAAGATGCTAAACGTTGTCAAAGAAACCTCAGAGGACCAGAAGATGCTGAATGTCGCCGAGGAAACCTCAGAGGACCAGAAGATGCTGAATGTCGCCGAGGAAACCTCAGAGGACCAGAAGATGCTGAATGTCGCCGAGGAAACCTCAGAGGACCAGAAGATGCTAAACGTCAAAGAAACCTCAGAGGACCAGAAGATGCTAAACGTTGTCAAAGAAACCTCAGAGGACCAGAAGATGCTGGAGGAAACCTCAGAGGACCAGAAGATGCTGGAGGAAAGCTCAGAGGACCAGAAGATGCTGGAGGAAAGCTCAGAGGACCAGAAGATGCTGGAGGAAACCTCAGAGGACCAGAAGATGCTGAAACCTGAGAGGACCAGAAGATGCTGGAGGAAAGCTCAGAGGACCAGAAGATGCTGGAGGAAAGCTCAGAGGACCAGAAGATGCTGGAGGAAACCTCAGAGGACCAGAAGATGCTGGAGGAAACCTCAGAGGACCAGAAGATGCTGGAGGAAACGTCAGAGGACCAGAAGATGCTGGAGGAAACGTCAGAGGACCAGAAGATGCTGGAGGAAACCTCAGAGGACCAGAAGATGCTGGAGGAAACCTCAGAGGACCAGAAGATGCTGGAGGAAACCTCAGAGGACCAGAAGATGCTGGAGGAAAGCTCAGAGGACCAGAAGATGCTGGAGGAAACCTCAGAGGACCAGAAGATGCTGGAGGAAACCTCAGAGGACCAGAAGATGCTGGAGGAAAGCTCAGAGGACCAGAAGATGCTGGAGGAAAGCTCAGAGGACCAGAAGATGCTGGAGGAAACCTCAGAGGACCAGAAGATGCTGGAGGAAAGCTCAGAGGACCAGAAGATGCTGGAGGAAACCTCAGAGGACCAGAAGATGCTGGAGGAAACCTGAGAGGACCAGAAGATGCTGGAGGAAACCTCAGAGGACCAGAAGATGCTGGAGGAAACCTCAGAGGACCAGAAGATGCTGGAGGAAACCTCAGAGGACCAGAAGATGCTGGAGGAAAGCTCAGAGGACCAGAAGATGCTGGAGGAAAGCTCAGAGGACCAGAAGATGCTGGAGGAAACCTCAGAGGACCAGAAGATGCTGGAGGAAAGCTCAGAGGACCAGAAGATGCTGGAGGAAACCTCAGAGGACCAGAAGATGCTGGAGGAAACCTGAGAGGACCAGAAGATGCTGGAGGAAACCTCAGAGGACCAGAAGATGCTGGAGGAAACCTCAGAGGACCAGAAGATGCTGGAGGAAACCTCAGAGGACCAGAAGATGCTGGAGGAAACCTCAGAGGACCAGAAGATGCTGGAGGAAACCTCAGAGGACCAGAAGATGCTGGAGGAAACCTCAGAGGACCAGAAGATGCTGGAGGAAACCTCAGAGGACCAGAAGATGCTGGAGGAAACCTGAGAGGACCAGAAGATGCTGGAGGAAACCTCAGAGGACCAGAAGATGCTGGAGGAAACCTGAGAGGACCAGAAGATGCTGGAGGAAACCTCAGAGGACCAGAAGATGCTGGAAGAAACCTCAGAGGACCAGAAGATGCTGGAGGAAACCTCAGAGGACCAGAAGATGCTGGAGGAAACCTCAGAGGACCAGAAGATGCTGGAGGAAACCTCAGAGGACCAGAAGATGCTTGATGTCGTCGTACTTTGTGCGCACAACAAACACGCAGCACGACAACCCCGAGTCAGCGTTTTAACGTCCGAGTCACACGGGCAGTTTCACACCTTCGTCTGCAGCAAAGACAAAAACACTCCCGTCTCAGGACTTAGACCAGAAAGATTAGATAATACTTATAAAATACTTATAAAATACTAATAATACTTTATTAGGGGGGGGGGATTCCCTCGTTACAGCAGCAGTTTCTACAGAAGAAAGCAACAAAACAAACAGACGATGTGCAAAAGGTATCGAATGAATAAAAATAATCTTAAAAACAATTAATTATAAATTAGAAGTCTGCATGAGTGAAGAAAAAGGTAAATATAATCCAAAAATAACACAAAAAAACAAGAAAAACACTGACAAAAACTTGATAAATGGTCCAAAAACTGATGAAAAAGTGGAAAAAAAGGCTAAAAAACAGAATAAAGTAGAAGAATAAACGAGTAAAGAAAAGGGAAAGATAATAGAAAATAACGACTCTCGGCATTATAAATAAATCCCAAAAATAACAATGAATGAATGTTAAGTACATTATATAAAAGGTATCGAAAGTGACATTAAAAATAATCTTAATAAAAAAATTAAAAATAAATTAATTATACAGTGTGAAGTAGAAGTCTACATGAGTAAAGAAAGAGGAAAATATAATCCAAAAATAACTAAAAAACAACAAGAACTTGTTGTTTTTGTTGTTTAACTTGAATAAACGCAAAATCTTCCCAAAAATCAAGGAGGACTCGTGGGAAATAATCCTGATTATTGTGATTTTTAATGTGATCGAGCTCTGAGATTACAGAGAGAAGACAACCTTCTCATTAATTAAATGTGAGTCTTATTCCATGTTTTTAATTATTCTTAATACATTGTTGTTTTAACCTTTATTTGCATATTTTATCATCTGCTGCCATTTTATTGTCTATTTCCTGTATTTTTATGTTGTATTGTAAACCCACTCTTGTATGATAAGTACTCAACAAATACTATTTTTTTATATTATGATATATGTAGACTTTTTGGAGGAAATGTATAATAAAAAGTGGACTACTGAAGCTTTAAAGACACTTAAAAATCTGTGTAAAATGTTCAAAGTGTGTCAAAAACACACCGAGCCAGAAGCGTTTCCACCGTTTACCTGCTCGCTTCGACTAGTCAACAGCATCCTAAGAAAGAGAAGAGAGGGGAGGAGAAGAAGATAGGAGATAGGAGAAGAAGATAGGAGATAGAAGAAGAAGATAGGAGAATAAGATAGGAGAATATGGAAGAAGATAGGAGATAGAAGATAGGAGGAGATAGGAGATAGGAGACAGAAGAAGATAGGAGATAGAAGAAGATAGGAGATAGAAGATAGCAGATAGGAGAAGATAGGAGATAGAAGATAGGAGATAGGAGAAGATAGGAGATAGAAGAAGAAGATAGGAGAATAAGATAGGAGAATATGGAAGAAGATATGAGAAGATAGGAGATAGAAGAAGATAGGAGGAGATAGGAGATAGGATAAGAAGATAGGAGACAGAAGAAGATAGGAGATAGGAGAAGAAGATAAGAGAAGATAGGAGATAGAAGAAGATAGGAGACAGAAGAAGATAGGAGAAGAAGATAGGAGAAGAAGATAGGAGATAGGAGAAGAAGATAGGAGATAGGAGAAGAAGATAGGAGATAGGAGAAGATAGGAGATAGAAGAAGATAGGAGATAGGAGAAGAAGATAGGAGATAGGAGAAGATAGGAGATAGAAGAAGATAGGAGATAGGAGAAGAAGATAGGAGATAGCTGCACTCACTCTCATAAGATCCCTCTACGCTCTCTTTCAAAAACAAGCCTTTAAAACACATTCACAGCCAGTCACCACAAGAAAGTAGCATCTGTAAGTGGCACGCTAACGCAGATAGCCCATCCGCACCAAACTCCATTCAAAATATCTTGATTTTAAACATAACTCGTGAAATCAACAAGCTAACACACAACCCTACACGTGTTATGAATCCTTTACATGTTCAGTTAAAATCGGCTGTGACACCTTCCCACAAGCAGCATGTCAACTCCGTAAAATCTCAAATTATGTGTGGATTTCTATCGGTTGATACCGCCCACCACGGCCGTATTTTGCTGGAAAAGCACCGTGGGAATTCACGTGTAAGACACGTAAACGTGCATTATATTAAAAAACAAGTGCAGGTGCGTGTGTTACGCGTGCACGGGATTAAATGCCCGCTGTAATGATTTGTCAGTTATTTAGATGTATGTCTCGGAGAGGTTCAGCAACAAGACATCCAGAACTGACCGATTTGTGAGTGAGGGCTGGTACAGACGTCCCGACGCATCTCGGCTAGCTAACCCCACCCTGCTGCGCTAACTCCGCATCCTGCGAGCGAGGTCATCGCCTAACACTTAAAACGTGAACCAGGGGGACACCCACACACCTCCGGGTCGGGGTTTTGGGCTTATATAAAGCGGGTAAATCTGCAAAAACTCCCCCCCAACACCACCACCCCCCTAACGTTAGCAAAGTGCGTGAGAACGGATGCTAACTGGATGCTAACTAGCCGTTAGCTTCGGTAGCCCAGACCTCCTACCTGGTGCCCGCCTTGTCCCCCATCTCCTCGGCAGGCGGACGGCAGGAAGATCCCGACAAAATGAGCCCCGACCTGGCGGTGTCTCGGCGTTAGAGGACGCGTGTTTCTCCGGGCAGCTCCGTCCTGTTCTCACCCGTCCATCCGCAGCGGCGCACGGCTAACTGGTTAGTATGCTAATGTAATTTAGCGCCGCCTCGGCTCCTCTGGCTTCCGCAAAGGAAGGCTCCGTGTGTGTGTGTGTGTGTGTGTGTGTGTGTGTGTGTGTGTGTGTGTGTGTGTGTGCGCGTGTGTGTGTGTGTACTAACCAATGTGGTGCCCTAGGCAAAAATCAGCTGTTCTTAACCCTTTTTTCTTTGTTTTTTTTTTAACCTTTGCGCATAATTTCTGGGCCTTTTGAACATGTTTTAATGATTTAAAACAATAATAACAACAATATATAAAGAGACTTCAGATACAGTATTAGGGACCACTAAGGTCTATATAAAAGAGACTTCAGATACAGTATTAGGGACCACTAAGGTCTATATAAAAGAGACTTCAGATACAGTATTAGGGACCACTAAGGTCTATATAAAAGAGACTTCAGATACAGTATTAGGGGACCACTAAGGTCTATATAAAGAGACTTCAGATACAGTATTAGGGGACCACTAAGGTCTATATAAAGAGACTTCAGATACAGTATTAGGGACCACTAAGGTCTATATAAAAGAGACTTCAGATACAGTATTAGGGACCACTAAGGTCTATATAAAAGAGACTTCAGATACAGTATTAGGGACCACTAAGGTCTATATAAAAGAGACTTCAGATACAGTATTAGGGACCACTAAGGTCTATATAAAAGAGACTTCAGATACAGTATTAGGGGACCACTAAGGTCTATATAAAAGAGACTTCAGATACAGTATTAGGGACCACTAAGGTCTATATAAAGAGACTTCAGATACAGTATTAGGGACCACTAAGGTCTATATAAAAGAGACTTCAGATACAGTATTAGGGGACCACTAAGGTCTATATAAAGAGACTTCAGATACAGTATTAGGGACCACTAAGGTCTATATAAAAGAGACTTCAGATACAGTATTAGGGGACCACTAAGGTCTATATAAAGAGACTTCAGATACAGTATTAGGGACCACTAAGGTCTATATAAAGAGACTTCAGATACAGTATTAGGGACCACTAAGGTCTATATAAAGAGACTTCAGATACAGTATTAGGGACCACTAAGGTCTATATAAAGAGACTTCAGATACAGTTTTAGGGACCACTAAGGTCTATATAAAGAGACTTCAGATACAGTTTTAGGGACCACTAAGGTCTATATAAAGAGACTTCAGATACAGTTTTAGGGACCACTAAGGTCTATATAAAGAGACTTCAGTCTGCGTGTGTGTCTGATAATATAATAGTAGAAACAGACATTTATTATATAACATCACATATTTATTATATTATGTAATATAATATTATATTTCCATGATGAGAACGTAGCTGATGTATAATGATGATAAAACCAACAGAAACACACCAGAGAGAGAGAGAGAGGTACCGGACCCTGCATCAGATCCGGATGATGTAGGAGTCTGAGTGCGTGACGTACCGGACCCAGCATCAGACCCGGGTACCGGACCCAGGATCAGATCCAGGTACCGGACCCAACATCAGATCCAGGTATCGGACCCAGTATTAGAAACAGATGACGTACCAGACCCAGGAACAGATCCAGGTACCGGACCCAGTATTAGATCCGGATGATGTACCGGACCCAGCATCAGATCCGGATGATGTAGGAGTCTGAGTGCGTGACGTACCGGACCCAGGAACAGATCAAGGTACCGGACCCAGCATCAGATCCGGATGATGTAGGAGTCTGAGTGCGTGACGTACCGGACCCAGGAACAGATCAAGGTACCGGACCCAGCATCAGATCCGGATGATGTAGGAGTCTGAGTGCGTGACGTACCGGACCCAGCGCTGGGACGGGCCGGGCTGGACCGGCGACAGGCGCAGGAAGCGGATCTGGAGCCCGGTGGCAGTGAGTCTGGGCAGCTCGAAGCTCAGACCGACCGGACCCACTTCCAACATGGAGGCCGAGCTGAGGCCGGACACGTCCAGCTGGACCCGGGGAGGAAGACATCATTAGTCCCTCTGGACCAGTGGTCCTCAGACTATGGGGACACGGACCCCTGCTGTCCACTAAAGTACCTCTAGTGGGACAATTACCCCCTGTAGTCCACTAAAGTACCCCTAGTGGGACACATACCCCTTGGAGTCCTCCAGAGTACCCCTAGGGGGACACATACCCCCTGGAGTCCTCCAGAGGACCGCTAGGGGGACATGTGCCCCTGCAGTCCACTAAAGTAGCCCTAGTGGGACACACACCCCCTGCAGTCCACTAAAGTACCCCTAGTGGGACACAGACCCCCTGCAGTCCACTAAAGTACCCCTAGTGGGACAATTACCCCCTGTAGTCCTTCAGAGTACCCCTAGTGGGACACGTACCCCTGCAGTCCTCCAGAGTACCCCTAGTGGGACACACACCCCCTGCAGTCCACTAAAGTACCCCTAGTGGGACAATTATCCCCTGTAGTCCTCCAGAGTACCCCTAAGGGGACACACACCCCCTGCAGTCCACTAAAGTACCCCTAGTGGGACACAAACCCCCTGTAGTCCTCCAGAGTACCCCTAAGGGGACACGGACCCTCTGCAGTCCTGAGAGTGCCAGATCTTCCTTAGGTCAAGTCTGGTCAAGAACTGTTGGACGTGTGAATTCTGTTATATTTTTGGCCAGTAATTTAATTCTGTCCCCGTTTTAGAGCCTGATGCATTATTTACTGGGTATGGTCGGGGGGTGTGTGTGTGTGTGTGTGTGTGTGTGTGTGTGTGTGTGTGTGTGTGTGTGTGTGTGTGTGTGTGTGTGTGTGAGGGGGGGTTACCTTGAGGAGCGCGGAGAGCTGGGTTCCTCCGGGGAATCGGGGGATCTGCCAGGAGACGGATCGGCTCTGCAGCCTCAGCTCGGCACTCTGATCAGGACTGCTGAGCTCCTGGGACAGACTACACACACACACACACACAGAGAGACACAGAGAGACACACACACACACACACACACACACAGAACCCGTGTCACTGCCCAATGAGAGTCGAGCTCAGATGTGAACGGTTTACAGCATAACTGTGAAATCTATAAAATAATAAAGTTTCTCATTATGAACAATAACAGAAGATGGAAATCATTTCAGGAGCGTTGTTGCTATCTATGGTTGATGCTATGCTAACGTTAGCTATCTATGGTTGATGCTATGCTAACGTAGTAGCTATCTATGGTTGATGCTATGCTAACATTAGCTCAAAAACTCCATTCACCTGACAGCCTTTGTTGTGTTAGATGCTAACTTGTAGCTAAGCTAGCAGTGAACCAACTTCGTTAACCCTTGTGTTAAAAATGTCGACCAATTTTAGTTTTTAAAGTTGCGTTGTGTTTACAGACTCGAATCAAAATTTAAAAAAATAACAAATAAAACAGACAAAAACTTGAAAAAAATAACTTGGTAAACCAAAAAACTTGGAAAAGTGGCAAAAAAATTACCAAAAAAATGGGGAAAAGTGACAAAGAAAATTGTTAAGAAAGTGACAAATAATTTGGAAAAATGGGGGAAAGTGACAAAACAAATTGGTAGAAAGTGACAAAAAAAACCTGAAAAAAGTGACAAAAAACTTCTTAAAAAATTAAACAAATGGGGAAAAAATGTCAAAAGTGTAAAAAGTATCAAACAACAAAAGTGACAAAAAATGTCGACCAATTTTAGTTTTTAATTTTGAAAAACACAAAAGTTGCGTTGTGTTTACAGACTCAAATCAAAATCAAAATAAATAAATAAAACAGACAAAAACTTGAAAAAAATAACAAAAAACTTACCAAAAAATAACAAAAAATGGGGGGGAAAGGGACAAAAAAAAGCTAAAAAATTACCCAAAAAATGACAAAACCTGCAAAAAATTGGGAAAAGTGACTAAACAAACTGAAAAAAGTGAAAAACTTCCTAAAAAATTAAACAAATGGGGAAAAAATGTCAAAATTGTATAAAGTATCAAACAACAAAAGTGACAAAAAATGTCGACCAATTTTAGTTTTTTATTTTGAAAATCAAAACGTTGCGTTGTGTTTACAGACTCGAATCAACATTTTAAAAAATAACAAATAAAACAGACAAAAACTTAAAAAATAACTTGATACACCAAAAAAAACTTGGAAAAGTGGCAAAAAACTTACCAAAAAATGACAAAGAAATGGGGAAAAATGGCAAAAAAAACTGAAAAAAGTGACAAAAAAAGTGACAAAAAAATTGCAAAAAAATTGGGGAAAAGTGAAAAAGAAAATTGTTAAGAAAGTGACAAATTTGGAAAAAAGTGACAAAACATTGCTGAAAAAATGCTAAAAAATGGGGGAAAGTGACAAAAAAACATGCTAAAAAATGACCAAAAAAATTACAAAAAATGACAAAACCTGCAAACAATGGGGAAAAGTGACAAAACAAATTGGTAGAAAGTGACAAAAAACTTCCTAAAAAATAACAAACATATTTGGAAAAAATGTCAAAAATTGTAAAAAGTATCAAAAAACAAAAGTGACAAAAACGTCAGGAAAAGTGACAACATTTTTTGACCAATTTTAGTTTTTAATTTTGAAAAACACAAAGTTGCAGGTCGACCCCAGGGTTACCGGGGTTACCGGGGTTACCGGGGTTAAATGACTCAGATTGACGTGTAAATATGATTTAGTATCAGTCCAACGAGTCTAACCCCGGCTACATGAGATGATCCAGACATTTCCATTTGCCTTTGACTAGGAAATAAGGGAGCGCTTGTTTCTGCTTCCTTATTAGTGTTGTTCACCATTTCCACCCCCCCGAGCCTCACTGTGAACAGGTTTTAGCTCTCGGGACTTCCTGTTTGTGTTTACAGACTCAACTCAAAATAATATAAAAAATACATTTAAAAAAACAACAACAAAAACTTGGAAAAAAAGTGACAAAAAACTTGGTAAAAAGTGACAAAAAATTTGAAAAAAGTGACTAAAAGATGGTAAAAAATGACAAAAGAATGGGAAAAGTGACAAAAGAATGGGGAAAAAGTGACAAAAAACTTGCTAAAAAGTGACAAAAAATTTGTAAAAAGTGTTAAATGACTCAGATTGACCCGTAAATATGATTTAGTATCAGTCCAACGAGTCTAACCCCGGCTACATGAGATGATCCAGACATTTCCATTTGCCTTTGACTAGGAAATAAGGGAGCGCTTGTTTCTACTTCCTTATTAGTGTTGTTCACCATTTCCACCCCCCCGAACCTCACGGGGAACAGGTTTTAGCTCTCGGGACTTCCTGTTTGTGTTCACAGACTCGACTCAAGCTGCAGACAACGACAACAACGTGAAGTCATATTCAAATGGAAGCTGAAGGCCGTGACGTCTGAGGCTGTGCAGCGCTGCAGGTGCGGGGTTATTTTCCATACGGACTATTTCCATAACAAACATCGGACTAATTTGCATGAATGGGAGCGTCTCACCTCACAGAGCCTTTGGGAACGGGGATGGTGGCGCAGACGTTGATGGCAGCGCTGCAAAAACAGTGACATCATCATCATCAACTACCTGAAAACAACACAGCTTTTATATCAAGTAATAATCTCCCAAGTAACATACGCTCAGATATGTCTGATACTTACAGCGCTGCTCCTGAGTATAGGAACCCACGCTGGACTAAAAATGAGGAATTAAAGAAATCATCTTTTGGAAGTTGATCTCAACGCCTTAATTTAAAAATGAGGAAAAAAAAACTTTAAGGACACCAATTATCTTTGAGAATGAATAATGTTTCATAAATAAATAAATAAATGTTCTTCCTTAAAATACAGGGGCATAAGCATACACCCCCCTATGTATACTTATGTCCCTGTATTTTAACATAGGGGGGTGTATACTTATGTCCCCTGTATTTTAACATAGGGGGGTGTATACTTATGCCCCCTGTATTTTAACATAGGGGGGTGTATACTTATGCCCCTGTATTTTAACATAGGGGGGTGTATACTTATGCCCCTGTATTTTAACATAGGGGGGTGTATACTTATGCCCCCTGTATTTTAACATAGGGGGGTGTATACTTAGGTCCCCTGTATTTTAACATAGGGGGTGTATACTTATGCCCCCTGTATTTTAACATAGGGGGGTGTATACTTATGCCCCCTGTATTTTAACATAGGGGGGTGTATACTTATGCCCCTGTATTTTAACATAGGGGGGTGTATACTTATGCCCCTGTATTTTAACATAGGGGGTGTATACTTATGCCCCCTGTATTTTAACATAGGGGGGTGTATACTTATGCCCCTGTATTTTAACATAGGGGGGTGTATACTTATGCCCCCTGTATTTTAACATAGGGGGGTGTATACTTATGCCCCCTGTATTTTAACATAGGGGGGTGTATACTTATGCCCCCTGTATTTTAACATAGGGGGGTGTATACTTATGCCCCCTGTATTTTAACATAGGGGGGTGTATACTTATGCCCCTGTATTTTAACATAGGGGGTGTATACTTATGCCCCTGTATTTTAACATAGGGGGGTGTATACTTATGCCCCCTGTATTTTAACATAGGGGGGTGTATACTTATGCCCCCTGTATTTTAACATAGGGGGGTGTATACTTATGCCCCTGTATTTTAACATAGGGGGGTGTACACTTATGCCCCTGTATTTTAACATAGGGGGGTGTACACTTATGCCCCTGTATTTTAACATAGGGGGGTGTACACTTATGCCCCTGTATTTTAACATAGGGGGGTGTATACTTATGCCCCCTGTATTTTAACATAGGGGGGTGTACACTTATGCCCCTTGTATTTTAACATAGGGGGGTGTATACTTATGCCCCTTGTATTTTAACATAGGGGGGTGTATACTTATGCCCCTTGTATTTTAACATAGGGGGGTGTATACTTATGCCCCCTGTATTTTAACATAGGGGGGTGTACACTTATGCCCCTTGTATTTTAACATAGGGGGGTGTATACTTATGCCCCTTGTATTTTAACATAGGGGGGTGTATACTTATGCCCCTTGTATTTTAACATAGGGGGGTGTATACTTATGCCCCTGTATTTTAACATAGGGGGGTGTATACTTATGCCCCTGTATTTTAACATAGGGGGGTGTATACTTATGCCCCCTGTATTTTAACATAAGGGGGGTGTATACTTATACCCCTGTATTTTAACATAGGGGGGTGTATACTTATACCCCTGTATTTTAACATAGGGGGGTGTATACTTATACCCCTGTATTTTAACATAGGGGGGTGTATACTTATGCCCCCTGTATTTTAACATAGGGGGGTGTATACTTATGCCCCTGTATTTTAACATAGGGGGGTGTATACTTATGCCCCCTGTATTTTAACATAGGGGGGTGTACACTTATGCCCCTTGTATTTTAACATAGGGGGGTGTATACTTATGCCCCTTGTATTTTAACATAGGGGGGTGTATACTTATGCCCCTGTATTTTAACATAGGGGGGTGTATACTTATGCCCCTGTATTTTAACATAGGGGGGTGTATACTTATGCCCCTGTATTTTAACATAGGGGGGTGTATACTTATGCCCCCTGTATTTTAACATAAGGGGGGTGTATACTTATACCCCTGTATTTTAACATAGGGGGGTGTATACTTATACCCCTGTATTTTAACATAGGGGGGTGTATACTTATACCCCTGTATTTTAACATAGGGGGGTGTATACTTATACCCCTGTATTTTAACATAGGGGGGTGTATACTTATACCCCTGTATTTTAACATAGGGGGGTGTATACTTATGCCCCCTGTATTTTAACATAGGGGGGTGTATACTTATACCCCTGTATTTTAACATAGGGGGGTGTATACTTATACCCCTGTATTTTAACATAGGGGGGTGTATACTTATACCCCTGTATTTTAACATAGGGGGGTGTATACTTATACCCCTGTATTTTAACATAGGGGGGTGTATACTTATACCCCTGTATTTTAACATAGGGGGGTGTATACTTATGCCCCCTGTATTTTAACATGGGGTGTATACTTATGCCCCTGTATTTTAACATAGGGGGGTGTATACTTATGCCCCCTGTATTTTAACATAGGGGGTGTATACTTATACCCCTGTATTTTAACATAGGGGGGTGTATACTTATGCCCCCTGTATTTTAACATAAGGGGGTGTATACTTATGCCCCTGTATTTTAACATAGGGGGGTGTATACTTATGCCCCTGTATTTTAACATAGGGGGTGTATACTTATGCCCCTGTATTTTAACATAGGGGGGTGTATACTTATGCCCCCTGTATTTTAACATAGGGGGGTGTATACTTATGCCCCCTGTATTTTAACATAGGGGGGTGTATACTTATGCCCCCTGTATTTTAACATAGGGGGGTGTATACTTATGCCCCCTGTATTTTAACATAGGGGGGTGTATACTTATACCCCTGTATTTTAACATAGGGGGGTGTATACTTATGCCCCTGTATTTTAAGGAAGAAAATTTATTTATTTATGAAACATTCATTCTCAAAGATAATTGACAAAGAGAAAAAGATAATAGAGAAGTCTAAGTCTAATTGGTGTCCTTAAAGGTCGGATTTTTTCTCATTTTTTAATTAAGGCATTAAGATAAATTTCCAAAAGATGATTTTTTTAATCCTCTTTTTAGTCACATTAAGCGTGGGTTCATATACTCACGAGCAGCGCTGTAAGTACAGTAAATATCATATACTGTAAGACTTGTTACTCAAGTACTAATCCCCCATTTACCCAAAACACAGGACTGTCACCCAGGAGACCGGTCCTAAACTCAGCCGACGCTTTCTTCCCGCGATAACACGGCATTTTTTTTCAACTACGCTGCACTTTTGCCGCATAAATTGCCGACTTCTGCGCAAAATAACGCGGGGCTTGCATGATGTCATAATCCCGCATTTTGGTTGCAAAAAAAGTCACAAATATCTCAGCAGAAAGTTTCAAAATGCAGAAACAAACTGTTTCTGCAAGTTCCAGCAATTTCATCTCATAAAAGTGCATAAATATCCCGCATATTCCATCGCATTTTTTAAGAAAACGTGTCGCATAATGAAGGATTTTTGCAACAATCACAAACAAAGTCCGTATTTTTCTGTCCAATCAGAGTTTTCTGTTGACGACTAAAACTACTTCTGAACTTCCTGTTCCACCAAAACAAGTTCCTTCCTGAGACTATTTAGCAGCGGCACCATGGCTCCGTCCGGCGCTTAGCCCCGCCCACAACGATTGTGATTGGTTTAAAGAAATGCCGATAAACCAGAAAACATTTTTCTCCCGTCCAGAATGCTGTGCGGACTAGCCAGACCCTCCTCTGCAGCTCTGTGGAGCAAGGTCTGGCTATGCGAGACTATTTGGCATAAACAGAGAGAAGGTATAAGAGGACGAGAAGCTCGTCTATAAAAACTTACCTCTTTGGCGGCAGATCACAGCGAAGCTTCAGGTACATCAGCAGCCTGCAGAGAAACCACAGCAACATGTTTTTCACCTTTTCAGACTGGAGTCTGGTGGAGATATGCTGCTCTATACACACTAAAAGTAGTGATTATTTACATGGAGTCTGGTGGAGATATGCTGCTCTATACACACTAAAAGTAGTGATTATTTACATGGAGTCTGGTGGAGATATGCTGCTCTATACATGCTAAAAGTAGTGATTATTTACATGGAGTCTGGTGGAGATACGCTCCTCTATACACGCTAAAAGTAGTGATTATTTACATGGAGTCTGGTGGAGATATGCTGCTCTATACATGCTAAAAGTAGTGATTAATTACATGGAGTCTGGTGGGGATATGCTGCTCTATACATGCTAAAAGTAGTGATTATTTACATGGAGTCTGGTGGAGATACGCTGCTCTATACATGCTAAAAGTAGTGATTATTTACATGGAGTCTGGTGGAGATACGCTGCTCTATACATGCTAAAAGTAGTGATTATTTACATGGAGTCTGGTGGGTTTGGTGATGGTGATGTCGGGGCTGTTTCATGTTAAACTAAAAGAATCTTCCTCTTTAACTAAAAGGTCTATCTCTGTAGGGATCCATCCCATAATGTTGTCACACACTTAGAATAATTTTCTGAGTCTGTCAGCAGCAACAACAGAACTTTTAGTGGACGCTGACTGACCCTAGGGGGACATGTACCCCTGCAGTCCTCTAGAGTACCCCTAGAGGGACACGTACCCCTGCAGTCCTCTAAAGTACCCCTAGAGGGCCACGTACCCCCATTTGAGAAACACTGACGTGAACGAATGTGGGAGTAGCATCTTATTGGACGGGACTCTACCTTCCTCCGCTGTCTCTCTCGATGGTTGGGAAGAGGCGGAAAGGAGGCGCAGACGGCAGATCATCACTCAGCTGATACTGCATCACCGTTTGCTGCAACGGGAGGAAGACGATGAGACGTCAGAGCGTCCTTCAACACACCAGCGAGGAAAGTTTTCATCACTGTTAAACAGCACTGGAAGAAGTATTCAGATCCGATACTGCAGTAAAAGGACTGATACAACACTGTAGAAATACTCTGTTACAGAAAAGGTCTCCATCTTCCTCAACCAGCTGTTACGACTGCTGTCGTACGTGTGTGTGCATGTGTCTTGCAGTGTGTGTGTGCATGTGTCTTGCAGTGTGTGTGCATGTGTCTTGCAGTGTGTGCATGTGTTGTGCAATGTGTGTGCATGAGTTTTGCAGTGTGTGTGTGCATGTGTCTTGCAGTGTGTGTGCATGTGTCTTGCAGTGTGTGTGCATGTGTCTTGCAGTGTGTGTGCATGTGTCTTGCAGTGAGTGTGCATGTGTTGTGCAATGTGTGTGCATGAGTTTTGCAGTGTGTGTGTGCATGTGTCTTGCAGTGTGTGTGCATGTGTCTTGCAGTGTGTGTGCATGTGTCTTGCAGTGTGTGTGCATGTGTTTTGCAGTGTGTGCATGTGTTGTGCAATGTGTGTGCATGAGTTTTGCAGTGTATGCATGAGTTTTGCAGTGTATGTGCATGTGTTTTGCAGTGTATGCATGTGTTTTGCAGTGTGTGCGCATGTGTCTTGCAGTGTGTGTGCATGTGTCTTGCAGTGTGTGTGCATGTGTCTTGCAGTGTGTGTGCATGTGTCTTGCAGTGTGTGTGCATGTGTCTTGCAGTGTGTGTGCATGTGTCTTGCAGTGTGTGCATGTGTTGTGCAATGTGTGTGCATGTGTTTTGCAGTGTATGCATGTGTTTTGCAGTGTGTGTGCATGTGTCTTGCAGTGTGTGTGCATGTGTCTTGCAGTGTGTGTGCATGTGTTTTGCAGTGTGTGTGCATGTGTCTTACAGTGTGTGTGTGCATGTTTTGCAGTGTGTGTGCATGTGTCTTGCAGTGTGTGTGCATGTGTCTTGCAGTGTGTGTGCATGTGTCTTGCAGTGTGTGTGCATGTGTTTTGCAGTGTGTGTGCATGTGTCTTGCAGTGTGTGTGCATGTGTCTTGTAGTGTGTGTGCATGTGTCTTACAGTGTGTGTGTGCGCATGTGTTTTGCAGTGTGTGTGCATGTGTTTTGCAGTGTGTGTGCATGTATTTTGCAGTGTGTGTGCATGTATTTTGCGGTGTGCGTGCATGCGTTTTGTGTTTTATATTCTTTTTTTCACATGCAAATAGCCCTGTGCCGTTGCTTGGGGATGATTGGTGGAAGCAGCCATGCCCAACCCATGATTGGCTGCAACTGTTGATTACCGGACAATTAAAGAAGCAAGATGGCGGCCGTCAGCGAGGGCCATATTTAGTTTCTTTAGGTTAATATCTGACTTTCTAGACAAGGTCGTTTTGTTTGTTATTTTAGTGGTAGTGGTGAAGCTTTTGTGGCTGCTTGGGGGGACGGGGAAGATGGGGCCTTTCTTCTTGTCCCAGGCCCCCCTAGACTCGGAGGGGGGGGGGGGTAACATGTGTGTGAACTGCAGGGCAGCGAATATAAAGAGAGAACACCTCTCCTTGGCTCGGACACAGCCGGAGGATCCGGTTGCTGTCGAACTCGTCCAGTCGGACCGCCTGGTGGAAGCTGCACTCGTCTACACGCACCGCCGCTCCGTAACCTGGACAGGAAGACACAGAGACCGCTTAACCCTTAGACCTGGACAGGAAGACACAGAGACCGCTTAACCCTTAGACCTGGACAGGAAGACACAGAGACCGCTTAACCCTTAGACCTGGACAGGAAGACACAGAGACCGCTTAACCCTTAGACCTGGACAGGATGGAGCAGAGACCGCTTAACACTTAGACCTGGACAGGAAGACACTGAGACCGCTTAACCCTTAGACCTGGACAGGAAGACGCTGAGACCGCTTAACCCTTAGACCTGGACAGGAAAGAACAGAGACCGCTTAACCCTTAGACCTGGACAGGAAGGAACAGAGACCGCTTAACACTCGAGCTGTCTTCCCCTGGACACTGGAACCTTAATGTGTAAAGTAACTAAAGTAACTAGTAACTAAAGCAACGAGTAACTAAAGCAACTAGTAACGAGTAACTAGTAACTAAAGCAACTAGTAACTAAAGTAACTAGTAACTAAAGTAACTAGTAACTAAAGCAACGAGTAACTAAAGCAACGAGTAACTAAAGTAACTAGTAACTAAAGCAACAAGTAACTAACGTAACTAGTAACGAGTAACTAGTAACTAAAGCAACTAGTAATTAAAGTAACTAGTAACTAAAGCAACAAGTAACTAAAGTAACTAGTAACGAGTAACTAAAGTAACTAAAGCAACGAGTAACTAAAGTAACTAGTAACTAAAGCAACGAGTAACTAAAGCAGCGAGTAACTAAAGTAACGAGTAACTAAAGTAACTAGTACCTAAAGCAACGAGTAACTAAAGTAACTAGTAACTAGTAACTAAAGCAACGAGTAACTAAAGTAACTAGTAACGAGTAACTAAAGCAACGAGTAACTAAAGTAACTAGTAACTAAAGCAACGAGTAACTAAAGTAACTAGTAACTAAAGCAACGAGTAACTAAAGCAGCGAGTAACTAAAGTAACTAGTAACTAAAGCAGCGAGTAACTAAAGTAACTAGTAACTAAAGCAACGAGTAACTAAAGTAACTAGTAACTAGTAACTAAAGCAACGAGTGACTAAAGCAACGAGTAACTAAAGTAACTAGTAACTAAAGCAACGAGTAACTAAAGCAGCGAGTAACTAAAGTAACTAGTAACTAAAGCAGTGAGTAACTAAAGTAACTAGTAACTAGTAACTAAAGCAACGAGTAACTAAAGTAACTAAAGCAACGAGTAACTAAAGTAACTAGTAACTAAAGCAACGAGTAACTAAAGCAACGAGTAACTAAAGCAACGAGTAACTAAAGTAACTAGTAACTAAAGCAACGAGTAACTAAAGCAGCGAGTAACTTAAGTAACTAGTAACTAAAGCAGCGAGTAACTAAAGTAACTAGTAACTAAAGTAACTAGTAACTAAAGCAGCGAGTAACTAAAGTAACTAGTAACTAAAGCAGCGAGTAACTAAAGTAACGAGTAACTAAAGTAACTAGTAACTAAAGCAACGAGTAACTAAAGTAACGAGTAACTAAAGTAACTAGTAACTAAAGCAACGAGTAACTAAAGTAACTAGTAACTAAAGCAACGAGTAACTAAAGCTTGAAGTTAAAACCTCCTTAACCATCGTGTTGTCTTCCCGCCGACCTGGACATTCTTGTTTTTCTGAGTCAAAATTAAAAATGAAAACCCTTTTATCAACGTTATGCTCGTCTTTTTCGACCCTTTCGTGTCTTTCCCCCGATGATTTTGTCACTTTGTCAACGTGTGTCGACTTTTTCTGAAGCTTTGGAAATTTTCTAGAATCACAGACAGTTCCCTGTTGGGTCCTACATGTGAGAAAAGGGGAACTCCAGACCATGTCCAGAGTTCATGTGAGGAAACCACTTAATATAATAATATATATATATATATATATATATATATAGACATCTCTCGACAAAAGAAAGACATGAAAGTAATGTTGCATACGCTGCTAACACACAACACAAAACACACAACACACTCACCTGCAGGAAAATATCAATGATTTTAGAACATGAGTTAGTTGTGTACTTTATCCTCTTGTGGCTGACATTGTTTATTAAATTTAAATATAATCCCCCTGCTGTGTGTATGTGTGTCTGTGTGTATCTGTGTTTCTGTGTGTTTGTATCTACACTCACCGGCCACTTTATTAGGTACCCCATGCTAGTAATGGGTTGGACCCCCTTTTGCCTTCAGAACTGCCTCAATTCTTCGTGGCATAGATTCAACAAGGTGCTGGAAGCATTCCTCAGGGAGTTTGGTCCATATTGACATGATGGCATCACACAGTTGCCGCAGATTTGTCGGCTGCACATCCATGATGCGAATCTCCCGTTCCACCACATCCCAAAGATGCTCTATTGGATTGAGATCTGGTGACTGTGGAGGCCATTTGAGTACAGCGAACTCATTGTCATGTTCAAGAAACCAGTCTGAGATGATTCCAGCTTTATGACATGGCGCATTATCCTGCTGAAAGTAGCCATCAGAAGTTGGGTACATTGTGGTCATAAAGGGATGGACATGGTCAGCAACAATACTCAGGTAGGCTGTGGCGTTGCAACGATGGTCAATTGGTACCAAGGGGCCCAAAGAGTGCCAAGAAAATATTCCCCACACCATGACACCACCACCACCAGCCTGAACCGTTGATACAAGGCAGGATGGATCCATGCTTTCATGTTGTAGACGCCAAATTCTGACCCTACCATCCGAACGTCGCAGCAGAAATCGAGACTCATCAGACCAGGCAACGTTTTTCCAATCTTCTATTGTCCAATTTTGATTAGCTTGTGCAAATTGTAGCCTCACTTTCCTGTTCTTAGCTGAAAGGAGTGGCACCCGGTGTGGTCTTCTGCTGCTGTAGCCCATCTGCCTCAAAGTTTGACGTACTGTGCGTTCAGAGATGCTCTTCTGCCCACCTTGGTTGTAACGGGTGGTAATTTGAGTCACTGTTGCCCTTCTATCAGCTCGAACCAGTCTGGCCATTCTCCTCTGACCTCTGGCATCAACAAGGCATTTCCGCCCACAGAACTGCCGCTCACTGGATGTTTTTTCTTTTTCGGACCATTCTCTGTAAACCCTAGAGATGGTTGTGCGTGAAAATCCCAGTAGATTAGCAGTTTCTGAAATACTCAGACCAGCCCTTCTGGCACCAACAATCATGCCACGTTCAAAGTCACTCAAATCACCTTTCTTCCCCATACTGATGCTCGGTTTGAACTGCAGGAGATTGTCTTGACCATGTCTACATGCCTAAATGCACTGAGTTGCCGCCATGTGATTGGCTGCTTAGAAATTAAGTGTTACAGGCAGTTGGACAGGTGTACCTAATAAAGTGGCCGGTGAGTGTATGTTTCTCTGTGTGTGTGTTTGTGTGTCTGTTTGTGTGTGTGTATACTGTATACATGTTTGTATGTGTATTAGAGGATGGATACCCGACCCGGGCCCGACGGGACCCGACGGTACCCGACGGGTCGGGCCGGGTTCGGACAGATTTTTAGAAAGGATGCTCGGGTTCGGGTCGGGCTCGGTCACATCAGCGCGATAAGGCATTGAACATTTTAACAGCTTATTATGTAGGTAACCAATGGGCCTGTTTCACCTGATGCAAATCGTTTTTGGATTAAAATAAATGTCAAATATTACCCTAACATCCGTCTTCCTGTGTGCTGTGACAACGAAAGACGTGCGTATTAAGCTACACGTGGCAGCGCAACGATGGAAGATGTTAAAAAGAAGTTGGCCGCAGGAGATTTTAAAACTATTGAAAACGAAGGAAAGTCAGCTGTGCATTGATGCTCATCTGTTGACATTTCCGAATGCCTTCCTACAATTGCTTAATAAAAGCAGCTTTCCACACAAACAAACGTACATGTGTCATTAGTATGAGAAACAAATGCGATTTTAACTGTCGGGCTCGGGTCGGGCTCGGACAGAAATATCTTAATGCCTGTCGGGCTCGGGTCGGGTTCGGTTACTGCTCTGTCGGACGCGGGCCGGGCTCGGACAGAAAAATCCGGCCCGATCCGCACTCTAATGTGTATATGTGTGTCTGTGTGTGTTTTACCTCTGAGCTGTGATTTGCCGATGCTGAATTCTTCGTTCAGACCGATTCGCATCTCTGTTGACCAAAGACAACATGTTAGAGAGAGCGTGTGTGTGTGTGTGTTTTTGTACTTGTGAGGACCAAATCAAGTGAAACAGAACAAAACACAACACTCTGAATGATGCTATCCTACTACAGAGAAGTAAATTAAAAGACTTAACCTTTACTTCATCACAGAGGTAACATAGTTGGAGTTATTTATATACAAATGATAATTTTGGGTGGCTAAAGTATTCCTTTAATGTGCTTAAAAGGACTACTAGCCAGTCAGGAGCAGAGTATGAGGGCCCTGACAGTACCTAGGTAAGGACTACTAGCCAGTCAGGAGCAGAGTATGAGGGTCCTGACAGTACCTAGGTAAGGACTACTAGCCAGTCAGGAGCAGAGTATGAGGGTCCTGACAGTACCTAGGTAAGGACTACTAGCCAGTCAGGAGCAGAGTATGAGGGCCCTGACAGTACCTAGGTAAGGACTACTAGCCAGTCAGGAGCAGAGTATGAGGGCCCTGACAGTACCTAGGTAAGGACTACTAGCCAGTCAGGAGCAGAGTATGAGGGCCCTGACAGTACCTAGGTAAAGACTACTAGCCAGTCAGGAGCAAAGCCAAAAAGCATAATATGAGCACTTTAAAGAAGTATATTCATCTGTTTCAGATGATCGTTTTGGGGTATCTAAGTCTATAAGTGTACATCATACATGTATAAATATAGTATATAAGTCTATAAATGTACATCATACATGTATAAATGTAGTATATAAGTCTATAAATGTACATCATACATGTATAAATGTAGTATATAAGTCTATAAATGTACATCATACATGTATAAATGTAGTATATAAGTCTATACATGTACATCATACATGTATAAATGTAGTATATAAGTCTATAAATGTACATCATACATGTATAAATGTAGTATACAAGTCTATACATGTACATCATACATGTATAAATGTATATAAGTCTATAAATGTACATCATACATGTATAAATGTAGTATATAAGTCTATAAATGTACATCATACATGTATAAATGTAGTATATAAGTCTATAAATGTACATCAGACATGTATAAATGTAGTATATAAGTCTATAAATGTACATCATACATGTATAAATGTAGTATATAAGTCTATAAATGTACATCATACATGTATAAATGTAGTATATAAGTCTATAAATGTACAGTGGGTACGGAAAGTATTCAGACCCCTTTAAATTTTTCACTCTTTGTTTCATTGCAGCCATTTTCCAAAAATCAAAAAAGTTCATTTTATTTCTCAGTAATGTACACTCAGCACCCCATCTTGGACAGAAAAAAACAGAAATGTAGAAATTTTTGCAAATTTATTAAAAAACAAAAACTGAAATATCACATGGTCATAAGTATTCAGACCCTTTGCCGTGACCCTCATATGTAACTCAGGTGCTGTCTATTTCTTCTGATCATCCTTGAGATGGTTCTACACCTTCATTGGAGTCCAGCTGTGTTTGATTATACTGATTGGACTTGATTAGGAAAGCCACACACCTGTCTATATAAGACCTTACAGCTCACAGTGCATGTCAGAGCAAATGACAATCATGAGGTCAAAGGAACTGCCTGAGGAGCTCAGAGACAGAATTGTGGCAAGGCACAGATCTGGTCAAGGTTACAAAAAAATTTCTGCTGCACTTAAGGTTCCTAAGAGCACAGTGGCCTCCATAATCCTCAAATGGAAGACGTTTGGGACGACCAGAACCCTTCCTAGAGCTGGCCGTCCGGCCAAACTGAGCTATCGGGGGAGAAGAGCCTTGGTGAGAGAGGCAAAGAAGAACCCAATGGTCACTGTGGCTAAGCTCCAGAGATGCAGTCGGGAGATGGGAGAAAGTTGTAGTAAGTCAACCATCACTGCAGCAATCCACCAGTCGGGGCTTTATGGCAGAGTGGCCCGAAGGAAGCCTCTCCTCAGTGCAAGACACATGAAAGCCCGCATGGAGTTTGCTAAAAAACACCTGAAGGACTCCAAGATGGTGATAAATAAAATCCTCTGGTCTGATGAGACCAAGATAGAACTTTTTGGCCTTAATTCTAAGCGGTATGTGTGGAGAAAACCAGGCACTGCTCATCACCTGTCCAATACAGTCCCAACAGTGAAGCATGGTGGTGGCAGCATCATGCTGTGGGGGTGTTTTTCAGCTGCAGGGACAGGACGACTGGTTGCAATCGAGGGAAAGATGAATGCGGCCAAGTACAGGGATATCCTGGACGAAAACCTTTTCCAGAGTGCTCTGGACCTCAGACTGGGCCGAAGGTTTACCTTCCAACAAGACAATGACCCTAAGCACACCGCTAAAATAACGAAGGAGTGGCTTCACAACAACTCCGTGGCTGTTCTTGAATGGCCCAGCCAGAGCCCTGACTTAAACCCAATTGAGCATCTCTGGAGAGACCTGAAAATGACTGTCCACCAACGTTTACCATCCAACCTGACAGAACTGGAGAGGATCTGCAAGGAGGAATGGCAGAGGATACCCAAATCCAGATGTGAAAAACTTGTTGCATCTTTCCCAAAACGACTCATGGCTGTATTAGA
>CM057249.1:689000-707374 GCA_029931835.1 Etheostoma nigrum
GATGAAGTTCTTCAGGACGTCAGAGGACGTCGTCTGGATGTAACCATAGTCCTAACAGACAGACAGACAGGAGAGAATGAGACAGAGACAGACAGACAAACAGAGAGAGAGACAGACGGACAGAGAGAGAAAGAAAGACAGACAGGAGAGAATGAGACAGAGACAGACAGACAAACAGAGAGAGAGACAGACGGACAGAGAGAGAAAGAAAGACAGACAGGAGAGAATGAGACAGAGACAGACAGACAAACAGAGAGAGAGACAGACGGACAGAGAGAGAAAGAAAGAGACAGGAGAGAATGAGACAGAGACAGACAAAGATAGAGAGAGAGGGAGAGAGACAGAGAGAGAGAGACAGACAGACAGACAGAGAAAGACAGACAAACAGAAAGAGGTAGAAAGAGAGACAGGGAGACAGACAGACAGGAGAGAATGAGACAGAGAGACAGACGGACATAGAGACAGACAGAGACAAGGAGACAGAGAGAAAAACAGACAAAGATAGAGAGAGACAGACAGAAACTTTTTTCCTCTTAACATTTTATTTTAAAATGTAGATTTCTGATGTGATGACAGCATTAGACCATATAACGTTAATCTTAACGACAGAAGACCCCCCCCCAGGAGACGATGTCCCGCTCAGAGACCTTAAGAGACAACGCCTCACCTACCCCGGGTCTATTTGCATATGGCGTCAGCTGTTTTATAGATGACACAGCTCCTTTTGATGTTTGCCTAAACACATACAACCTATCCGTCAGAGCGGTGCTATTGTCTCCATTTTGAATGTTACCATGGCGACTGAACTAAAACTAGAACACATGGCGGTCATAATCCCTCAGAAGAGGTTCTCCTTCCTTAAAGTCTCTGTTTGAATCATAGAAATACAAAGGATAGAAAGGCCATTTCCATTCAAATTCCGCAGCAGAATGGGCAGAGCAGCAGACATTTTTATGTCTTGAGGGGGGGGGAGTAGCTCAGTCCGTTGGGATTTGGGTTGGCTGGGGGGGGGGGGGGCTGCACCGTCACTCACCACGACTTCGTCCAGCAGCTCGTAGATGAGGGCGAAGTTCATCTGCACCGACTTCTCCGACAGGCTGCCGCAGTAATCTTTAACCAGCGCCGTCAACCTGACAGAGACACGACTTAATTAGAAAGACCCCGAACCCTCATCCTGTCCTCGGGTCCTCGTGTTGTCCTCGGGTCAAGGTCGACCCGGTTTCCATATCAGGAACTTGGGTTTCTTCCAACCAAATTGCCCAAAAATAACATGGATGCCATACATTGTTGTTGAGGTAGAATGAAGGATTACTTTCATAATGTCTGGTTCATAGAGCCCGACCAATAAAAGATTTCTAAGGCTGATACGAGTATTTGGTTATTTAAAAATCCGATATATCGGCCAATATATTTTCAACAACAGGGCAATTCAAAGTGCTTTATATAAAACTACATTTAAAAAAACATAAACAGATTCCCCTGACATCAGTTATTTGTAGTTATTTATGAGTTCTCACTAAAATAATATGATAATAATTTGTTTTATTGTCACAACAGAACATCAAAATATATTAAAGTTCTGATAAAAAAAATGTAGAAAAATACAAACTTAAGATAGAGCGTCCTCTGGTGGACAGACTATGCAACGCCATCACTAACAGGGACGTTGTAGAGCGTCCTCTGGTGGACAGACTATACAACGCCATCACTAACAGGGACATTGTAGAGCGTCCTCTGGTGGACAGACTATGCAACACCATCACTAACAGGGACGTTGTAGAGCGTCCTCTGGTGGACAGACTATGCAACGCCATCACTAACAGGGACGTTGTAGAGCGTCCTCTGGTGGACAGACTATGCAACGCCATCACTAACAGGGACGTTGTAGAGCGTCCTCTGGTGGACAGACTATGCAACACCATCACTAACAAGGACGTTGTAGAGCGTCCTCTGGTGGACAGACTATGCAACGCCATCACTAACAGGGACGTTGTAGAGCGTCCTCTGGTGGACAGACTATGCAACGCCATCACTAACAAGGATGTTGTAGAGCGTCCTCTGGTGGACAGACTATGCAACGCCATCACTAACAGGGACGTTGTAGAGCGTCCTCTGGTGGACAGACTATGCAACGCCATCACTAACAAGGACGTTGTAGAGCGTCCTCTGGTGGACAGACTGATGTTTTAACTGCAGACAGTAAAGGACGGGAAAAATCGCAAATCCTGATTTAAGATCACGTACCTGTTGAGGAAGTCAATGACAGTGAAGGGGGAGGAGTCTGCGGTCGTCGTGGCGACCCAGTACAGTCCTCCCTGCCGCACGTGGACGAAGTGAAGGTCTTTGTGACTCTGCAGAACAAAAAGGTAACGTGTTCGTTAACACATGACTCAAATCATCGGAAATCTAAAGAGTTGAGAGACACACACACAGAAAGACAAACACACACACACACAGAGAGAGAGAGACAAACACACGCATACACACACAGAGACACAGACACACACATAGAAACACGCGCATACACACAGACACACACACAGACACACACACACAGTGACACACAAACACATGCACCCAGAGACAAACACCCACCCACACACACAGAGATACACACACATAGAAACACATGCACACACAGAGACACAGACACACATGCACACACACACACGTGCACACAGACACACATGCACACAGACACACACACACACACCATGACGACCGGAGGCTGGTCTCCGCTCAGCGCTGTGACCTTTTCGTAGAAAATATTGACAACATCACTTCCTGCTTCTCCGCGGACTGAAGTGGAGGTTAAGAAGTTATTTTATGACCATCAAGAACAGAGAGCGAGCTCACTGGTTATCTGTGCTTGTTTTACTCACACACACGTGCACACAGACACACATGCACACACACGCGCGCACACACACACACACACACACACACACACACACACACACACACACACACACACACACACACACACACACACACACACACACACACACACACACACACACACACACACACACACACACACACAACGTGACCTTTTCGTGGAGAATACTGACGACATCACTTCCTGCTTCTCCACAGTTAAGAAGTTATTTTTACGACCAGTAAGAACATAAACAGAGAGCGAGCTCATTGATTGGTTCGTGTGTGTCTCTACAGAGCCAATCATCTGCGGGACATAGAAGGCGAGGATACAGTCTTTGTAGATGAGGTGGTCGCCCTTTGAGGACAAGATGAAGAGCTGAGAGATCATCCTGCTGAGAGACAGACAACAGGACAGGAGGACAGGGACAGGAGTGAGTGCAGAACAGCAGCGCCCCCCGGTGGTCACAGAACAGCAGCGCCCCCTGGTGGTCACAGAGCAGCAGCGGCCCCCGGTGGTCACAGAGCAGCAGCGGCCCTTGCTGATCACAGAGCAGCAGCGCCCCCCGGTGGTCACAGAACAGCAGCGCCCCCTGGTGGTCACAGAGCAGCAGCGCCCCCTGGTGGTCACACGCGGAACATATCACTTACAACCCTTTCATTTCATTATTTAACTATCTAACACGTGCAGCTTCTCTGGGGTAGTGCTGCAAAGATTAAAGATGTTGTGTGTGTCGGTATCTGTGTGTGTCTGTGTGTGTGTGTGACTGATTTTGCTGCTGGAACACTAATTTCCCATTTTATTGGGTCAATATCTATCTCTCTCTCTCTATCTATCCATCTCTCTATATATCTATCTCTCTCTATCTAACTCTATCTATCCATCCATCTAAAGTTATATGCATGTTACAATTATGCGCATGCGCAATTAAGCTTTGAGCAGACACCTCTTTAATTAGCTGTATCTCCAGTTTAATTAGCTGTATCTCCAGTTTAATTAGCTGTATCTCCAGTTAATGCAGTACTTACCTGCAGAAGACTTTCAGAAAACCGTACAGTAGTTCCTTTAGCTGTTACCAAGCCATATTTACTAGCTAGCTAGCTAACGTCCCTGCTAGCTAAAGCTAACCCGGCTAACGTTATATACCGTTAAATGTAGCTATCGTAGCACACCTAAACTTCATCCCGTGATAGGTACGTCAACGCTGGTTAAAGTCTACACATAAAACGGTTAAGAGAAGCAGTAAAGTCTCCACTGAAAGGTATGTTACTCGATGTCTGACAGACCGGTGTTTACCAACCGGGTCAACAAGATGGCGGACATCGTCACAGCGCCGCCTGCAGTCCAGGCGGCCACACTCTCCTTTCCCGCCTTACGCTGCCTAACTCTGCCTCTGATTGGCTAGATTGTCTGGGTAAGCCAATCAGAGGCAGAGTTAGGCAGCGTAAGGCGGGACATGCCTTCGCCCTCTTAGGAAACACATTCTGGCGACGGTTTGTAAATACCATAGACAGTTAAAGAAATACGCGTATAATGGCGGATAATTTACATGTTTTAACGGAATTAGGGCAACAAATATATTTTTCTGTAAGATAACTAGATGTTAAAATAGCTATAATGGCTTTTTGATAATATATACATTCAAAACAATAATTATTTAGTTATTTTTGTCACATAAATTGAGCTTGTAGCTATGTCACCCAAACAGCAGGCGGCAGCAGAGGCGGGAATCCATACAGTAGCCTAACCAATCACACGCCTCTCTTCTAAATTAACCAACCCAAACAGAGCAGGCAGCGCGTGGTAGCCAATCAGAGGCAGAGTAGGGCGGGTCATGCTGCCTTCATTGAACTAGGGAAATATCTATCACTAGTAGACAATTTCTTCCGTAGCATCTGTTTCTGTACCGTGTGATCCGGTTCAACATGAAGTAAGTACACATTTTAACATTTAACATTTAAAAATAATTAATTGCATTTGTCTCTTCGACCTTGGTGGTATATATCCTCCCATGTACGCCAGTGCTAACAGCTAGCTAACCAAACGTAGCTTCCTCTCCACGTACTACGTAGCTGCTCCGGACCGCGTTAACATATCTCAGAATTTAACCTTTGACTTTAAACTGCGTTTAAAAACAAGTCATAAAACACAACTTCCAACGTTATAATACACCTTTAGAAGCAGTTCATTAATTCGGCTCTGATAAAACAGTTCCTGTATCAACAGGACCTGAGTTCTGCGGTGTGTTTGCATGGATCCTGTTAAGGACCACCACGGCCAGTTTTGTTGAAGGAGTTGTTTTTGTGTCTAATTACTCGATTTGGTGTTGATTTGCCGAGTGAAGACAGACAGGAGAAAGGAAGAAAGTCATGAAATAATCCTGATCTTGCACTCTTCCATCTGTACTTATCTCTCACACTTGCATTATTCCTGTTAATTGTGAAACGTAAAATTGAACGTAGTTTGAATAGAGTCTGGCGTGCAGGGTTCTACACACATAGCTTCCCATAACCTGTGATGTTGTGTGCTTTGAGTGCAATTTGGGGACTAACAGTGAGCCCACGACACACACATCGGGTTTACAGTGTGTTCACCATATTGAGATCTTTAGTTTACATACACTTGTGTAACTTCACTCTATGTACTTTTACCTTCACTGCATACTGCTCATCCTAGCCTTTTATACTACATCTTGTGTATTCCACATCACATTTAAAAGGAAGTTTTCCCTAAATTATAGAGTGGTCTAGACCTGCTCTATCTGTAAATTATAGAGTGGTCTAGACCTGCTCTATCTGTAAATTATAGAGTGGTCTAGACCTGCTCTATCTGTAAATTATAGAGCGGTCTAGACCTGCTCTATCTGTAAATTATAGAGCGGTCTAGACCTGCTCTATCTGTAAATTATAGAGCGGTCTAGACCTGCTCTATCTGTAAATTATAGAGCAGTCTAGACCTGCTCTATTTGTAAATTATAGAGTGCTAAAACACAACAACAGTTATTTCATTGCGCTTTCCATAAAGAGCAGGTCTAGACCGGACTCTGGGATGTTATTTATCTCCCAGGTCTTTCCATAAAGAGCAGGTCTAGACCGGACTCTGGGATGTTGTTTATCTCCCAGGTCTTTCCATAAAGAGCAGGTCTAGACCGGACTCTGGGATGTTATTTATCTCCCAGGTCTTTCCATAAAGAGCAGGTCTAGACCGGACTCTGGGATGTTATTTATCTCCCAGGTCTTTCCATAAAGAGCAGGTCTAGACCGGACTCTGGGATGTTATTTATCTCCCAGGTCTTTCATAAAGAGCAGGTCTAGACCGGACTCTGGGATGTTATTTATCTCCCAGGTCTTTCCATAAAGAGCAGGTCTAGACCGGACTCTGGGATGTTATTTATCTCCCGGGTCTTTCATAAAGAGCAGGTCTAGACCAGACTCTGGGATGTTATTTATCTCCCAGGTCTTTCCATAAAGAACAGGTCTAGACCGGACTCTGGGATGTTATTTATCTCCCAGGTCTTTCCATAAAGAGCAGGTCTAGACCGGACTCTGGGATGTTATTTATCTCCCAGGTCTTTCCATAAAGAGCAGGTCTAGACCGGACTCTGGGATGTTATTTATCTCCCAGGTCTTTCCATAAAGAACAGGTCTAGACCGGACTCTGGGATGTTATTTATCTCCCAGGTCTTTCATAAAGAGCAGGTCTAGACCGGACTCTGGGATGTTATTTATCTCCCAGGTCTTTCCATAAAGAGCAGGTCTAGACCGGACTCTGGGATGTTGTTTATCTCCCAGGTCTTTCCATAAAGAGCAGGTCTAGACCGGACTCTGGGATGTTATTTATCTCCCAGGTCTTTCCATAAAGAGCAGGTCTAGACCGGACTCTGGGATGTTATTTATCTCCCAGGTCTTTCCATAAAGAGCAGGTCTAGACCGGACTCTGGGATGTTATTTATCTCCCAGGTCTTTCATAAAGAGCAGGTCTAGACCGGACTCTGGGATGTTATTTATCTCCCAGGTCTTTCCATAAAGAGCAGGTCTAGACCGGACTCTGGGATGTTATTTATCTCCCAGGTCTTTCCATAAAGAACAGGTCTAGACCGGACTCTGGGATGTTATTTATCTCCCAGGTCTTTCATAAAGAGCAGGTCTAGACCGGACTCTGGGATGTTATTTATCTCCCAGGTCTTTCCATAAAGAGCAGGTCTAGACCGGACTCTGGGATGTTATTTATCTCCCAGGTCTTTCATAAAGAGCAGGTCTAGACCGGACTCTGGGATGTTATTTATCTCCCAGGTCTTTCCATAAAGAGCAGGTCTAGACCGGACTCTGGGATGTTATTTATCTCCCAGGTCTTACATAAAGAGCAGGTCTAGACCGGACTCTGGGCCAGGAACCAGGCCCTGTAGCTGTGAATGAGGTCCCCGTTAACGGTGGTTCTGGTGGTGTTCCAGCCCGCTGACCAAGGTGAAGCTGATCAACGAGCTGAACGCACGCGAGGCGAGTCTCGGGGTGAAGGAGTCCGTCTCCTGGCACAGCGAGTACAAGGACAGCGCCTGGGTGTTCGTCGGTAAGACCACCATAATAATAATAATAAATAATAATAATGATAATAATAATAATGATAAAAGTAATAATAGTAATGATAATGATGATAGTAATAATGTTTTCTTTCCAGGGTTCACGGTTTCTTTCACTTGTTCGATGGGGGGGGGGGGTATTTTTAAATTGGACATTTTCTTTTCTGCACTTATTGAGTAAAAAAACAAAAAAGCAGAATTTTTGAATATTTATTTTCACGTTTAAAAAAAAAAAAAAAAAAATTGGATTTAAGAAAATACTTTTATTTGCAAAATATTATTGTCCAAATCTAATGACGTTTTTGCGATTTATTTATTTATTTTTAATATTCTGGGAATTTTTCAAAATAAGGGCTTGTGAAAAATAGATTTCCTGCAAGTAGAATAGTTTTGTTTGCCCGACCAGACAAGGGAAAAATAACCTTAAATAGTTAATAACCCGCCGCAGAAATTAAAATATTTTTAAGTTTAAAGATTATAATAATATTGAATCGGATAATATTATTGTCCGAATCTACGTTTTTGCCATTTTATTTAAAAATAAAAAATTCTGGAAATTTTTCAAAATAAAAGGCCTGTGAAAAATAGATTTTTTATAAAAAAATATTTTTATTATTGTTATTTTGTTTTCCCGACCAGACATGGGAAAAATAACCTTAATGTTGAAACCGCCTCAGAAACGTGAGGAGGAAAACATTTTACTGGAAGTTTTCTGCATTTTTGTGCTGTAACTATTATTATTATTATTAATTATTATTATTAACATTATAATTTCCCATTTAATCGTCCTGCAGGAGGATTTCCATACGAGCTGACTGAAGGAGACGTCATCTGCGTCTTCTCGCAGTAGGTTCCCGGTCCTTTTAATTTAATTTAATTTAATAATAATAATGATAATAATGTAATAATGTATCTTTCTGTGGCGGTTTTCCCCGCCAGGTACGGAGAGATCGTCAACATCAACCTGGTGCGGGACAAGAAGACGGGGAAGTCCAAAGGTTTCTGCTTCATCTGCTTCGAGGACCAGCGCAGCACCGTCCTGGCGGTGGACAACTTCAACGGCATCAAGGTGACGCAGCGTAGCACGCTAGCAGCGTAGCACGCTAGCAGCATAGCACGCTAGCTCCCTAACACCTTAACACACTAGCTCCTTAATACCTTAACATGCTAGCTCCTTAACACGCTAGCTCCATAATACCTTAACATGCTAGCTCCTTAACACGCTAGCTCCATAATACCTTAACATGCTAGCTCCTTAACACGCTAGCTCCATAATACCTTAACATGCTAGCTCCTTAACACTAGCTCCATAACACCTTAACACACTAGCTCCTTAATACCTTAACATGCTAGCTCCTTAACACTCTAGCTCCATAATACCTTAACATGCTAGCTCCCTAACACGCTAGCTCCTTAATACCTTAATATGCTAGCTCCTTAACACGCTAGCTCCATAATACCTTAATATGCTAGCTCCTTAACACGCTAGCTCCATAATACCTTAACATGCTAGCTCCTTAACACTAGCTCCATAACACCTTAACACACTAGCTCCTTAATACCTTAACATGCTAGCTCCCTAACACGCTAGCTCCTTAATACCGTAACACGGTAATTCCTTAATACCTTAACATGCTAGCTCCTTAACACGCTAGCTTCATAATACCTTAACACGCTAGCTCCTTAACATGCTAGCTCTTTAATACCTTAACACGCTAGCTCCTTAACATGCTAGCTCCATAATACCTTAACACACTAGCTCCTTAATACCTTAACATGCTAGCTCCTTAACACGCTAGCTCCTTAACACGCTAGCTCCTTAACATGCTAGCTCTTTAATACCTTAACACGCTAGCTCCTTAACATGCTAGCTCCATAATACCTTAACACACTAGCTCCTTAATACCTTAACATGCTAGCTCCTTAACACGCTAGCTCCTTAACACGCTAGCTCCTTAACATGCTAGCTCCATAATACCTTAACACACTAGCTCCTTAATACCTTAACATGCTAGCTCCTTAACACGCTAGCTCCTTAACACGCTAGCTCCTTAACATGCTAGCTCCTTAATACCTTAACACGCTAGCTCCTTAACATGCTAGCTCCTTAACACTAGCTCCATAATACCTTAACACGCTAGCTCCATAACATGCTAGCTCCTTAACATGCTAGCTCCATAACACGCTAGCTCCATGGGGGAGGGGGAGAGAGAGAGATAACATTACTCCAGTAGTTATGTCTCCCATTATGGACATAATGCAAAGAAATAGATATTCAAACCTCGTCAATGCAGAGCTGCTGAACTGATCTTCATCATCTTCATCCTGGGATGTTCCGACTCTTTGTCTGCAGGCTGGAATCACTGGGTAGTTTGTTGGTAGTTTGCTGTTTAGTAGGTGGGACAAAGACAGTGTCTCTGTGATCTGATTGGTCGGTTGTGTTTTCCATCAGATCAAAGGACGGACAATCCGCGTGGACCACGTGAAGGACTACCGTCCTCCCAAAGACACTGAGGACATGGATGACATCACCAGGCGGCTGAGGGAGGACGGCTGCGCCCCCAGAGCTGAGGAGACGTCCTCGGAGGAAGAGGAGCAGTACAGCGTCCCCGTCAAGAAGCCCAAGAAAGGTTTTTACTGGTTCTTAGATTTTAATGGTGGACGGAGACAAAAGCTTCTCATGGGACTAGTATCATCGGGGACCTTGTGGGACACACACACAGAGACACGCACACACACAGTCAGACACACACGCACGCACACAGTCAGACACACACGCAGAGACACGCACACACACACACACAGTCAGTCAGACACACACACAGAGACACGCACACACACAGTCAGACACACAGTCAGACACACACACAGAGACATGCACACACACAGTCAGACACATGCACGTACACAGTCAGACACACACACAGAGACATGCACACACACAGTCAGACACATGCACGTACACAGTCAGACACACACACAGAGACACGCACACAGTCAGACACACAGAGACACGTACACAGTCAGACACACACACAGAGACACGCACACAGTCAGACACACACACAGAGACACGCACACAGTCAGACACACACACAGAGACACGCACACACACAGTCAGACACACACACAGAGACACGCACACACACAGTCAGACACACACGCACGTACACAGTCAGACACACAGAGACACGCACACAGTCAAACACGCACGCACACACACATAGGCACAGTCAGACACGCACACACACAGTCAGACACACACAGACACGCACAGACACAAAGAGACACGCACACAGTCAAACACGCACGCACACACACACACACACACACACACACAGGCACAGTCAGACACACACGCACGCACACAGTCAGACACGCACAGGCACACACACGCACACACACAGACAGACACAAAGAGACACGCACACAGTCAGACACACACACAGTCAGACAGACCGACAGACGCACGGGTTACCAAGTGACAAAGTCTGAAAAAGATGCTTTATTAAACTGTGTGTGTGTGTGTCAGATATTAAAGAATCGTTGGGTGTATGTTTATGTCTCCTCACTGCTCTCTGCCTCAGAAAAGAAAGAAAAGAAGAAGAAGAAGAAAGAGAAGAAGGAGAAGAAGAAGGCCGAGAAGGAGAAAGAGAAGGCGAGCCGGGCGCTGCACTCCTCCTCCTCCTCTTCCTCCTCTCCTCGTCCTCTTCCTCCGGCCGCCGTCAGAGTCAAAGAGGAGAAGGAGGACGCCGCCTACGACAAATACAACCAGAGGAGGGCGCCGCCCGGGGGGGACAGAATGGACCGAGAGACAGGGAGGGAAACAGAGAGAGAGACGAAGACAGGAACAGAGAGAGAGACGAAGACAAAAACTACAACAGAGAGAGAGACGAAGACAAAAACTACAACAGGAAAAGAGAGTTTGACCGGGACAGAGACGGCGATAGACGAAGAGAGACAGACAGGGACGGCGATAGACGAAGAGAGACAGACAGGGACGGCGATAGACGAAGAGAGACAGACAGGGACTGGAGCAGAGACAGAGAGGAATACGGGAGGAGGAATCGTGAGAGGGAGGGAGACGGGAGGAGAGAGACAAGCAGAGACTACAATCAGAGGAGGGAGACAGACAGAGAGGGTGAGAGGAGAAGACAAATGGATAGGAGAGAGAGACAGTGATAGGAGGAAGGAGAGAGACAGTTTTCGAAAGGAAGAGTTTGACATAGACGGACAGAGAGAGACATTGATCGAAGGCGGGAGACCGACAGAGAAAGATAGCAACCGCGTCAGAGAGGAAGACAAGAAGCAGAGAGAGACAGAAACCGAGACAAAGGATAGAAATGGAGACAGAAACCAAGACAATAAACAAAGAGGAAGACAGAAACAGAATGACAAGGGCAATGAAAAGAGTTTGACAGACAGCGATAGAAGACAAGAGACAGACATTGATTGGAGGACAGCGAGAGACCGATGTAAACATGCTGTGTTAGATGCTCGGAGACACACACACACCTGTAGCGTCCCCTCTGAGTGGTGTGTAGGAGACGGCTGCCTGTGGACGTGTCTCCATTCATAAAAAGTTGATTATATATATATATATATATATTGTGAGTTTCGTAATAAAATGTAAAAAGTTGTTTTTCTCGCTTTTTCTGAGCTTTTGTTGTTTTAAAATTAGACATCTTGTCTTTTTTTGAGTACATGCAGACATGTCAGGACCTCCCTGGACATTTGGACATCTCTACCCCCCCGTTACGGCCTTGTTCAGACCACTAATAACAGAAACATTGTTCAGATATTCCATTTTTAATAATACAGTTATAACGTTTTACAGTAGAGTTGAGTCACATCGGCAGGAAGGAAACAGTTTTTCTGACTTCAAACTGTTTCCATGGCGTTTCCTTTGCATTAGGACAGCTAAATGCTTAATTTAGGTTGATTTGTTTGCATATTCCCAGCTGCCCCTCCGTCTAACCTGGGAAAACAGAAAACTACCTGCAGGAGTCTCGCTTGGGGGAGAGTAAAGCTCTTGAGCAAGGCACCAAACTCCCCCCCCACTTTGACATCTCTCCATTAGTGCATGTGTGTAATAACAGAGAAAACATTGTAATTTGTAACGTTTATATTTTTAAATGTATTAAAGAATACGGCCCGGCTATTACACTGATAGTCATCTGTCTCAAGTCATTTATCGGTCAAGCAATCAAGTCGGGCGCCTGGGTAGCTCGCGTGGTAACGCGTGCGCCCCATGTACGGAGGTTTAGTCCTCGTCGCAGCGGTTGCGTGTTGGGTTCCGACCTGCGGCCCTTTGCTGCAGGTCGAGCCCCGGTCTCTCTCCCCTTTTCATGTCTATGCTGTCCTGTCAAAGGCTGAAAAATGTCAAAAAAATAATCTTTTAAAACAAAAACCAAGTCTCAAGTCTTCAAATTGGCGACTCGAGTCCCTCCTCTCTGGCGGGTGGACAGATTATTCCCCTTTCAAGTCTAAGCTGTTCTGTCAGATAAAGGACCTAAAATGCCAAAACAGTCTTAAAAAGCAAGTCTTCAAATCAAGTCGTCTGAGTCGTGCAGCTCGAGTCAAGTCGTGCGACTCGAGTCAAGTCGTCCGACTCAATTCAAGTCGTGCGGCTCGAGTCAAGTCGTGCGGCTCGAGTCAAGTCGTGCGGCTCGAGTCAAGTCGTCCGACTCGGGTTAAGTCGTCCGGCTCGATTCAAGTCGTGCGGCTCGGGTCAAGTCGTCCGGCTCGGGTCAAGTCGTCCGACTCGAGTCAAGTCGTGCGGCTCGAGTCAAGTCGTGCGGCTCGAGTCAAGTCGTGCGGCTCGAGTCAAGTCGTCCGACTCGAGTCAAGTCGTCCGACTCGAGTCAAGTCATCCAACTCGAGTCAAGGCGTGCGACTCGGGTCAAGTCGTCCGACTCGAGTCAAGTCGTGCGGCTCGAGTCAAGTCGTGCGGCTCGAAGTCAAGTCGTCCGACTCGAGTCAAGTCGTCCGACTCGAGTCAAGGCGTGCGACTCGGGTCAAGTCGTCCGACTCGAGTCAAGTCGTGCGGCTCGAAGTCAAGTCGTCCGACTCGAGTCAAGTCGTCCGACTCGAGTCAAGGCGTGCGACTCGGGTCAAGTCGTCCGACTCGAGTCAAGTCGTGCGGCTCGAGTCAAGTCGTGCGGCTCGGGTGAAGTCGTCCGGCTCGATTCAAGTCGTGCGGCTCGGGTCAAGTCGTCCGACTCGAGTCAAGTCGTCCGGCTCGAGTCAAGTCGTGCGGCTCGAGTCAAGTCGTCCGACTCGAGTCAAGTCGTCCAACTCGAGTCAAGGCGTGCGACTCGGGTCAAGTCGTCCGACTCGAATCAAGTCGTGCGGCTCGAGTCAAGGCGCCCGACTCGAATCAAGTCGTGCGGCTCGAGTCAAGTCGTCCGACTCGAGTCGAGTCTTCCCCTTCTCTGGCAGATTCAGATTATTTCCGACTTCCATCAACAAGGTGAGAGAGGGCGCTTGTGCTGCATTCAGGTGGCGTGGGAACAATCGTACAAACGAGTTCCCGACTTGATTTATTTTTTGTCCTCATGTGCTCAACCGACGCGGATCAGTTCCAGACGAGTCCGTCTCAGAGGTATCGGCTGGTTTCTTCCTGCTCCGATTGGTTAATGTCCGGGAAATCTCTTCGTCTTTTTACCCACAAAGCCGAGGACGTCCGTCCATCGTGTGTCCATCCTAACATCTCACATGAGGTCAGTTCTTGATTTCCCCGTGTCGCTGCCCGATGGAGGAGAGAGCAGATCTGAGTCGAGTATGCTCAAATTTAAACAGTTTATGACATAAAATAATAAAGTTTTCTCATTATGAACAATAACAAGATGGGAATCACTTAAAAAACGTTGTAGCTAGCTATGGTTGATTGATGTTAAGTAGGTCCAAGTCTCTTGTTAGCATCTCGGAGGCTACTTCAGACGTAACAGAAGTCTCTCGTTAGCATCTCGGAGGCTACTTCAGACGCTACAGAAGTCTCTCGTTAGCATCTCGGAGGCTACTTCAGACGCTACAGAAGTCTCTCGTTAGCATCTCGGAGGCTACTTCAGACGTTACAGAAGTCTCTTGTTAGCATCTCGGAGGCTACTTCAGACGTTACAGAGGTCTCTCGTTAGCATCTCGGAGGCTACTTCAGACGTTACAGAGGTCTCTCGTTAGCATCTCGGAGGCTACTTCAGACGTAACAGAAGTCTCTCGTTAGCATCTCGGAGGCTACTTCAGACGCTACAGAAGTCTCTTGTTAGCATCTCGTTAGCATCTCGGAGGCTACTTCAGACGCTACAGAAGTCTCTCGTTAGCATCTCGTTAGCATCTCGGAGGCTACTTCAGACGTTACAAAAGTCTCTCGTTAGCATCTCGGAGGCTACTTCAGACGCTACAGAAGTCTCTCGTTAGCATCTCGGAGGCTACTTCAGACGCTACAGAAGTCTCTCGTTAGCATCTCGGAGGCTACTTCAGACGCTACAGAAGTCTCTCGTTAGCATCTCGGAGGCTACTTCAGACGTTACAGAAGTCTCTCGTTAGCATCTCGGAGGCTACTTCAGACGCTACAGAAGTCTCTCGTTAGCATCTCGGAGGCTACTTCAGACGCTACAGAAGTCTCTCGTTAGCATCTCGGAGGCTACTTCAGACGCTACAGAAGTCTCTCGTTAGCATCTCGTAGGCTACTTCAGACGCTACAGAAGTCTCTCGTTAGCATCTCGTAGGCTACTTCAGACATTACAGAAGTCTCTCGTTAGCATCTCGTTAGCATCTCGGAGGCTACTTCAGACGTTACAGAAGTCTCTCGTTAGCATCTCGGAGGCTACTCCAGACGCTACAGAAGTCTCTCGTTAGCATCTCGTTAGCATCTCGGAGGCTACTCCAGACGCAACAGAAGTCTCTCGTTAGCATCTCGGAGGCTACTTCAGACGTTACAGAAGTCTCTCGTTAGCATCTCGGAGGCTACTTCAGACGTTACAGAAGTCTCTCGTTAGCATCTCGGAGGCTACTTCAGACGTTACAGAAGTCTCTCGTTAGCATCTCGGAGGCTACTTCAGACGTTACAGAAGTCTCTCGTTAGCATCTCGGAGGCTACTTCAGACGCTACAGAAGTCTCTCGTTAGCATCTTATATGCTAATTGTCCCAAAGTGACGCATGCGCGACTCAAATCTGCGCTCTCCTCCCATTGGGCGGTGACACCCCGGGCAGGTTTTTCCATCAGAAAGCGTGTGAACGGAAGAAGAAGAAGAAGAAGAGGAGGAAGACGAGGCTGGCGGTAGAAAAGTTAAGGCGCTGGCGGCTAAACCGAGGTTTCTCCGGAGGATTTTCCTGCTTTTATCTGAGGTTATGAAGGTCTGGAGGATCAGAGCCGGTCCCCCCAGCTCGACTCCGCAGCGGCGGAACACCGGGCGCCGGAAACGTGCCGTCGGGCGAGACAGGAAGTCCTGCAGACGGCTACAGGAAGTCCTGCAGACGGCTACAGGAAGTCTTGGAGACGGCTACAGGAAGTCCTGCAGACGGCTACAGGAAGTCCTGCAGACGGCTACAGGAAGTCCTGCAGACGGCTACAGGAAGTCTTGGAGACGGCTACAGGAAGTCCTGCAGACGGCTACAGGAAGTCCTGCAGACGGCTACAGGAAGTCCTGCAGACGGCTACAGGAAGTCCTGCAGACGGCTACAGGAAGTCCTGCAGACGGCTCCGCTCGGGAGACGCGTGCTCACATTACTCTGCTTTGCTTTAGCTGCCGATTACTTCCTGTGAAGCGCTACGTTCAAGCTGTTGCTAAATGAGTTGCTAACGCTAATTAAGACCATCAGCTCCACACACTGTGACGGTTTAATTAATTATAATTCATCTATAATAATTTATAATTTAATGAATTTATAAAAATAAGATAATTTCACTTGATTTAAGATTATAATTTATACATTTTATTATAATTACGCTGATCTGTTGACATTCCCGATCGCCTTCCTACAGTTTCTTAATTAAAGGTTTCCACTCAAACAGACGAACGTCATTAGTATGAGGAAGAAAATTAGATTTTAACTGGACTCGGCGCCGGTCCGGTTACGGCTCTGGCAGGCTCGGGTCCGGTCCGGTAACTGCTCTGACGGACTCGGGTCCGGTCCGGTAACTGCTCTGGAAGACGCGGGCCGGGCTCGGGTCCGGTCCGGTTACTGCTCTGACGGACTCGGGTCCGGTCCGGTCCGGTAACTGCTCTGGAAGACGCGGGCCGGGTCCGGTCCGGTCACGGCTCTGGCGGCTCATTCCTCATTTTCTATCCTCTTTAATGCTGAAGCACTTCTCTTTAACAGCACACGGCTGGTTCTAAAGATTTAAAGTGATGCGTCTGCACGAGTCGGTGTGGAGACGCCGTCCGTCCCCTAACCTAATCCTAACCTAATCCGAACCTAATCCTAACCTAATCCGAACCGAACCGTCGGTCACCAAAGCGCCGCAGCGAGCGATCTGCCGACTCGTTAATCAGACGACATCCTCCGCCTATTCAACTCAATGTTCAATTTCTTCAATAAAAGAAAGTTGGAGTCGATTTCCTTAAACTGAGAACCCTTTACCATCCGGTTATGTATCTACGGCGCCGATGCCGACGGGGGCGGCGTTTCCCAGCGAAGACGAGAATACTGCGAAGACGAGAATACTGCGAAGACGAGAATACTCCGAAGACGTCGCGCCGACAGGAAGTCCGAGTCGGACCGGAGCGACCGGGCGGCGTCTTCTCCCCCGAGACGGACGCTCGCCGCCGGAGACGTCGTCCACGTTTCCCTCTGGAGGACAGAGGGACGAGGGGGGGGGGGGGGTATCGATACAGCACAGTAGTAGTACCAGTACCTCCTCACCACACTACAGGTACATAGTATATAATATATTTTTATTTATAGTATAATTTCAGTGGCAGTACTGTATCGATACATCTGTTATTATATATTATAAATATAATATAAGATATAATATATAATTATATATATTATATTATATAATATTTATTATATATATTATATTATATAATATTTATTATATATATATTATATTATGTGTTGGTCATTCTGCTGCGATAACATTGAGATGAAGAAACAGATTCATTCATTCTTTTTAGATGAAACATGTTGATAAGTTTCCATTTGGGGAAACATCAGAAGTTGGGATAAAAGGTGATAAATTGTAATATAAGGCAGAATATTGCATGGCGCGGTGGTGCCCCCCCCCCCCCCTCCCTCAGGGGGCCGAGCCGTTAGGCGTACGGCCGCCGCCGGCCGCCGAGGACTTTCCCCTCGCCGTGTCCAAATGTCCATCCACCGGCGTCCCGTCCCAGACAGCGCGGCGTTGAGCGCCAAGAGCGTTCTCGGGGGAAAAAAAACGTCTTTCGAATGTTCGGCGGCACAGGAAGCCCCTGGGGAGACGGGAGGCGCACTCGCCGCCCCGTGAACGTCTCCGTGGCAACATGCCGGCTCCGGCCCCCTCAGCACATGGAGATGGTGACGTTGATGCCCAGGTTGCCGTTGTCGGCAAACAGGTGCGCGATGGAGGTGTCGAACACCAGGCAGTCGCTGTTCACGATGGCGGCGGCCACGCCGTCGTGGATGGAGCGCGGCGTGGCCTCCCAGGTCAGCCGGCGGCGGTTGCCGTTGAGCTCCAGGCGGTAGGCGAAGTTGTCGGCCTGCTTGCGCGTGCCGATGAGCAGCACGACGGCGAAGAACTGCTGGTGGCCCTCGTACTTTTCCTGCTTCTCCAGCACCAGCATGAAGTGGTGGCTGAAGCACGACTGCATCATCACCCAGTCCACGGCGCCCGGCAGGTTGATGTCCGTCGCCAGGAACACGATGTCCTCACCCTGGGGGGGGGGGGGTGGCGGGAGGGAGGAGGGGGAGAGAGGGGGGGGGGGGGAGGGGGTGGA
>CM057249.1:707874-732874 GCA_029931835.1 Etheostoma nigrum
GAGAAACAGAGAGAGAGTGGTGTAAATAACATGTTTTATCACGATACAATTTTGAATCAGTAGGGTGACAGAGGAGTCTAACCTGTAGCGTGGTGACGGAGGTGATGGAGGAGTCTAACCTGTAGCGTGGTGACGGAAGAGTCTAACCCGTAGCGTGGTGACGGAGGAGTCTAACCTGTAGGGTGGTGATGGAGGTGACGGAGGAGTCTAACCTGTAGCGTGGTGACGGAGGAGTCTAACCTGTAGGGTGGTGATGGAGGAGTCTAACCTGTAGGGTGGTGATGGAGGTGACGGAGGAGTTTAACCTGTAGCGTGGTGACGGAAGAGTCTAACTTGTAGCGTGGTGACGGAGGAGTCTAACCTGTAGGGTGGTGATGGAGGAGTCTAACCTGTAGGGTGGTGATGGAGGTGACGGAGGAGTCTTACCTGTAGCGTGGTGATGGAGGTGACGGAGGAGTCTAACCTGTAGCGTGGTGATGGAGGTGACGGAGGAGTCTAACCTGTAGGGTGGTGACGGAGGTGTCTAACCTGTAGGGTGGTGACGGAGGTGTCTAACCTGTAGGGTGGCGATGGAGGTGACAGAGGAGTCTAACCTGTAGCGTGGTGACGGAAGAGTCTAACCTGTAGCGTGGTGACGGAGGAGTCTAACCTGTAGGGTGGTGATGGAGGTGACGGAGGAGTCTTACCTGTAGCGTGGTGATGGAGGTGACGGAGGAGTCTAACCTGTAGCGTGGTGATGGAGGTGACGGAGGAGTCTTACCTGTAGCTTGGTGATGGAGGTGACGGAGGAGTCTAACCTGTAGCGTGGTGATGGAGGTGACGGAGGAGTCTAACCTGTAGGGTGGTGACGGAAGAGTCTAACCTGTAGGGTGGTGATGGAGGAGTCTAACCTGTAGGGTGGTGATGGAGGTGACGGAGGAGTCTTACCTGTAGCGTGGTGATGGAGGTGACGGAGGAGTCTAACCTGTAGCGTGGTGATGGAGGTGACGGAGGAGTCTAACCTGTAGGGTGGTGACGGAGGTGTCTAACCTGTAGGGTGGTGACGGAGGTGTCTAACCTGTAGGGTGGCGATGGAGGTGACAGAGGAGTCTAACCTGTAGCGTGGTGACGGAAGAGTCTAACCTGTAGCGTGGTGACGGAGGAGTCTAACCTGTAGGGTGGTGATGGAGGTGACGGAGGAGTCTAACCTGTAGCGTGGTGATGGAAGTGACGGAGGAGTCTAACCTGTAGCGTGGTGACGGAGGTGACGGAGCAGTCTAACCTGTAGCGTGGTGACGGAGGTGATGGAAGAGCCTAACCTGTAGCGTGGTGACGGAGGAGTCTAACCTGTAGCGTAGTGACGGAGGTGACGGAGCAGTCTAACCTGTAGCGTGGTGACGGAGGTGATGGAAGAGCCTAACCTGTAGCGTGGTGACGGAGGAGTCTAACCTGTAGGGTGGTGACGGAGGAGTCTAACCTGTAGCTAGTGACGGAGGAGTCTAACCTGTAGCATGGTGACGGAGGAGTCTAACCTGTAGGGTGGTGACGGAGGTGATGGAGGAGTCTAACCTGTAGGGTGGTGACGGAGGTGTCTAACCTGTAGCGTGGTGACGGAGGAGTCTAACTTGTAGCGTGGTGACGGAGGTGACGGAGGAGTCTAACCTGTAGGGTGGTGATGGAGGTGACGGAGGAGTCTAACCTGTAGCGTGGTGACGGAGGAGTCTAACCTGTAGCGTGGTGACGGAGGAGTCTAACCTGTAGGGTGGTGACGGAGGAGTCTAACCTGTAGCTAGTGACGGAGGAGTCTAACCTGTAGCATGGTGACGGAGGAGTCTAACCTGTAGGGTGGTGACGGAGGTGTCTAACCTGTAGCGTGGTGACGGAGGTGACGGAGGAGTCTAACCTGTAGGGTGGTGATGGAGGTGACGGAGGAGTCTAACCTGTAGCGTGGTGACGGAGGAGTCTAACCTGTAGGGTGGTGACGGAGGAGTCTAACCTGTAGCTAGTGACGGAGGAGTCTAACCTGTAGCATGGTGACGGAGGAGTCTAACCTGTAGGGTGGTGACGGAGGTGTCTAACCTGTAGCATGGTGACGGAGGTGACGGAGGAGTCTAACCTCTAGGGTGGTGATAGAGGAGTCTAACCTGTAGCATGGTGATGGAGGTGACGGAGGAGTCTAACCTGTAGCAAGGTGACGGAGGTGATGGAGGAGTCAAACCTGTAGGGTGGTGACGGAGGTGTCTAACCTGTAGCGTGGTGACGGAGGAGTCTAACCTGTAGCGTGGTGACGGAGGTGACGGAGGAGTCTAACCTGTAGCGTGGTGACGGAGGAGTCTAACCTGTAGGGTGGTGATGGAGGAGTCTAACCTGTAGCGTGGTGACGGAGGAGTCTAACCTGTAGGGTGGTGATGGAGGTGACGGAGGAGTCTAACCTGTAGCGTGGTGACGGAGGAGTCTAACCTGTAGGGTGGTGACGGAGGAGTCTAACCTGTAGGGTGGTGATGGAGGAGTCTAACCTGTAGGGTGGTGATGGAGGTGACGGAGGAGTCTAACCTGTAGGGTGGTGATGGAGGTGACGGAGGAGTCTAACCTGTAGGGTGGTGATGGAGGTGACGGAGGAGTCTAACCTGTAGCGTGATGACGGAGGAGTCTAACCTGTAGGGTGGTGATGGAGGAGTCTAACCTGTAGGGTGGTGACGGAGGAGTCTAACCTGTAGGGTGGTGACGGAGGTGACGGAGGAGTCTAACCTGTAGGGTGGTGACGGAGGAGTCTAACCTGTAGGGTGGTGACGGAGGTGACGGAGGAGTCTAACCTGTAGGGTGGTGACGGAGGAGTCTAACCTGTAGGGTGGTGATGGAGGTGACGGAGGAGTCTAACCTGTAGCGTGGTGACGGAGGAGTCTAACCTGTAGCGTGGTGACGGAGGAGTCTAACCTGTAGGGTGGTGATGGACTTGTGGGCGTGCATCAGGTGCGGCATGACGGCCTCCAGGGAGCCGTGCCACTTGCAGGTCGCCCCGGGACACGGACAGGTGTACGGCCGGAACTCACACACCTCCTCGTGGTCCGGCTTCTCCGAGTGGTGCAGGGACAGCCCGCAGCCGGCCGACGAGTACTGGGGGTACACAAAGTACACAGGTATTATCAGCTTTATGGGGTAAAAGTACACAGGTATTATCAGCTTTATGGGGTAAAAGTACACAAGTATTTTCAGCGTTATGTGAGGAAAGTACACAAGTATTTTCAGCGTTATGTGAGAAAAGTACACAAGTATTTTCAGCGTTATGTGAGAAAAGTACACAAGTATTTTCAGCATTATGTGAGAAAAGTACACACGTATCAACAGTTTTATGTGGTAAAAGTACACACGTATCAACTGTTTTATATGGTAAAAGTACACAGGCAGTAACAGGAAGATTCATGAATCTATAATTAGGAGCTTCCTGTTTCCTGGTGACGTCTTATTTACCGCCGCCGGCCGATAACGGACACCCTGACCCAGAATCTGTCCGCAGACAACCTGCAGACGCACAGCCTGCAGACACGCGACCTGCAGACGCACAGCCTGCAGACGCGCGACCTGCAGACGCGCAACCTGCAGACGCGCAACCTGCAGACACGCGACCTGCAGACACGCGACCTGCAGGCACGCGACCTGCAGACACGCGACCTGCAGACGCACAACACACACAGCTTGCAGAGGCACAACCTGCAGTCACACAACCTGCAGACACGCGACCTGCAGACGCACAACACACACAGCCTACAGACACACAGCCTGCAGACGCACAACCTGCAGACGCACAGCCTGCAGACATGCGATCTGCAGACACACAACTTGCAGACGCACGACACACACAGCCTGCAGACACGCGACCTGCAGACACACAACTTGCAGACGCACAACACACACAGCCTGCAGACGCACAGCCTGCAGACACGCGATCTGCAGACACAACTTGCAGACGCACAACACACACGGCCTGCAGACACGCGACCTGCAGACACACAACTTGCAGACGCAAACACACACAGCCTGCAGACGCACAACCTGCAGACGCACAGCCTGCAGACACGCGATCTGCAGACACAACTTGCAGACGCACAACACACACAGCCTGCAGACACGCGACCTGCAGACGCACAGCCTGCAGACACGCGATCTGCAGACACAACTTGCAGACGCACAACACACACAGCCTGCAGACACGCAACCTGCAGACACACAACTTGCAGACGCACAACACACACAGCCTGCAGACACGCGACCTGCAGACACACAACTTGCAGACGCACAACACACACAGCTTGCAGACACACACAGCCTGCAGACGCAGGACCTAAGGGGGGTCATTCACAACACAAGACAACATAATGTGCAACATAATGGTTTTAATAATCCTGTTGGTCAGAGGGATTTCTCTCCGTTGCCATGAGAACGCTGTTATGTTGGACCTGCTTTTAACACTAATCTCTAATTCTTTCATCCTTTCTGCTGTTGGATCAAATCTAGTTATTGATTATTCATCCACTCTCTGGGTGTAGGCCTGTGTTATGTGTGCGTGTGTGTGTGTGTGTGTGTGAGAGAGAGTGTGTGTTGGTTGGTGTGTGCAAGTGTGTCCGTTGTTGTATGTGTGTGTGTGTACATGTGTTGGTGTGTGTGTGAGGGTGTGTGTGTCGGTTGGTGTGTGGGTGTGTGTCGGTTGGTGTGTGTGTGTGTGTGGGTGTCCGTTGGTGCGTGTGTGAGGGTGTGTGTGTTAGTTGGTGTGTGTGTGTGTCGGTGTGTTAGTCTGTCTGTTGGTGTGTGTGTGTGTGTAAGAGAGAGAGTGTGTTGGATGGTGTGTGTATGTGTGTGCAAGTGTGTCCATTGTTGTGTGTGTCCGTGTGTGTGTTTGAGAGAGTGTGTTGGTTGGTGTGTGTGTGTGTGTAAGTGTGTGAGTGAGACACACAGGAACCGCACAGAAGGAGGCGCACACACACCCTCTTATCCAGCTGCATTAATGAATGTTTCAGAGTATTTAGAGAAGCTAACCTGTGCAGGAGTATCAGGACGGTGTGTGTGTGTGTGTGTGTGTGTGTGTGTGTGTGTGTGTGTGAGAGTCCATTAACTGCTTCTGCTACATCCTCTTCCATTAACAGCCGAGTGCACACGCAGCATCTTTTGTCCATCAGACATCTACGAGACATCGGATCTGAAACCGCAGAGAGTGACTATGACAGAGTTTGTGTGTGACTGTGTATATATGTGTGTGTGTGTATGTGTATGTGTGTGTTTCTATTACAGGATGGATACCCGACCCGAGCCCGACGGTACCCGACGGGTCGGGCCGGGTTGGGACAGATTTTTAGAAAGGATGCTCGGGTTCGGGTCGGGCTCGGTCACATCAGCGCGATAAGGCATTGAACATTTAGAATTTAAAACAGCTTAAAATAAATGTCCAATATTACCCTAACATCCGTCTTCCTGTTGCTGTGACAACCAAAGACGTGCGTATTAAGCTCCATGTGGCAGCGCAACGATGGAAGATGTTAAAAAGAAGTTGGCCGCAGGAGATTTTAAACTATTGAAAACGAAGGAAAGTCAGCTGTGCATTGATGCTCATCTGTTGACATTTCCCAATGCCTTCCTACAATTGCTTAATAAAAGCGGCTTTCCACACAAACAAACGTACATGTGTCATTAGTATGAGAAACAAATGAGATTTTAACTGTCGGGCTCGGGTCGGGCTCGGACAGAAATATCCGGCCCGATCCGCACTCTAGTGTGTGTGACTGTATGTATGTATGTATGTGTGTGTGTGTGTGTGTGTGTGACTGTATATGTGTGTCAGTCTGTCCGTTGGGGTGTGTGTGGGTGAGTGACTGTGTATATATGTGTGTGTGTGTGTGTGTGTGTGTATATGTGTGTGTGTGTGTGTGTGTGTGTGTATATGTGTGTGTGTGTGTGTGTGTGTTGAGACAGGCCTATAAATGAATTAGAGCAGGGGTCTTCAACAGGGGGTCCGCGACCCCCAGGGGGTCCGCGGAGGTACTGCATGGGGGTCGCGAAAGTTTTGGTTGATTAGACTTTTTTTTATATTCCCCCCCCCCTGCAATTTTCAATCAGAGACTGTCAGATATGTTAATAGTTCAGTATTGTATGCAATATAACAGGTATGTTTATGCATGCCAGTGGCACTAACAAGCATCACTTATTTTCCTTTTTGAATAGCTTTTATGCATGATTACATGCAATTGACAGACATTGTTGATCTTGTATGAAGGTAAATATGGTGCAAAAGTGAGAGCGCGTAGATGCGATGTGAGCACTTGTAAAATATGACTTGAGAGCTTGTAAAACAAATCTGTAGTTGTAGATGCGATGTGAGCACTTGTAAAATATTACTTGGTTTTTCAGTACAACCACAACTCAGTGATTACAACCTCTCGAATCTGTCGCTGCAGCGTGCTCTCTCGCATCACACAGCGGCGAGTCTGCGCTCTCGACTTTTGCAACACTTCTTGCGGTACATTTGGTGCAAAACTAATTTGTACCTGTGGACTTAGTCTGTGGAGCTCTGAGCCAACAGGACGGCCGGGGACAGCAGGGTTTCTATCGCCAGATGAGGGGCAACTCTGTCCGGCTTATTTATGTAGCATGAAAGCTAGCGTTAGCTAACTAGCAGCCAGCCCGCTTACTGTTATACCTTTTAATTATCTCAACACTTTTTAACAGACAACTGAAACACTGGCGGTGAGCTCCAGGGTCCTGTACCCGCAGACGGACCGCCGTTAGTGGGGCTCGGCCAGCGTGGAAACATCGCTAGAAAGCTCCGCTGCCGACCTCGACCTTATCTGATCTCCAGCGGGACACGGAGAGCTCCAGACCCGGTAGCAGCGGCACAGACCCCCTGGAGCCCACCGCCAGTGTTGGTGGAATAGCAAGCTAGCGTTAGCGAACTAACCAACAAGCACACTTACAAATAAATACAATTTCATTAATTTAATTAAAGGGCAGGCGTTATACCCACTGATGGCGGTCCGTCCGCGGCTGCAGGACCTGGAGCTCACCGGCCGTGTTTCAGTTTGACTGTTAAAAGTGTTAGGATGACTAAAATGTATAATTTATTTCTAAGCGGGGTTAGTTCGCTAACGCTAGCTTGCTATTCCACCAACACTGGCGGTGAGCTCCAGGGTCCTGCAGCCGCAGACGGACCACAGTCAGTGGGGCTCGGCCAGCGTGGAAACGTCGCTAGAAAGATCCCCTGCCGACCTTGACGTGATCTGATCTCCAGCGGGACACGGAGAGCTCCAGACCCGGTAGCAGCGGCACAGCCCCCCTGGAGCTCACTGCCAGTGTTGGTGGAATAGCAAGCAAGCTAGAGTTCACCGCCAGTGTTTCAGTTGGACTGTTAAAAAGTGTTGAGATAATTAAAAGGTATTTACAGTATTTATAAGCGGGCTGGCTGCTAGTTAGCTAACGCTAGCTTTCAAGCTACATAAATAAGCCGGACAGAGTTGTCCCATCTGGCGATGGGAACCCTGCTGTCCCCGGCCGTCGAGGTCGGCAGCGGAGCTTTCTAGCGACGTTTCCACGCTGGCCGAGCCCCACTGACTGCGGTCCGTCTGCGGCTGCAGGACACTGGAGCTCACCGCCAGTGTTTCAGTTGTCTGTTAAAAAGTGTTGAGATAATTAAAAGGTATAACAGTATTTATAAGCGGGCTGACTGCTAGTTAGCTAACGCTAGCTTTCATGCTACATAAATAAGCCGGACAGAGTTGCTCCTCATCTGGCGATAGAAACCCTGCTGTCCCCGGCCGTTCTGTTGGCTCAGAGCTCCACAGACTAAGTCCACAGGTACAAATTAGTTTTGCACCAAATGTACCGCAAGAAGTGTTGCAAAAGTCGAGAGCGCAGACTAGCCGCTGTGTGATGCGAGAGAGCACGCTGCAGCGACAGATTCGAGAGGTTGTAATCACTGAGTTGTGGTTGTACTGAAAAAGTGACTCAAGTGAAAAAAAAAAAAATAAACACGAGTACAGATTTTTTTTACAAGCTCTCAAGTAATATTTTACAAGTGCTCACATCGCATCTACAACTACAGATTTTTTTTACAAGCTCTCAAGTCATATTTTACAAGTGCTCACATCGCATCTACGCGCTCTCACTTTTGCACCATATTTACCTTCATAATCTTGGCAGGTATCAGTTTATTGTGTTATGTTATGTTTATAAATGGCAGTGGCATGGCCACCCTACTCACTGTGCCTCGCACATGTTTAAAATAAAAACATAAATATATATGAACCTGTGTATTATTTGAGTATCTTAGTATTGAATGCACAATAACAAGGTACATTTACACATGGTACTATAGGACCAGTTTGATATAACACAATTTTATACAACATACATAATTAGGGGGTCCCCGCTCCATCTCGCCATCAGTTTGGGGGTCCTTGGCCTGGAAAACGTTGAAGACCCCTGAATTAGAGCTTAAAAGATCCCCTCCACGTCAGTTGGTTTCAGATCAATAATGAATTCAGATCAGAGGATTTAAACTGATGAGGTCATGATGTAATACGAGCCGTTACTATGGCAACGGTACACAGAAAAACAGCTGTTGTTTCGACCATTCTGTTAATCTATCTATCTATCTATCTATCTATCTATCTATCTATCTATCCATCTCATATTGTTGATTCCTCCGGGACTCACCTGGTTGCCAGGCAGCGGTTTGGTGCGGCCGACGGGTCGACTGCCCCTGACCTCTGACCCCTGCTGTTTGAGCTGCTGTCCGGCGCTAGCGGTTAGCCCCGGGGCGCTAGCAGTAGCGACGCCGTGGTGGCGATGCCAGCCCAGCAGGCAGCGCCACTGAGCCAGCTCCCTGAGGAGAGGCAGGCAGGAGGCCGGGCACAGCATGGAGCACACACACACACACACACTGCGCACACAGACACAGACACACACACACACACACACACACACACAGCACACACACACACACACACACACACACACACGTCAAAATGCGGCTCATGGTCCGTCTATCTTTAGCCGCAGGGTCGGAAAGTACGTTTAACTAACATGTCGCACAACAAGGGGACAACTACTGCTGTCTCTCTACATACTACTCTCTACTGTTGTCTCTCTACATACTACTCTCTACTGTTGTCTCTCTACTGTTGTCTCTCTACATACTACTCTCTACTGTTGCTCTCTACATACTACTCTCTACTGTCTCTCTACATACTACTCTCTACTGTTGTCTCTCTACATACTACTCTCTACTGTTGTCTCTCTACATACTACTCTCTACTGTTGTCTCTACATACTACTCTCTACTGTTGTCTCTACATACTACTCTCTACTGTTGTCTCTCTACATACTACTCTCTACTGTTGTCTCTCTACATACTACTCTCTACTGTTGTCTCTCTACATACTACTCTCTACTGCTGTCTCTACATACTACTCTCTACTGTTGTCTCTACATACTACTCTCTACTGTTGTCTCTACATACTACTCTCTACATACTACTCTCTACTGTTGTCTCTCTACATACTACTCTCTACTGCTGTCTCTACATACTACTCTCTACTGTTGTCTCTCTACATACTACTCTCTACTGTTGTCTCTCTACATACTACTCTCTACTGTTGTCTCTCTACATACTACTCTCTACTGTTGTCTCTCTACATACTACTCTCTACTGTTGTCTCTCTACATACTACTCTCTACTGTTGTCTCTCTACATACTACTCTCTACTGATGTCTCTACATACTACTCTCTACTGTTGTCTCTACATACTACTCTCTACTGTTGTCTCTACATACTACTCTCTACTGTTGTCTCTCTACATACTACTCTCTACATACTACTCTCTACTGTTGTCTCTCTACATACTACTCTCTACTGTTGTCTCTCTACATACTACTCTCTCTACATACTACTCTCTACTGTTGTCTCTACATACTACTCTCTACTGTTGTCTCTACATACTACTCTCTACTGTTGTCTCTCTACATACTACTCTCTACTGTTGTCTCTACATACTACTCTCTACTGTTGTCTCTACATACTACTCTCTACTGCTGTCTCTACATACTACTCTCTACTGTTGTCTCTCTACATACTACTCTCTACTGTTGTCTCTACATACTACTCTCTACTGTTGTCTCTCTACATACTACTCTCTACTGTTGTCTCTACATACTACTCTCTACTGTTGTCTCTACATACTACTCTCTACTGCTGTCTCTACATACTACTCTCTACTGTTGTCTCTCTACATACTACTCTCTACTGTTGTCTCTCTACATACTACTCTCTACTGTCGTGTCTCTACATACTACTCTCTACATACTACTCTCTACTGTTGTGTCTCTACATACTACTCTCTACATACTACTCTCTACTGTTGTGTCTCTACATACTACTCTCTACATACTACTCTCTACTGTTGTCTCTACATACTACTCTCTACTGTTGTCTCTCTACATACTACTCTTACTGTTGTCTACATACTACTCTCTACTGTTGTCTCTACATACTACTCTCTACTGTTGTCTCTTACATACTACTCTCTACTGTTGTCTCTACATACTACTCTCTACTGTTGTCTCTACATACTACTCTCTACTGTTGTCTCTACATACTACTCTCTACTGTTGTCTCTACATACTACTCTCTACTGTTGTCTCTACATACTACTCTCTACTGTTGTCTCTCTACATACTACTCTCTACTGTTGTCTCTACATACTACTCTCTACTGTTGTCTCTACATACTACTCTCTACTGCTGTCTCTACATACTACTCTCTACTGTTGTCTCTACATACTACTCTCTACTGTTGTCTCTACATACTACTCTCTACTGTTGTCTCTACATACTACTCTCTACTGTTGTCTCTCTACATACTACTCTCTACTGTTGTCTCTACATACTACTCTCTACTGTTGTCTCTCTACATACTACTCTCTACTGCTGTCTCTACATACTACTCTCTACTGTTGCTCTCTACATACTACTCTCTACTGTTGTCTCTACATACTACTCTCTACTGTTGTCTCTCTACATACTACTCTACTGTTGTCTCTACATACTACTCTCTACTGTTGTCTCTCTACATACTACTCTACTGTTGTCTCTACATACTACTCTCTACTGCTGTCTCTACATACTACTCTCTACTGTTGTCTCTCTACATACTACTCTACTGTTGTCCTCTACATACTACTCTCTACTGTTGTCTTCTACATACTACTCTACTGTTGTCTCTACATACTACTCTCTACTGTTGTCTCTACATACTACTCTACTGTTGTCTCTCTACATACTACTCTCTACTGCTGTCTCTACATACTACTCTCTACTGTCTCTCTACATACTACTCTCTACTGCTGTCTCTCTACATACTACTCTCTACTGTTGTCTCTACATACTACTCTCTACTGCTGTCTCTACATACTACTCTCTACTCTCTCTACATACTACTCTCTACTGCTGTCTCTCTACATACTACTCTCTACTGTTGTCTCTACATACTACTCTCTACTCTCTCTACATACTACTCTCTACTGTTGTCTCTACATACTACTCTCTACTGTTGTCTCTCTACATACTACTCTCTACTGTTGTCTCTCTACATACTACTCTCTACATACTACTCTCTACTGTTGTCTCTCTACATACTACTCTCTACTGTTGTCTCTCTACATACTACTCTCTCTACATACTACTCTCTACTGCTGTCTCTACATACTACTCTCTACTCTCTCTACATACTACTCTCTACTGTTGTCTCTCTACATACTACTCTCTACTGTCGTTGTTCATAGATGTATTGATCAATAGAACATAAGGTAAACATTAACTGTCTTCATAACATTCGGGTTAGAGGCTGAGACGTTGAAGGTTTTTGTCCCTCTCGGCTCTCCGTACGTACGCCAGCAGCCGGCGAGCAGCTGTTCAGACAGACTGCCGAGCCACGTGGACGTTACATAGCAGAGGGATTAAATGTCCACAGCAGGAGGACGGCCGTCTGGCCCGGGAGACACAGCAGCAACCCGACCCCTCAACCCGTCCCCTCAGCCCCCCCAACCGCACATCTTCTACTTTATAATACTTTTAATACTTAGAATACTACGTTAGAGCCCGACCGATGAAGGATTTTTAAAGCCAATACCATATGGAAAGAAATCTGATATGTCGATATACATATATACTGTATATATATATAAAAAATAATAATCCAGAAACGCGTTTCCCTAATCAGTTATTTGGGAGTTCTCACTAAAATATTATGATGATAATTTGTTTTATTGTCACAACAGAACATCAAAATATATTACAGTTCTGATAAATGAAATGTAGAAAAATACAAACTTAACCTTCATGTTGTTTGAAAAAATAGAAAGCGTCAACAAAAGTGTTGTTGATTTTCTCCTGTCTCGCTTTTCTGAAGTTTTTGTCCTTTTTTGTCCCTTTTTCTGAAGTTTGTGTCCCTTTTTCTAAAGTTTGTCCTTTTTCTGAAGTTTTTGTCCTTTTTCTAAAGTTTGTCCATTTTTCTGAAGTTTGTGTCCCGTTTTCTAAAGTTTGTCCTTTTTTCTCAAGTTTTTGTTCTTTTTGTCCCTTTTTCTGAAGTTTGTGTCCCTTTTTCTAAAGTTTGTCCTTTTTCTGAAGTTTTTGTCCCTTTTTCTGAAGTTTGTCCCTTTTTCTGAAGTTTGTCCTTTTTTTGTCCCTTTTTCTGAAGTTTGTCCTTTTTTGTCCCTTTTTCTGAAGTTTTTGTCCCTTTTTCTAAAGTTTGTCCTTTTTTCTGAAGTTTTTGTCCTTTTTTGTCCCTTTTTCTGAAGTTTGTGTCCCTTTTTCTAAAGTTTGTCCTTTTTCTGAAGTTTTTGTCCTTTTTCTAAAGTTTGTCCTTTTTTCTGAAGTTTGTGTCCCTTTTTCTAAAGTTTGTCCTTTTTTCTCAAGTTTTTGTTCTTTTTGTCCCTTTTTCTGAAGTTTGTGTCCCTTTTTCTAAAGTTTGTCCTTTTTCTGAAGTTTTTGTCCCTTTTTCTGAAGTTTGTCCTTTTTTTGTCCCTTTTTCTGAAGTTTGTCCTTTTTTTGTCCCTTTTTCTGAAGTTTGTCCTTTTTTGTCCCTTTTTCTGAAGTTTTTGTCCCTTTTTCTAAAGTTTGTCCTTTTTTTGTCCCTTTTTCTGAAGTTTGTCCTTTTTTGTCCCTTTTTGAAGTTTGTCCTTTTTTTGTCCCTTTTTCTGAAGTTTGTCCTTTTTTGTCCCTTTTTCTGAAGTTTTTGTCCCTTTTTCTAAAGTTTTGTCCTTTTTTCTGAAGTTTTTGTTCTTTTTGTCCCTTTTTCTGAAGTTTTTGTCCCTTTTTCTAAAGTTTGTCCTTTTTTCTGAAGTTTTTGTTCTTTTTGTCCCTTTTTCTGAAGTTTTTGTCCCTTTTTCTAAAGTTTGTCCTTTTTTCTGAAGTTTTTGTTCTTTTTGTCCCTTTTTCTGAAGTTTTTGTCCCTTTTTCTAAAGTTTGTCCTTTTTTCTGAAGTTTTTGTTCTTTTTGTCCCTTTTTCTGAAGTTTTTGTTCCTTTTTCTGAAGTTTTTGTCCTTTTTTCTGAAGTTTTTGTTCTTTTCAGGGCTTCGTGTCAACAAAACTGTAAATACGAAGGCTATACGAGACAAGCAACAATACACAAAATAAAGCACGTCAAACTCTACATTAGAGACGCCCTGATTTTAAATATGAAATGCAATTTATATTAATCTACAGATTTTAAATCTTATACCCTGATGTATGAGATGAAGAGCTCCTCAGATTTTATTGTATGTTACCAATACAATGAAAATAAAGGCTATGTACCTATTATACACTATAATATATATTATACACTACATTATATATTATTTTACACTAGATGACCCGGCATTGTGTCCCTGTGCATTTTAGAATAGACTCTCAGAAGATTGTATTGTTGTTTTTAAGCCTTTAAATGTCCCCCCCTATTGGCAGTATTCCAGATGTAGCTCCTTTAATACGGGGGACAACTTCATTCTCCTGTTTCTCTGATTTCACTGATTTCTATGTCCACTCTTCCTACCGCATGGTGTCTTTTTACTCTTGGTTCCTGATGTTAGGCACTTCAGATACCTGCTGGTTGCTGTAGAAATACATATATTATATAAATATATATTATATTAATATAAATTATATAAATTCATTTTCATTTATTGATTTTTGATCTTCAACCATTTTGATAACCAATGAAAACAAACAGCAGCAGCCGCTTCTCTAACGAGGGAGACTGTCCGATTTCTTTTTTAATCTTAATACGCTGAATATATCTGAATATATATATCTAAATATATATCTAAATATATCTGAATATATATCTAAATATATCTGAATGAGTTTTGGACAAAAAAAAACTAATTTCTTCTCACGTTTTTAGAGGATTAACGGAGAAACTGACCGGCGGGTTAATCAGCGGAGAAGATACAGCTACGATTCATCTGATCTGAAGATGATATCACACTGATCGGCTAGGCTGGTCAACACAACGAGATCAGGATCACACACACACACACACACACACACACACACACACACACACACACACACACACACACACACACACACACACACACACACACACACACACACACACACACACACACACACACACACACACACACACACACACACACACACACACACACACACACACACACACACACACACACACACACACACACACACACACACACACACACACACACACACGTACCAGCTTCTGTTGGTGAATGTAAACAGACGCAGTCGTAATGCAGCTGAAGCTCGCTCACAGCTCTCTCTCTCTCTGCAGCTTTTCTGTGGTGAATAGACGAAGCCCCGAAAACACCTCCTGACATGGATGCCGACACACACACACACACACAAACGCACACAGCTGTCTGTCCGACTGACACACACCGAGGTAAAAACTCTCTCTCTCTCAGTCAATGTCCCTCGTCCTCACAGAAAAACTCTCTCTCTTTCTCGAGACGACTGCAGCACACACATGCATGAAACACACACACACACACACACAATGGGGGCGGGGAGAAAGAAAGAGAGAGAATAAAAGGGGAGTATCGCTCGGCCGAGAGTGATCCTCCTCCTCCCAGCATCTGTCTCTCACACACACACGCGCACACACACACACACACACACACACACACACACACACACACACACACACACACACACACACACACACACACACACACACACACACACACACACACACACACACACACACACACACACACACACACACACACACACACACACACACACACACACACACACACACACACACACACACACACACACACACACACACACACACACACACACACACACACACACACACACACACACACACACACACACACACACACACACACACACACACACACACACACACACACACACACACACACACACACACACACACACGTACCAGCTTCTGTTGGTGAATGTAAACAGACGCAGTCGTAATGCAGCTGAAGCTCGCTCACAGCTCTCTCTCTCTCTCTGCAGCTTTTCTGTGGTGAATAGACGAAGCCCCGAAAACACCTCCTGACATGGATGCCGACACACACACACACACACAAACGCACACAGCTGTCTGTCCGACTGACACACACCGAGGTAAAAACTCTCTCTCTCTCAGTCAATGTCCCTCGTCCTCACAGAAAAACTCTCTCTCTTTCTCGAGACGACTGCAGCACACACATGCATGAAACACACACACACACACACACAATGGGGGCGGGGAGAAAGAAAGAGAGAGAATAAAAGGGGAGTATCGCTCGGCCGAGAGTGATCCTCCTCCTCCCAGCATCTGTCTCTCACACACACACGCGCACACACACACACACACACACACACGCACACAAACACACACACACACACACACACACACACACACTCCATTACTCTAACAGCCATGTGTTTCAGCCCGTTCAACATGTGAAAATGTAATTCAATTACACACTGACGGAGAAATCAGTGAGCACTCAGGAGGATCACATCCATCACATTACTGCGCACACACGCACACACACGCGCACACACACACACGCGCGCACGCACACGCACGCACACACACACGCGCACAAACACACGCGCACGCACACATACACACACACGCACGCACGCACACATACACACACGCGCGCGCACGCACGCGCACGCACGCGCACGCACGCGCACGCACGCGCACATACACACACACGCACACACACACGCACACGCACACACACGAACGCACACACAGGCACGCACACACACACTTTGAATATTAAATTATGAAGATGCAGTCTATTTCTTTAAAGAGCAGCAAGCTTCAAAGGGACCATATTATGAAAAATAAAAAAATAGAAGGGAGATGTCTCACTCTGGAGATAAAACTAGAGAGATGTCTCACTCTGGAGATAAAACTAGAGAGATGTCTCACTCTGGAGATAAAACTAGAGAGATGTCTCACTCTGGAGATAAAACTAGAGAGATGTCTCACTCTGGAGATAAAACTAGTGAGATGTCTCACTCTGGAGATAAAACTAGTGAGATGTCTCACTCTGGAGATAAAACTAGAGAGATGTCTCACTCTGGAGATAAAACTAGAGAGATGTCTCACTCTGGAGATAAAACTAGAGAGATGTCTCACTCTGGAGATAAAACTAGAGAGATGTCTCACTCTGGAGATAAAACTAGAGAGACGTCTCCCTCTGGAGATAAAACTAGAGAGATGTCTCACTCTGGAGATAAAACTAGAGAGATGTCTCACTCTGGAGATAAAACTAGAGAGACGTCTCCCTCTGGAGATAAAACTAGAGAGATGTCTCACTCTGGAGATAAAACTAGAGAGATGTCTCACTCTGGAGATAAAACTAGAGAGATGTCTCACTCTGGAGATAAAACTAGAGAGATGTCTCACTCTGGAGATAAAACTAGTGAGATGTCTCACTCTGGAGATAAAACTAGTGAGACGTCTCACTCTGGAGATAAAACTAGAGAGATGTCTCACTCTGGAGATAAAACTAGAGAGATGTCTCACTCTGGAGATAAAACTAGAGAGATGTCTCACTCTGGAGATACAACTAGAGAGATGTCTCACTCTGGAGATAAAACTAGAGAGATGTCTCACTCTGGAGATAAAACTAGAGAGATGTCTCACTCTGGAGATAAAACTAGAGAGATGTCTCACTCTGGAGATAAAACTAGTGAGATGTCTCACTCTGGAGATAAAACTAGTGAGATGTCTCACTCTGGAGATAAAACTAGAGAGATGTCTCACTCTGGAGATAAAACTAGAGAGATGTCTCACTCTGGAGATAAAACTAGAGAGATGTCTCACTCTGGAGATAAAACTAGAGAGATGTCTCACTCTGGAGATAAAACTAGAGAGACGTCTCCCTCTGGAGATAAAACTAGAGAGATGTCTCACTCTGGAGATAAAACTAGAGAGATGTCTCACTCTGGAGATAAAACTAGAGAGACGTCTCCCTCTGGAGATAAAACTAGAGAGATGTCTCACTCTGGAGATAAAACTAGAGAGATGTCTCACTCTGGAGATAAAACTAGAGAGATGTCTCACTCTGGAGATAAAACTAGAGAGATGTCTCACTCTGGAGATAAAACTAGTGAGATGTCTCACTCTGGAGATAAAACTAGTGAGACGTCTCACTCTGGAGATAAAACTAGAGAGATGTCTCACTCTGGAGATAAAACTAGAGAGATGTCTCACTCTGGAGATAAAACTAGAGAGATGTCTCACTCTGGAGATACAACTAGAGAGATGTCTCACTCTGGAGATACAACTAGAGAGATGTCTCACTCTGGAGATAAAACTAGAGAGATGTCTCACTCTGGAGATAAAACTAGAGAGATGTCTCACTCTGGAGATAAAACTAGAGAGATGTCTCACTCTGGAGATAAAACTAGTGAGATGTCTCACTCTGGAGATAAAACTAGTGAGACGTCTCACTCTGGAGATAAAACTAGTGAGATGTCTCACTCTGGAGATAAAACTAGAGAGATGTCTCACTCTGGAGATAAAACTAGTGAGATGTCTCACTCTGGAGATAAAACTAGAGAGATGTCTCACTCTGGAGATAAAACTAGGGAGATGTCTTACTCTGGAGCTAAAACTAGAGAGATGTCTCACTCTGGAGATAAAACTAGAGAGATGTCTCCCTCTGGAGATAAAACTAGTGAGACGTCTCACTCTGGAGATAAAACTAGTGAGATGTCTCACTCTGGAGATAAAACTAGTGAGATGTCTCACTCTGGAGATAAAACTAGAGAGATGTCTCACTCTGGAGATAAAACTAGTGAGATGTCTCACTCTGGAGATAAAACTAGTGAGATGTCTCACTCTGGAGATAAAACTAGAGAGATGTCTCACTCTGGAGATAAAACTAGTGAGATGTCTCACTCTGGAGATAAAACTAGAGAGATGTCTCACTCTGGAGATAAAACTAGAGAGATGTCTCACTCTGGAGATAAAACTAGTGAGATGTCTCACTCTGGAGATAAAACTAGAGAGATGTCTCACTCTGGAGATAAAACTAGTGTGATGTCTCACTCTGGAGATAAAACAGAGACCTAAACACACAGGGTGAAAACAGGATCTGCAGCCATCTGCAGTACAACATAAATATGGAGTTTTTAGAAGATGAAACCATGGAAACCAATTCCTATAACTTCGAAATACAGCTATGACCCTGAAGATGAGCAGAATATAATATGGGCCCTTTAAGGGTCAGCATGAAGATATCATAGTGAATATATTCCATGTGTAGACAGACAGTAGGAGCTGATGTGTTCATGCACTCAGCTGTGTGTCTTTCCTCCTCCTCTTCATCCTCCTCCTCCTCCTCTTTCAGTCGGCCTCAGACGCTCAATTCAACTTTAATGCGTGTGTAACGAGATCAGAGCCGACAGCTGTATCACTGCGGATCTACACGGCCAAAAGTATGTGGACAGATGAACGTTGCACTGTAAATAACGGCTGTGAAATCACAGTAGTCTGAGTATTACTGTAAAAGAATCACAATATAGCCAATTTAATACTATAGGTATAGTAATAGTAATAGTGTAATAAAGTAATAGGTCCCAGGGACATTATGTAGTACTACATAAAGTACCTGGTAGCAGGTCCCAGGGACATTATGTAGTACTACATAAAGTACCTGGTAGCAGGTCCCAGGGACATTATGTAGTACTACATAAAGTACCTGGTAGCAGGTCCCAGGGACATTATGTAGTACTACATAAAGTACCTGGTAGCAGGTCCCAGGGACATTATGTAGTACTACATAAAGTACCTGGTAGCAGGTCCCAGGGACATTATGTAGTACTACATAAAGTACCTGGTAGCAGGTCCCAGGGACATTATGTAGTACTACATAAAGTACCTGGTAGCAGGTCCCAGGGACATTATGTAGTACTACATAAAGTACCTGGTAGCAGGTCCCAGGGACATTATGTAGTACTACATAAAGTACCTGGTAGCAGGTCCCAGGGACTTTTTTTCGTAATGGAAAACCAAAAAAGGCGAGTAGAGTTGAGGCGAGTCGAGTAGATACCACGCAGTGGAAAACCGCCATAACGTAGCTCCCATGGCGCCATTTTGATGCTACGAAGCCATCACCTGCAGTTAGCATCCCATTGACTCCCATTCATTTTGGCGTCACTTTGACAGCGAATAACTTTACATCTGAAGCGTTTAAAGACTATCTGTCCGTTGTTTGTTTCTGACCTGTTGGTCCATTTCTTTAACTGTCTATGCCTCTAATAGACAGCGTCACTGCCCAATGTGAGGAAAGAGCAGATGGGAGTCTCGCATGCGTCACTTTGCAACGAGTAGTTAGCATATAAAGATGCTAACGAGAATCCTCTGTCGGTACACGATCCGTTCTGCACATGCACAGATGATGTCATGATGATGTCATGATGAACGCGGATTTACGACACTGCACGATCTGTTCCCATAGACAGTTAAAAAAAGTCTGTTCGCCTCCACCGGGAAGCTAACATTAGCTTAGCTAACAGCTAATTTGGCTAACCACTAGCTGAGACAGCATGTAAAAGACCCCCAAAAGTTAAAATAACTGTTTAAATATATAACAGCTGTTACGTCAGTTCTACTTTACTTGTGCTCATTTAAAACATAATCACTCAATACTTGTCTTTATTATTACTGTAAAGTCTTAATTTAGCTGTAGTTACTTTTACTGTTTAGTTTGAGTAATGTTATTTTCGGCCGAATTAGTTGTTAGCTAAGCTAGCGTCAGCTTCCCGGTGGAGGCTAGCCGTTCTCTTAGCTAATACATCAGTACACGATCTGTCATAGTTGTAGCCGTTAGCCGTTAGCCTCATGGCTGTATTAACAGGACGGTTAGCCTCCACCGCCGTTAGCTTCCCGGCTAACCGCTAGCTTTGGTTCAGCCTACAATAACGTTACTCAAACTAAACAGCTACAGCTAAATTAAGACTTTACAGTAATAATAAAAACAAGTATTAAGTGATTGTGTTTTGATTGAGCGTAACCACTATTATATATAAACCACTACTGTGAAACGGATCGTGCAGCGCCGTAAATCCTCATCATGACATCATCATGACATCATCATGACATCATCTGCACATGCGCAGAACAGTTTGTGTACCGACAACTTCTGTAACGTCGACACAGTAAAAATGGACCTAATTAACAAAGTTGGCTAACTGCTAGCTTAGCAACAAGTTAGCATCAAACACAACAACGGCTGTCAGGTGAATGGTGTTTTGAGCTAACGTTAGCATAGCATCAACCATAGATACAACGTTTCTCAAATGATTTCCATCTTCTGTTATTGTTTGTAATTATATACTTTATTATTTCGTGGGTTTCACTAATTTCAATGACAGTTATGTGTCGTAAACCGTTTGAGTCTGAGCATGCGCAACTCACACCTGCACTCGACTCACATCGGGCAGCGACAGACTTCACTCTGTTGGTCCATCTCTTTAACTGTCTATGGTCAGAACATGAAAACAAAACATGGTGGCGTCTCTTGTGATGTCTCACACACACACACACACACACGCACGCACGCACGCACGCACGCACACGTTAGTGTCGCATGTCGCAGAACCAGGAAGTCGTGTGAAAAGCGTGCGCAGGTGAGCGGTTAGCTCGTGTTTGCGTGCGTTTATCCGGGTTTTGGTCTGTTTCCTACCTTGCAGGGGAACGGCAGCGTGGACGCCACCTTCTCCATGGCCAGGTTCCGGATGCTCGGGGTGAGCGGGCCCCGGCAGGTCGGGCAGCAGCTCAGCTTCTGGCGGCACAGGTTGCAGACCAGGTGGCCCGCCTGGCACTGCAGGATGGGCGGCAGCACGTAGTCGAAGCATACCGGGCACTCGAACAGGGCCGTGAGCTCCGGGGACTGCCCGGGCAGCCCGACCGCGGTCAGAGGCACGGCGGGGGAAGGGGGGGCGGCGGACCCGGACCCGGTGCTCGCTCCGGCGGCTACTCCCGTAACAGCCGCCGCGGCGCCTCCGTGCTTTCCTCCGCCCACTTTCCCGGCCCCGAGTCCTCCTCCGCCACCGGCTCCGTCGGGGGACGGACGGCTCATGTCTTCCAGCTGCGGTCCGTTTCCTGTGCACGGTAACGTCATCTGCTGTTTACTACCGGACGTCTGCGTGCCTGGCCCCTCGGGAGACAACGTGACGGCTGCCACCCCGCTCTCATTGGACGCTGCGTCGCAGATTGACAGGGCGCTCAGCCAATCAGGAGTGGAGTCGCGTCACTATGGGTTGCGTGGCAGCAACATGGGCAACTATAAACAAAATCAGAAATCAGAAATACTTGATCCTTGAAGGGAAATCCTGTGTTACAGCTGCAAGAGTATATAAATATCAGGGTAAATTATGAATAAAGAAATATAAGTAGTGTGAATATGTCCAATATTCAAATTTAATATTCAAATATCCTATATTCTCCAGTTTTTATCCCCAGGTTGGTCCTATATTCTCCAGTTTTTAGCCCCAGGTTGGTCCAATATTCTCCAGTTTTTAGCCCCAGGCTGGTCCAATATTCTCCAGTTTTTAGCCCCAGGTTGGTTCTATATTCTCCAGTTTTTAGCCCCAGTTTGGTCCAATATTCTCCAGTTTTTAGCCCCAGGTTGGTCCTATATTCTCCAGTTTTTAGCCCCAGGCTGGTCCAATATTCTCCAGTTTTTAGCCCCAGGTTGGTCCAATATTCTCCAGTTTTTAGCCCCAGGTTGGTCCTATATTCTCCAGTTTTTAGCCCCAGGCTGGTCCAATATTCTCCAGTTTTTAGCCCCAGGTTGGTTCTATATTCTCCAGTTTTTAGCCCCAGTTTGGTCCAATATTCTCCAGTTTTTAGCCCCAGGTTGGTCCTATATTCTCCAGTTTTTAGCCCCAGGTTGGTCCAATATTCTCCAGTTTTTAGCCCCAGGCTGGTCCAATATTCTCCAGTTTTTAGCCCCAGGTTGGTTCTATATTCTCCAGTTTTTAGCCCCAGTTTGGTCCAATATTCTCCAGTTTTTAGCCCCAGGTTGGTCCTATATTCTCCAGTTTTTAGTCCCAGGCTGGTCCAATATTCTCCAGTTTTTAGCCCCAGGTTGGTCCAATATTCTCCAGTTTTTAGTCCCAGGCTGGTCCAATATTCTCCAGTTTTTAGCCCCAGGTTGGTCCAATATTCTCCAGTTTTTAGCCCCAGGTTGGTCCAGTATTCTCCAGTTTTTAGCCCCGGGTTGGTCCTATATTCTCCAGTTTTTAGTCCTGGGTTGGTCCAATATTCTCCAGTTTTTAGCCCCAGGTTGGTCCAATATTCTTCAGTTTTTAGCCCCAGGTTGGTCCAATATTCTCCAGTTTTTAGCCCCAGGTTGGTCCTATATTCTCCAGTTTTTAGCCCCGGGTTGGTCCTATATTCTCCAGTTTTTAGTCCCGGGTTGGTCCTATATTCTCCAGTTTTTAGCCACAGGTTGGTCCAGTATTCTCCAGTATTTAGCCCCAGGTTGGTCCAATATTCTCCAGTTTTTAGCCACAGGTTGGTCCAGTATTCTCCAGTATTTAGCCCCAGGTTGGTCCAATATTCTCCAGTTTTTAGCCCCAGGTTGGTCCAGTATTCTCCAGTTTTTAGCCACAGGTTGGTCCAGTATTCTCCAGTTTTTAGCCCCAGGTTGGTCCAATATTCTCCCGTTTTTAGCCCCAGGTTGGTCCAATATTCTCCAGTTTTTAGCCCCAGTTTGGTCCAATATTCTCCAGTTTTTAGTCCCAGGTTGGTCCTATATTCTCCAGTTTTTAGCCCCAGGTTGGTCCAATATTCTCCAGTTTTTAGTCACAGTTTGGTCCAGTATTCTCCAGTTTTTATCCCCAGGTTGGTCCAGTATTCTCCAGTTTTTAGTCCCAGTTTGGTCCAGTATTCTCCAGTTTTTAGTCCCAGTTTGGTCCAGTATTCTCCAGTTTTTATCCCCAGGTTGGTCCAGTATTCTCCAGTTTTTAGTCCCAGTTTGGTCCAGTATTCTCCAGTTTTTAGCCCCAGGTTGGTCCAGTATTCTCCAGTTTTTAGCCCCAGGTTGGTCCAATATTCTCCAGTTTTTAGCCCCAGGTTGGTCCAGTATTCTCCAGTTTTTAGCCCCAGGTTGGTCCAGTATTTCTGTCATAACTACTACAGCCACTGGAGGGCGCCACTGCTGTGGATATAAAGATGAGTTTTAATTGCTGCTTGAATATAAAACCTATTCTTGCTAAAACTGATGCTGGAAATTTCAATTTCCTTGTGGGAGTCATCCCAAAAAGATTAAAAAAGAGAAGTCTAAGACTAAGTCTGATTCTAAATCTTTTCATTTCACATGACTTTTGAAACCTATCACTAAAGTGCAAAACTACACCAAATCTGCCAAACCACCAGCTATTTCTCAGTTTTTCAAATGCATAAAACACTTTTTTCAAAACACTACACACGATTCTCTAGCTAAGACACAACAATCTAACAGGAAGTGACCTAGGAGGAGGAAGAGGAGGAGGAAGAAGAGGAGGAGGAGGAGGAGGAGGAGGAAGGAGAGCCACTTCTTCTTGAGTAAATGAGATGAAATGAGATGAGAACAGGCGACTGTCTAAAGACTATTTCAGCATCATGAATCAATAGATAGATTGACACACACACACATACACGGTCGGTCCATTTCTTCTAACTGTCTATGTCTGTTGGTCCATGTCTTTCACTGTCTATGGATCAAGCTCTGGCCCGCGGCCCGCCTGAGAGGCTCTTACTTTTATTTCCAGGGGGAATTAGAGGATTGGCCGACAGCAGCGTCCCAGCTCAATTAACCTTCAGACGCCTTCAAGTTCACTCAACAAAAGCTGCTTGAAAAGAAGAAGAAGAAGAAGAAGAAATGGACAACGCCTGGAGGGGAGTCTGCAGCTGGGAGGATTTATCTGAAGTCTCTTTATATAGACCTTAGTGGTCCCTAATACTGTATCTGAAGTCTCTTTATATAGACCTTAGTGGTCCCTAATACTGTATCTGAAGTCTCTTTATATAGACCTTAGTGGTCCCTAATACTGTATCTGAAGTCTCTTTATATAGACCTTAGTGGTCCCTAATACTGGATCTGAAGTCTCTTTATATAGACCTTAGTGGTCCCCTAATACTGTATCTGAAGTCTCTTTATATAGACCTTAGTGGTCCCTAATACTGTATCTGAAGTCTCTTTATATAGACCTTAGTGGTCCCCTAATACTGTATCTGAAGTCTCTTTTATATAGACCTTAGTGGTCCCCTAATACTGTATCTGAAGTCTCTTTTATATAGACCTTAGTGGTCCCCTAATACTGTATCTGAGGTCTCTTTATATAGACCTTAGTGGTCCCCTAATACTGTATCTGAAGTCTCTTTATATAGACCTTAGTGGTCCCTAATACTGTATCTGAAGTCTCTTTATATAGACCTTAGTGGTCCCTAATACTGTATCTGAAGTCTCTTTTATAT
>CM057249.1:737874-745374 GCA_029931835.1 Etheostoma nigrum
TAGTATGTAGAGAGTAGTATGTAGAGAGACAGCAGTAGAGAGTAGTATGTAGAGAGTAGTAGAGAGTAGTATGTAGAGAGACAACAGTAGAGAGTAGTATGTAGAGAGTAGTAGAGAGTAGTATGTAGAGAGACAACAGTAGAGAGTAGTATGTAGAGAGACAACAGTAGAGAGTAGTATGTAGAGAGTAGTATGTAGAGAGTAGTATGTAGAGAGTAGTAGAGAGTAGTATGTAGAGACAAGACAGTAGAAAGTAGTATGTAGAGAGTAGTATGTAGAGAGTAGTATGTAGAGAGTAGTATGTAGAGAGTAGTATGTAGAGACAACAGTAGAGAGTAGTATGTAGAGAGTAGTAGAGAGTAGTATGTAGAGAGTAGTATGTAGAGAGTAGTAGAGAGTAGTATGTAGAGACAAGACAGTAGAAAGTAGTATGTAGAGAGTAGTATGTAGAGAGTAGTATGTAGAGAGTAGTATGTAGAGAGACAACAGTAGAGAGTAGTATGTAGAGAGTAGTAGAGAGTAGTATGTAGAGAGACAACAGTAGAGAGTAGTATGTAGAGAGTAGTATGTAGAGAGTAGTATGTAGAGAGTAGTAGAGAGTAGTATGTAGAGACAAGACAGTAGAAAGTAGTATGTAGAGAGTAGTATGTAGAGAGTAGTATGTAGAGAGTAGTATGTAGAGAGTAGTATGTAGAGACAACAGTAGAGAGTAGTATGTAGAGAGTAGTATGTAGAGAGTAGTATGTAGAGAGTAGTATGTAGAGACAACAGTAGAGAGTAGTATGTAGAGAGTAGTATGTAGAGAGTAGTATGTAGAGAGTAGTATGTAGAGAGACAACAGTAGAGAGTAGTATGTAGAGAGACAACAGTAGAGAGTAGTATGTAGAGAGTAGTATGTAGAGAGTAGTATGTAGAGAGTAGTAGAGAGTAGTATGTAGAGACAAGACAGTAGAAAGTAGTATGTAGAGAGTAGTATGTAGAGAGTAGTATGTAGAGACAAGACAGTAGAAAGTAGTATGTAGAGAGTAGTATGTAGAGACACGACAGTAGAAAGTAGTATGTAGAGAGTAGTATGTAGAGAGTAGTATGTAGAGAGTAGTAGAGAGTAGTATGTAGAGAGTAGTATGTAGAGAGTAGTAGAGAGTAGTATGTAGAGAGTAGTATGTAGAGAGTAGTAGAGAGTAGTATGTAGAGAGTAGTATGTAGAGAGTAGTAGAGAGTAGTATGTAGAGACACAACAGTAGAAAGTAGTATGTAGAGAGTAGTATGTAGAGAGACAACAGTAGAGAGTAGTATGTAGAGAGTAGTATGTAGAGACACGACAATAGAGAGTAGTATGTAGAGACAACAGTAGAGAGTAGTATGTAGAGAGACAACAGTAGAGAGTAGTATGTAGAGAGACAACAGTAGAGAGTAGTATGTAGAGACAACAGTAGAGAGTAGTATGTAGAGACAACAGTAGAGAGTATTATGTAGAGAGACAGCAGTAGAGAGTAGTATGTAGAGAGTAGTATGTAGAGAGACATCAGTAGAGAGTAGTATGTAGAGAGACAACAGTAGAGAGTAGTATGTAGAGACAACAGTAGAGAGTAGTATGTAGAGAGACAACAGTAGAGAGTAGTATGTAGAGACAACAGTAGAGAGTAGTATGTAGAGAGACAACAGTAGAGAGTAGTATGTAGAGACAACAGTAGAGAGTAGTATGTAGAGACAACAGTAGAGAGTAGTATGTAGAGACAGCAATAGAGAGTAGTATGTAGAGACAACAGTAGAGAGTATTATGTAGAGAGACAGCAGTAGAGAGTAGTATGTAGAGAGTAGTATGTAGAGAGACATCAGTAGAGAGTAGTATGTAGAGACAACAGTAGAGAGTAGTATGTAGAGAGACAACAGTAGAGAGTAGTATGTAGAGACAACAGTAGAGAGTAGTATGTAGAGACAACAGTAGAGAGTAGTATGTAGAGACAACAGTAGAGAGTAGTATGTAGAGAGACAGCAGTAGAGAGTAGTATGTAGAGAGACAGCAGTAGAGAGTAGTATGTAGAGACAACAGTAGAGAGTAGTATGTAGAGACATCAGTAGAGAGTAGTATGTAGAGAGACAGCAGTAGAGAGTAGTATGTAGAGAGACAGCAGTAGAGAGTAGTATGTAGAGAGACAACAGTAGAGAGTAGTATGTAGAGACAACAGTAGAGAGTAGTATGTAGAGACAACAGTAGAGAGTAGTATGTAGAGACAACAGTAGAAAGTAGTATGTAGAGACAACAGTAGAGAGTAGTATGTAGAGAGTAGTATGTAGAGAGACATCAGTAGAGAGTAGTATGTAGAGACAACAGTAGAGAGTAGTATGTAGAGAGACAACAGTAGAGAGTAGTATGTAGAGACAACAGTAGAGAGTAGTATGTAGAGAGACAACAGTAGAGAGTAGTATGTAGAGACAACAGTAGAGAGTAGTATGTAGAGAGACAGCAGTAGAGTGTAGTATGTAGAGAGTAGTATGTAGAGAGACAACAGTAGAGAGTAGTATGTAGAGACAACAGTCGAGAGTAGTATGTAGAGAGACAACAGTAGAGAGTAGTATGTAGAGACAACAGTAGAGAGTAGTATGTAGAGACAACAGTAGAGAGTATTATGTAGAGACAACAGTAGAGAGTAGTATGTAGAGACAACAGTAGAGAGTAGTATGTAGAGAGACAACAGTAGAGAGTAGTATGTAGAGAGTAGTATGTAGAGAGTAGTATGTAGAGACAACAGTAGAGAGTAGTATGTAGAGAGTAGTATGTAGAGAGACATCAGTAGAGAGTAGTATGTAGAGACAACAGTAGAGAGTAGTATGTAGAGAGACAACAGTAGAGAGTAGTATGTAGAGACAACAGTAGAGAGTAGTATGTAGAGAGACAACAGTAGAGAGTAGTATGTAGAGACAACAGTAGAGAGTAGTATGTAGAGAGACAACAGTAGAGAGTAGTATGTAGAGACAACAGTAGAGAGTAGTATGTAGAGACAACAGTAGAGAGTAGTATGTAGAGACAACAGTAGAGAGTAGTATGTAGAGAGACAGCAGTAGAGTGTAGTATGTAGAGAGTAGTATGTAGAGAGACAACAGTAGAGAGTAGTATGTAGAGACAACAGTCGAGAGTAGTATGTAGAGAGACAACAGTAGAGAGTAGTATGTAGAGACAACAGTAGAGAGTAGTATGTAGAGACAACAGTAGAGAGTATTATGTAGAGACAACAGTAGAGAGTAGTATGTAGAGACAACAGTAGAGAGTAGTATGTAGAGAGACAACAGTAGAGAGTAGTATGTAGAGAGTAGTATGTAGAGAGTAGTATGTAGAGACAACAGTAGAGAGTAGTATGTAGAGAGTAGTAGAGATTAGTATGTAGAGAGTAGTATGTAGAGAGTAGTATGTAGAGAGTAGTAGAGAGTAGTATGTAGAGACAAGACAGTAGAAAGTAGTATGTAGAGAGTAGTATGTAGAGAGTAGTATGTAGAGAGTAGTATGTAGAGACAACAGTAGAGAGTAGTATGTAGAGAGTAGTAGAGAGTAGTATGTAGAGACAAGACAGTAGAAAGTAGTATGTAGAGAGTAGTATGTAGAGAGTAGTATGTAGAGAGTAGTATGTAGAGAGACAACAGTAGAGAGTAGTATGTAGAGAGTAGTAGAGAGTAGTATGTAGAGAGACAACAGTAGAGAGTAGTATGTAGAGAGTAGTATGTAGAGAGTAGTAGAGAGTAGTATGTAGAGACAAGACAGTAGAAAGTAGTATGTAGAGAGTAGTATGTAGAGAGTAGTAGAGAGTAGTATGTAGAGACAAGACAGTAGAAAGTAGTATGTAGAGAGTAGTATGTAGAGAGTAGTATGTAGAGAGTAGTATGTAGAGAGACAACAGTAGAGAGTAGTATGTAGAGAGTAGTACGTAGAGAGTAGTATGTAGAGAGACAACAGTAGAGAGTAGTATGTAGAGAGTAGTAGTAGAGAGTAGTATGTAGAGAGACAACAGTAGAGAGTAGTATGTAGAGAGTAGTATGTAGAGAGTAGTATGTAGAGAGTAGTAGAGAGTAGTATGTAGAGACAAGACAGTAGAAAGTAGTATGTAGAGAGTAGTATGTAGAGAGTAGTATGTAGAGAGTAGTAGAGAGTAGTATGTAGAGACACGACAGTAGAAAGTAGTATGTAGAGAGTAGTATGTAGAGAGTAGTATGTAGAGAGTAGTAGAGAGTAGTATGTAGAGAGTAGTATGTAGAGAGTAGTATGTAGAGACAACAGTAGAGAGTAGTATGTAGAGAGACAGTAGAGAGTAGTATGTAGAGACATGACAGTAGAAAGTAGTATGTAGAGAGACAGTAGAGAGTAGTATGTAGAGAGACAGTAGAGAGTAGTATGTAGAGAGACAGTAGAGAGTAGTATGTAGAGACAGACAGTAGAGAGTAGTATGTAGAGACAACAGTAGAGAGTAGTATGTAGAGAGACAACAGTAGAGAGTAGTATGTAGAGACAACAGTAGAGAGTAGTATGTAGAGAGACAACAGTAGAGAGTAGTATGTAGAGAGACAGTAGAGAGTAGTATGTAGAGAGCAGCATGTAGAGAGTAGTATGTAGAGACAACAGTAGAGAGTAGTATGTAGAGAGACAACAGTAGAGAGTAGTATGTAGAGACAACAGTAGAGAGTAGTATGTAGAGAGACAGCAGTAGAGAGTAGTATGTAGAGAGACAACAGTAGAGAGTAGTATGTAGAGACAACAGTAGAGAGTAGTATGTAGAGAGACAACAGTAGAGAGTAGTATGTAGAGAGACAGTAGAGAGTAGTATGTGAGAGACAGCAGTAGAGAGTAGTATGTAGAGACAACAGTAGAGAGTAGTATGTAGAGAGACAACAGTAGAGAGTAGTATGTAGAGAGACAGTAGAGAGTAGTATGTAGAGAGACAACAGTAGAGAGAGTGTGTGTGCGTGTGTGTGTGTGTGTATGTGTGTGTGTGTGTGTGTGTGTGCCAGCTGGCGTGCTCTCAGAGCTGTTAGCACTAACACTTTATCTCCTCGGGAGTTAATGCTGACTCATGAGCTGGACGGCGTGGACGCTGAAACAATGAGCGTGGACAATTAGAGGCGGGGCTAATAAGACAGTAAGAGGCGGGGCTAATAAGACAGTAAGAGGCGGGGCTAATATGACAGTAAGAGGCGGGGCTAAGTCATCATGTGTCGTCAGGGTATCGGCTAAAACCGATGATAAAGATGTACGTCCTTTCTTTACTCTAACAGACTTGAGCGTCTAAAGTCATTTTAATGGAAGCTTTTCTATCTATCTATCTATCTATCTATCTATCTATCTATCTATCTATCTATCTATCTGACTGTCTGTCTAAAAAACAAAAAAAAGACATGAAAAACAACAATTATGCAGCATCTTCCATTGTTGTTGTAAAAGAAAGAAGTGCTCACCTGTGGGCCCGTCACCTGTGGGTGGGCCCGTCACCTGTGGGCCGTCACCTGTGGGTGGGCCCGTCACCTGTGGGTGGGCCCGTCACCTGTGGCCCATCACCTATGGGCCCGTCACCTGTGGGCCGTCACCTGTGGGCCCGTCACCTGTGGGCCCGTCACCTGTTGCCCGTCACCTGTGGGTGGGCCCGTCACCTGTGGGCCCGTCACCTGTTGCCCGTCACCTGTGGGCCCATCACCTGTTGCCCGTCACCTGTGGGCCCGTCACCTGTGGGTGGGCCCGTCACCTGTGGCCCGTCACCTGTTGCCCGTCACCTGTGGGCCCGTCACCTGTTGCCCGTCACCTGTGGCCCGTCACCTGTGGGTGGGCCCGTCACCTGTGGGCGGGCCCGTCACCTGTTGCCCGTCACCTGTGGCCCGTCACCTGTGGGCCCGTCACCTGTGGCCCGTCCCTGGGGACTGTTACTTAACAGACATCTTCCTGTCTCGCATTTACAAATCCTGTGGTAGAAATACATGAATAACAGAAAAATAATACAAACTAACAAATATCTACAGATGGTCTCAGTACAGAGCTTTTTGCCTGTCGATATTCATGTAATCTTACATACTTACACACTGTGAATGGATCTTTAAGCCTTCCAAATAAAAGGACTTGGCTTGGCATACCTCCCTTTGAGAAACGCTGCCTTAGACAATAATTTAGAATAATGTCAGATTTATTTCTTGAGGACACGTCGAGACCATCCATCACTGGATAATGAGCCTGGGACAGACCATAATAAGATATCTGGTTCTTCCCGTCTGTCTGACAGAGACACAGCCTCCCTTCAACATGTCCATGTTTGTACAAAGGATGCTAACGCTGTCCCTCTCTGCAGTCCCGCTGGCATTCAGTCCCAGTCTGTGTTCTTGTTATCTGAAGGCCATTGGACTGACGGCGGTCTAGTGTGCTCCTTATTTGTGCAAAGACTCCGTGAGTCTGTTTATTTTTTATCTTTAATGTCTCTTGCAGTTATGAGTTATGAATCTCTCTCTCTGTCCTTGTTGAGTCTTCAGAGAACTTTACATCACTGTTGTGGTTTTTCTTCTCGCAATCAAACATGAAGGAACAGAATACTTTGCATAATTCTTTGAAGTTAGTCGCTCACAAACTACAGGTTGGGTGGGCCCGAGATTAATCTCGGCAGGCAACACACTCTCACTCCTACCTCGTAAAATATGGACGCTTGGTCATCTCCTTTAGCATCATATAACACGCTTGGTCGTCTCCTTTAGCGTCATATAACACGCTTGGTCATCTCCTTTAGCATCATATAACACGCTTGGTCGTCTCCTTTAGCATCATATAACACGCTTGGTCGTCTCCTTTAGGGTCATATAACACGCTTGGTTGTCTCCTTTAGCGTCTTGTAACACGCTTGGTCATCTCTTTTAGCGTCATATAACACGCTTGGTTGTCTCCTTTAGCATCATATAACACGCTTGGTCGACTCCTTTAGCGTCATATAACACGCTTGGTGGTCTCCTTTAGCGTCATATAACACGCTTGGTTGTCTCCTTTAGCATCATATAACACGCTTGGTTGTCTCCTTTAGCGTCATATAACACGCTTGGTCATCTCCTTTAGCATCATATAACACGCTTGGTCGTCTCCTTTAGGGTCATATAACACGCTTGGTTGTCTCCTTTAGCGTCATATAACACGCTTGGTCATCTCCTTTAGCGTCATATAACACGCTTGGTCGTCTCCTTTAGCATCATATAACACGCTTGGTCGATCTCCTTTAGCGTCATATAACACGCTTGGTTGTCTCCTTTAGCGTCATATAACACGCTCGGTCGTCTCCTGTAGCGTCATATAACACGCTTGGTCGTCTCCTTTAGCGTCATACAACACGCTTGGTCGACTCCTTTAGTGTCTTATAACACGCTTGGTTGTCTCCTTTAGCGTCATATAACACGCTTGGTTGTCTCCTTTAGAGTCATATAACACGCTTGGTTGTCTCCTTTAGCGTCATACAACACGCTTGGTCGACTCCTTTAGCGTCTTATAACACG
>CM057249.1:750374-790498 GCA_029931835.1 Etheostoma nigrum
TAGCTCAGTCAGTAAGGAGTTGGGTTGGGAACTGGAGGTTTGCGAGTTCAAGTCCCCCAAGTCGGACCAAGGTGCCTCGGTGCCTTGCTGCCCCCCCCCCCCACTCTGACATCTCTCCACTAGTGCATGTATAAGACAGTGTGTGTGTGTGTAATAACAACAGAGTGTAAATTGTAATTGTAATTCAATAAAGAGTATAATTAAATATATTAATTATCTGCACACTTTACTGTCAACCAACCCATTTTAAATGAGTAACGCTGACACAAAATAACAATGCCCAAGCATTACATCTGACAGAGGGGAGGGACTAGGCTGAAACACTGAGATCGGAGATCTGGTAAATCGTTAGATGACTCCTAATGGATGACGTTAGCTTAACCCTCGTGTTGTTTTCTCGCCAAAACTGAAAATCAACCCTTTTTATCGATGTTTTTAACTTTTTATTCTGTCTTTGTCCCTTTTTTCAACACTTTTGATGTTTTTTTTCATTCCTTCTTGTGTGTCCTTTCTCCAGGACGAGCGGAACCAGATCCTGACCACCTACCTGTGGATCCGCCAGGTTTGGATGGATGCCTACCTCACCTGGAAGAAGGAGGACTATGACGGTCTAGACACCATCCGAATACCCAGCAGCTACGTATGGAGACCGGACATCGTCCTGTATAACAGGTAGGGGACAGGACATTGTCCTGTATAACAGGTAGGAGACAGGACATCGTCCTGTATAACAGGTAGGAGACAGGACATCGTCCTGTATAACAGGTAGGAGACAGGACATTGTCCTGTATAACAGGTAGGAGACAGGACATCGTCCTGTATAACAGGTAGGAGACAGGACATCGTCCTGTATAACAGGTAGGAGACAGGACATCGTCCTGTATAACAGGTAGGAGACAGGACATTGTCCTGTATAACAGGTAGGAGACAGGAGATCGTCCTGTATAACAGGTAGGGGACAGGACATTGTCCTGTATAACAGGTAGGGGACAGGACATTGTCCTGTATAACAGGTAGGAGACAGGACATTGTCCTGTATAACAGGTAGGGGACAGGACATTGTCCTGTATAACAGGTAGGGGACAGGACATTGTCCTTTATAACAGGTAGGGGACAGGACATTGGCAGGAAGAGCTCCCCCCTACAGGTTTCTCTCTAGATCCCCCCTACAGGTTTCTCTCTAGATCCCCCCTACAGGTTTCTCTCTAGAGCCCCCCTACAGGTTTCTCTATAGAGCCCCCCTACAGGTTTCTCTATAGAGCCCCCCTACAGGTTTCTCTATAGATCCCCCCTACAGGTTTCTCTATAGATCCCCCCTACAGGTTTCTCTATAGATCCCCCCTACAGGTTTACTGTAAGTTTTACATTAAACTTGTTACAGTGTAGTGACTGTTTTAAATACACTTTGACCTTGACCTTGACCTTCTGCGCCCCAGTGCAGACGACGAGTTCTCCAGCTCCATGGAGACCAACGTGGTTCTTCGTAATGACGGCCAGGTCATGTGGGACCAGCCAGCCATCACCAAAAGCTCCTGCTCCGTGGACGTGGCCTTCTTCCCTTTTGACCTTCAGCAGTGTCACCTGACCTTTGGGTCCTGGACCCACAACGGCAACCAGATGGACCTGTCCAACGCCTTGGACAGCGCCGACCTGGCCGACTTTGTCCCCAACGTGGAGTGGGAAGTACGTGGTACACTGTAATTTAATGTAAACATTTACAGTTACTTCCTGTAACAACAGCAAGTTACTGTGAATACTTCTTCCAGTAAAGGTACGAAAGGTACTTCCATTTACAGTATTTCATGTATTCACAGTAATTAGCTGTAATGAAGTTGGCTGAGAAGATCTAACACAGAATTGGGTGATAATTTATACTTTATGTTTTATGAACATGCAAAAGTAGTAAAATACAAAACAATTAAATCCCCACTGCACTGCAATTAACCCTCATGTTGTCCTCATGTTGTCCATGTTGTCCTCATGTTGTCCATGTTGTCCTCATGTTGTCCATGTTGTCCTCATGTTGTCCATGTTGTCCTCATGTTGCCCTCATGTTGTTATCATGTTGCCCTCATGTTGTCCTCATGTTATTTTCATGTTGTCCTCATGTTGTCTTCATGTTGCCCTCATGTTGTCCTCATGTTGCCCTCATGTTGTCCTCATTTTGCCCTCGTGTTGCCCTCATGTTGTCCTCATGTTGCCCTCATGTTGCCCTCATGTTGTCCTCATTTTGCCCTCATGTTGTCCTCAAGTTGCCCTCATGTTGTCCTCATGTTGTCCTCATGTTGTCCTCATGTTGCCCTCATGTTGCCCTCATGTTGTCCTCATGTTGCCCTCATGTTGTCCTCATGTTGTCCTCATGTTGCCCTCATGTTGCCCTCATGTTGCCCTCATGTTGCCCTCATGTTTTCATCATGTTTCCTTCATGTTGTCCTCATGTTGTCCTCAACATGAGGACAACATGAGGGTTAATCTTGTCCATGTTGTCAGAACAACACCTTCTTTCCTAAAGGTAATTCCATAATTAACCCAATCTTTTCTATGCAGGTTCTGGGCATGCCGGCCAAGAAGAACATCATCCTGTATGGTTGCTGCTCAGACCCGTACCCGGACATCACCTTCAGCCTCCACCTGAAGAGACGAGCGTCCTTCTACATCTTCAACCTCCTCATCCCCTGCATGCTGATCTCCTTCCTGGCTCCGCTGGGCTTCTACCTGCCGGCTGACTCCGGAGAGAAGGTGTCTCTGGGGGTCACGGTGCTCCTGGCCCTCACCGTGTTCCAGCTGCTGGTGGCGGAGAGCATGCCGCCCTCCGAGAGCGTCCCTCTGATAGGTGAGAAAACATTAAGGAATATACATTTAACCCTCATGTTATCCTCATGTTGTCCCCATGTTGTCCTCATGTTGTCTTCATCTTGCCCCCATGTTGTCTTCATGTTGTCCTTATGTTGTCTTCATGCTGTCCTCATGTTGTCCTCATGGTGTCTTCATTTTGTCCCCATGTTGTCTTCATGTTGTCCTCATGTTGACCTCATGTTGTCCTCATGTTGTCCCCATGTTGTCTTCATGTTGTCCTCATGTTGTCCTCATGTGTGCCCCATGTTGTCTTCATGTTGTCTTCATGTGTTCCCCATGTTGTCCTCATGTTGTCTTCATGTTGTCCTCATGTTGTTCCCATGTTGTCCTCATGTTGTCCCCATGTTGTCCTCATGTTGTCCCCATGTTGTCTTCATGTTGTCCTCATGTTGTCCTCATGTTGTCCTCATGTTTTCTTCATGTTGTCCTCATGTTGTCTTCATGTGTTCCCCATGTTGTCCTCATGTTGTCCCCATGTTGTCCTCATGTTGTCCCCATGTTGTCCCCATGTTGTCCTCATGTTGTCCTATATCAATGTTCTTTTTAATCCCCCAAAATAACATGATTGATTCCACCCAACGCTCTTTGCCAAGTACAAATCTCTACTTTCATTAATTTTGGGGCGTCTTATTCAATTTTATAGCATTGTAAAACAAATGGAAGTGTTTTTGAAATAGTATTGAGTAAAAGTTGACATATTCCAGTCTGTGATTATCACCAACATCCATTCCTTTAATTTTAGTCTCAATAATTCCTAATTTCTGCTTTTCTAACTCAAACATTAGGTATAATTTCCTATAAATGAGGTTTATTGTTTATTAAATTCCCAAAATAACTGTAAAACTAAAGTTAATAAGTTAGTGTTACGTAGTGTTGAAATAGTGACAAACATTGAAAGAAAGCGTCCAGCGGAGTGTGCAGGAGCAGTGGTTGGCAGCTTTATTTAGTCCAATGAGTATTACTGCTGTCAGCTCAGCATGTTCTGCATAGGAAGTCAATGTTGGAGACAAAGCCAAGAGAAGGAAATAAAGAAAGGAAAGGAAGACAAGAAGAAAAAACTCAATGCAAAAGGGACGTTGTGCAATCACCTTCCTCTATTTCTGCCACTTTGAAACCTTTTGGCATATATGATTAGATAGATAGATAGATAGATAGATAGATAGATAGATAGATAGATAGATAGATAGATAGATAGATAGATAGATAGATAGAGAGATAGATAGATACTTTATTCATCCCGAAGGAAATGTTAGACATCCAGTAGAAAGACAATCATAACACAACAAACACATATACACACATACACACATATACATGTATATGTGTATATGTGCACATATATACACATATACACATATATACACATATATACACATATATACACACATATATCACACATAAACACACATATATCACATCACACATACACTCACCGGCCACTTTATTAGGTACACCTGTCCAACTGCTCGTTAACACTAAGCAGCCAATCACATGGCGGCAACTCAGTGCATTTAGGCATGTAGACATGGTCAAGACAATCTCCTGCAGTTCAAACCGAGCATCAGTATGGGGAAGAAAGGTGATTTGAGTGACTTTGAACGTGGCATGATTGTTGGTGCCAGAAGGGCTGGTCTGAGTATTTCAGAAACTGCTAATCTACTGGGATTTTCACGCACAACCATCTCTAGGGTTTACAGAGAATGGTCCGAAAAGAAAAAACATCCAGTGAGCGGCAGTTCTGTGGGCGGAAATGCCTTGTTGATGCCAGAGGTCAGAGGAGAATGGCCAGACTGGTTCGAGCTGATAGAAGGGCAACAGTGACTCAATTTACCACCCGTTACAACCAAGGTGGGCAGAAGAGCATCTCTGAACGCACAGTACGTCGAACTTTGAGGCAGATGGGCTACAGCAGCAGAAGACCACACCGGGTGCCACTCCTTTCAGCTAAGAACAGGAAAGTGAGGCTACAATTTGCACAAGCTCATCGAAATTGGACAATAGAAGATTGGAAAAACGTTGCCTGGTCTGATGAGTCTCGATTTCTGCTGCGACGTTCGGATGGTAGGGTCAGAATTTGGCGTCTACAACATGAAAGCATGGATCCATCCTGCCTTGTATCAACGGTTCAGGCTGGTGGTGGTGGTGTCATGGTGTGGGGAATATTTTCTTGGCACTCTTTGGGCCCCTTGGTACCAATTGACCATCGTTGCAACGCCACAGCCTACCTGAGTATTGTTGCTGACCATGTCCATCCCTTTATGACCACAATGTACCCAACTTCTGATGGCTACTTTCAGCAGGATAATGCGCCATGTCATAAAGCTGGAATCATCTCAGACTGGTTTCTTGAACATGACAATGCGTTCGCTGTACTCAAATGGCCTCCACAGTCACCAGATCTCAATCCAATAGAGCATCTTTGGGATGTGGTGGAACGGGAGATTCGCATCATGGATGTGCAGCCGACAAATCTGCGGCAACTGTGTGATGCCATCATGTCAATATGGACCAAACTCCCTGAGGAATGCTTCCAGCACCTTGTTGAATCTATGCCACGAAGAATTGAGGCAGTTCTGAAGGCAAAAGGGGGTCCAACCCGTTACTAGCATGGGGTACCTAATAAAGTGGCCGGTGAGTGTATGTCACACTTACATAAGAACAAAAATAAAAAATCACTCAGAGACATGCGATGACCATGATAAGGTGACGTACTATGGTAGACTGGGTGTAATGGTGAACAGTGCAGTAGATCATGATAAAATATTATCTATGACTATAAAATATAAACACATAAACAAATGTGGGCTCTCAGAAAAATATGAATCTCAGGGGAATTGTCAGATGTGACCCATGTAATATTCTCCAGAGTGAGAAGGGTAAAAGCTGCGACTGGCTGACATGTTGCAGCTGTCGTGGCCTTCCCTGCTGCAGGGTAAGAGCCTCAGATCAGACTGGATTAGAAGAACTATGAATTTTAAGTGAATGTTGAGTATGCTGAGAAACAGAAGAAAGATGCCAGGCGAGCAGATCTGCAGTTGTTCTGTGTGCGTGTGTCTTTTTTGTGACTAACAAATAAACTGAACGGACAGTAAAAACTTCGGTGTACAGTTTTACGACCGACAGTAAACACCCCGTAGATGTCTGCGGGCTAACAGCGCTGTGATGGGGGGGGGGGTGGGGTGGGGGGGGGGTGGGGGGCTGCGGGTCGATGAGGCCTGTCAGCGGTTCTTTAAAGTACAACAATCACAGCTCAGGAATCAATGATCGCTCAGATGTTCAGTATTCAAGTCCTAGTATTGCCAACAGCAGTTTAATTAAAGGGCCCATGGCATGAAAACGTCCCCTCCCCCCCCCCCCCCCCCCTAGCCTGCCTAGGCCCCCCCCAGCGGCTAGAAGTGGTTATAGGTTGTAAACCGAGCCCTGGGTATCCTGCTCTGCCTTTGAGAACATGAAAGCTCAGATGAGCCGATCTGGAATCTTCCCCTTATGAGGTCATAAGGGGCAATGTTACCTCCCCTTTCTCTGCTTTGCCCGACCAGATGATTTGGTCCCCCCCCCCCATGAGAGAGAGACATCATGGCTTTCAAATGAGAAAAGTGGCAATTGGTCAAGGCCCCCCCCCCCCCCATCCTCAAAAGCTACAGACTCAGTAACGGAACATAATAAGGAAATATAGTAGGACTGGCTCTAGTATTAGGGGACCACTAAGGTCTGTATAAAAGAGACTTCAGATACAGTATTAGGGACCACTAAGGTCTATATAAAGAGACTTCAGATACAGTATTAGGGACCACTAAGGTCTATATAAAGAGACTTCAGATACAGTATTAGGGACCACTAAGGTCTGTATAAAGAGACTTCAGATACAGTATTAGGGACCACTAAGGTCTATATAAAAGAGACTTCAGATACAGTATTAGGGACCACTAAGGTCTATATAAAGAGACTTCAGATTCAGTATTAGGGACCACTAATGTCTATATAAAGAGACTTCAGATACAGTATTAGGGACCACTAAGGTCTATATAAAGAGACTTCAGATACAGTATTAGGGGACCACTAAGGTCTATATAAAGAGACTTCAGATACAGTATTAGGGACCACTAAGGTCTATATAAAGAGACTTCAGATACAGTATTAGGGACCACTAAGGTCTATATAAAGAGACTTCAGATACAGTATTAGGGACCACTAAGGTCTATATAAAGAGACTTCAGATACAGTATTAGGGACCACTAAGGTCTATATAAAGAGACTTCAGATACAGTATTAGGGACCACTAATGTCTATATAAAGAGACTTCAGATACAGTATTAGGGACCACTAAGGTCTATATAAAGAGACTTCAGATACAGTATTAGGGACCACTAAGGTCTATATAAAGAGACTTCAGATACAGTATTAGGGGCCACTCTTTGAAATGAGTATAATATGGGTGCTTTTTTATGTGGATTTTCACCTGTAAATACTTCAATTTTGTTTTTTCAACAGGAAAGTACTACATCGCTACCATGACGATGGTCACTGCATCAACAGCGCTCACCATCTTTATTATGAACATCCACCACTGCGGTTCCGAAGCTCGGCCCGTCCCCCAATGGGCCGAGCGCTTCATCCTGAACTACCTTGCCCGCATCTGCTTCGTGTACGAGGTCGGGGAGAACTGCCTCGGCAGGACCGCGTCCAGGAAGCAGCCTCTGCCGCAGGAGGAGCCCGAAGCCCCGGCAGCCAATGGCAGCAAAGGAGCCAACTGGGATGTCAACGGGCAGGTGTGGGCAGGGGTGGTGGTGGGTGGGTGATGGGGGGGGGGATGATGCAGTACTAAGCTGTAAAGTTACAATACAACCTTGTCGCCATGACAACATCACAGTAGTCTAAGTATTTAAATTTAATTTAAATGAATTGATTTCATTTATTTAATTAAATGGCAGTAGTCAAATCATTACTGTAAAAAAAAATCACAATATAATTTAATTTTAATTTCAATTAATTAATTTAATTAATTTAATTAAATGAAAGTATTCAAAGCATTACTGTAAAAAAATCACAATATAATTTAATTTTAATTTCAATTAATTTAATTAATTTAATTAAATGACAGTATTCAAAGCATTACTGTAAATAAATAATCACAAAATAATTTAATTTTAATTAATTCATTAATTTAATAAATGACAGTAGTCAGAGCAAAAAAAACACAATATAGCCACTATAGTACTGTAAACAGTACAGTAAACTACTGCATTTTTACTTTTTTATCTTATTTTGTGTTTAATTGTTTTGTATTTTCCAATGAATACATAAAATGCTGCAAATGGAAGTACGGTACCTTCACATTATTCACAGTAACTTGCTGGACAACCCTTACAGTAAGTTACTGTAAATTTGACTTTAATTTTTTACAGTGTGGGGAGTCTCTGAAGCCGGATCGGGATGGGACCAACCAGACCGAATGGAAAGAGGATCTGTTTGTGACCATCAACCATTCGGAGGAGGAAGGAGCTGCCGGAGGACACGAGGGGAAGTGGGAGGAGTCAAAAAGCACCGGTCGAGGAGGAGGAGAGCATGTTGAAGAAAAGAAAGGTGTAGGCGGGGAAGGGGGGGTCAGGAGGGAGATCTTTGTGAGAACCCAGTGTGTGTGCCAGCATCAGGGACTGCGCAGCAACGTCGAGTACATCGCCAACTCGTACCAGGACCAGCGAGCAGCGCAGCTCCGCATCGGGGAGTGGAGGAAGGTCGCCAAAGTCATGGATCGCTTCTTCATGTGGCTCTTCTTCATCCTGGTCTTCTTCATGAGCATCCTCATCCTGGGAAAGGCCATATGATGGAGAGGGTTCTCCATCAGGGGGTCCTGTGTGAGGGCGGGGGTATCGAGTAGCGATGAAATAATTAACATTTTAAGTCTAAAATAAGTCTTAAGTCTAAAATAAGTCTTCAGTCTAAAATCAGTATTAAGTCTAAAATCAGTATAAAGTCTAAAATCAGTCTTAAGTCTAAAATCAGTCTTAAGTCTTAAGTCTAAAATCAGTATTAAGTCTAAAATCAGTATAAAGTCTAAAATCAGTCTTAAGTCTGAAATCAGTCTTAAGTCTTAAGTCTAAAATCAGTTTTAAGTCTAAAATCAGTCTTGAGTCTAAAATCAGTCTTAAGTTTGAAATCAGTCTTAAGTCTTAAGTCTAAAATCAGTCTTAAGTCTAAAATCAGTCTTAAGTCTAAAATCAGTCTAAAGTCTAAAATCAGTCTTAAGTCTAAAATAAGTCTTAAGTCTAAAATAAGTCTTCAGTCTAGTCAGTCTTCAGTCTAAAATCAGTATAAAGTCTAAAATCAGTCTTAAGTCTAAAGTCTAGAATCTGTCTTAAGTCTAAAATCAGTCTTAAGTCTAAAATCAGTCTTAATTTTCTGGAAACAGATGGGTTTTCAGATGGGGTTTAAAGGTTAACCCTTATGTTGTCCTCGGATCAAATTTGACCCGTTTTCAGTTTTTTCATCAAATAAAATGAGCCCTCGAAATAAGCTGAAAATGTCAACATTAGAAATATCAAAAAACTTTGGAAAAAACATTAAAAAAAAGCACCCGCAACGCTGAAAAAGTGACAAAAATGTCAGAAAAAGCCATAACTCTTTTCATGATGCAAACAAATGTCAAAATGGAATAATATCATAGGATTGTGAGATTATTACTTTTTGATGTTGTTTGATGATTTTTTATATCAATTCAACAGTTTTCAGTGCCGATATTTGTTGTTTCAATGCCAAATTATATTTTTTTACTACCAATTCAATTCAATTCAATTTTATTTATAGTATCAATTCATAACAAGAGTTATCTGGAGACACTTTACAGATAGAGCAGGTCTAGACCACACTCTAGAATCTACAAGGACCCAACAGGTCTAGTAGTTTCCTCCAGAGCAAGCAACAGGGCCACAGTGGAGAGGAAAAACTCCTTTTAGGCAGAAACCTGGGACAGACCCAGGCCCAGACCCAGACCCAGGCTCAGCCCCAGACCCAGGCCCAGACCCAGACCCAGGTCCAGACCCAGGTCCAGACCCAGACCTAGACCCAGACCCAGGCCCAGACCCAGACCCAGGCTCTTGGTAGGCGGTGTCTGACGACCGGTTGGGGTTAGAATGAAGAGTGGCAATAACAGTCCCAAAAATAGTAGTTTGTGGTAGTTCTTTGTAGTAGTTCATGGCATAGCAGGGCACTGTGCAGCGTTACAAGGTACAGCAGGACGTAGCAGGACGTAGCAGGACACAGCAGGACGTAGCAGGACGTAGCAGGACACAGCCGGACGTAGCAGGACGTAGCAGGACGTAGCAGGACACAGCAGGACGTAGCAGGACGTAGCAGGACGTAGCAGGACGTAGCAGGGCATCGCAGGACACAGCAGGACGTAGCAGGACGTAGCAGGACGTAGCAGGACGTAGCAGGGCATCGCAGGACGTAGCAGGACGTAGCAGGACACAGCAGGACGTAGCAGGGCATAGCAGGGCATCGCAGGACGTGTAGCAGGACCATGGGGACAGCTGCAACCATGATGATGATACCACAGGTTACTGTCACGGTTCTAGCTCCATAGTTTTGTGGTGTCTTCTTTACTGTGAGACATGGGTCCAAATGGCTCTTTGAGTGGTAAAGGTCGCCGACGCCTGGGCTAGACCTACAACCAATCAGGGTGAAGCGTGGCGCTGAGCGACGGATAATGCAAACACACCACGGCGTGCAGAGATGAGTCTCCTCCTAACTGAGCTAGGCTCTGAGCGCCGTGTACTCTAAGAAATATCTGTAAATTAACAGGGTTTTAACAGAAATTGCCCCATGTACGTGATTCACAGGTGTGTTTCTGTTAATTTACAATATAACAGAAAGTGTTATGTTTTTTTTTTTTTTTACCATTGACACAGTTATTTAACTGAAAAATTCAGTTTTTTAATTTCGGTAGAAATCGGGGTAATGAGCTGACGGTAGGTTTTCTGTTATTTTACAGATATACTTCTTACAGTGTAGTGTCCCCCGGCGGGAGGGGGCAAAAAAAATGACATTGCGTGTTTTTCCTGCAGATCTGTTTGGGATGATCAAAACTGAAAAACCACCGACCACTTTGACACAGTTTACATTTTTTTATGCACTTTTTCAATGTATTTTTTAGTGATTTTTCACAACTTACAAATGCATGCCAGATTATTTTTAAATCATAGATTACATTGAAATGTGTGAGATGAGTTTATCATATTTCACAGTATATAACATATATGAACATATTCCCATTTCTACTCTTCAAACTGGAAAAGTTTGTATCACCTGAAATTTTAAGATTGAATCTGATAAAAAGCCAATTAACGCCAATTATCAGAAAAGGAGTTTTGCTAACTAGCAGTGTTGTAGTCTAGACCACCTAAACCGTGACCATGTGATCACCAAGACCAGAGTCTACCGAGACGAGACTTTGGGGGGTTGAGACAGAGTCAAGACCGAGACTTTGAGGAGTTAAGACCAAGACCAGCCAGAGTGAGTCCAACACTACAGTTGAGACCGAGACAAGATCAAGATTTTGGGGGGGGGTTGAGACCGAGACGAGACCGAGACTTTGGGGGGTTGAGACCAAGACTTTGGGGGGTTGAGACCAAGACCAAGACCAGCCAGAGTGAGTCCCACACTACAGTTGAGACCGAGACAAGATCAAGATTTTGAGGGAATGAGACCGAGACAAGACCAAGATTTTGAGGGAATGAGACCGAGACAAGACCAACACTTTGGGGGGTTGAGACCGAGACAAGACCAAGACTTTGGGGGGTTGAGACCGAGACGAGACCGAGACTTTGGGGAGTTGAGACCGAGATTTTGGGGGGTTGACGAGACGAGACGAGACTTGGGGGGTTGAGACCGAGACAGACCGAGACTTTGGGGGGTTGAGACCGAGACCAGACCGAGACTTTGGGGGGTTGAGACCGAGACAAGACCGAGACACATGCACATTAAAAAAAACTGTAAATGTCTCTCACTCTCATGCTGAATGAGTGATAATTATGATGGGGACCTTGGCAAGAAATGACCTTAACGAGTATAATCACCTCATGTTCAGACACATCGGACCTTTATGTATTTAAATAAATCCGATGGAGGGAAACCTGTTTCCTCGGGTTCAGCTCATCTTTTAACAACACTTACATTTTATCATTTGTTGCACCTTTGAAAAAAATCTCAAAAACATTTCTTTTACAAGTAAAATGTCCCGATCAGTATTTATCTCGGTGACAACGATTTATAAATTTAAGGAACAGATACTAAAAAATCTTTGGCCTAAAGTGAAAGAAGTTCAAATGGATTATATTTCATATTCCTCAAATGTAGTCTTCACAACGTAAAATACAAGAAATGCCAAATTTTTCACAGTAACTTGTTGATATATGTGCTGTTTGTGTGGTGTTGAACATTTGTGAGAAGACATATTTATTACACATGACACCTTGTTGATGCAGTAAGAAAACATTAAAGATTTCTTATCAAAAGCAACGTTGTTTTCTGAGCTTTGTGAAGAGATTTTCTTCCAGAATTTTACTTTTAACATTTTGGTATTTTTCAAGCAGGGTTTCCACGCCATTATAAAGTATAATAGCCATTCAGATAATGTTTATAGATGGATAACAAAGTATTTATTACAACTCAACAAGGGGAGGACAACATGAAGGCAATGTGAAGACAACATGAGGACAACATGAAGACAACATGAGGACAACATGTAGACAACATGAGGACAACATGAGGGCAACATGAGGGCAACATGAGGGCAACATGGGGACAACATGAGGGCAACATGAGGGCAACATGAGGGCAACATGAGGGCAACATGGGGACAACATGAGGGCAACATGGGGACAACATGAGGGCAACATGAGGACAACATGAAGACAACATGAGGGCAACATGAGGACAACATGAAGACAACATGAAGACAACATGAGGACAACATGAAGACAACATGAGGACAACATGAAGACAACAGGAGGACAACATGAAGACAACATGAGGACAACATGAGGACAACATGAGGGCAACATGAAGACAACATGAAGACAACATGAGGACAACATGAGGACAACATGAAGACAACATGAGGACACCATGAAGCAGTCTAGTCTGTCTGCATTGACCTTGAACCTTTTCTCGGGTACAGCAGCTGTGGAGGATGGAGATCAAGTACATATGTAACAATACTAGCAATAATAGTATCAACTGTACTGGAAAAATACACATTTGAGGATGAGTTGTGCAAAGAGAGAATACACAGAACAGTCACTGAACTCTTCATCTACATTGTTAGTTCCTCATAGAGAGACATAGAAACTCCCTCAGTGCAACGATTATAACATGATTGCTGATGAAGAGAGACTAAAACGGGATATATAAGACTAAATAACTCAAAATACTAACTGACCAATGGACTCCCTTGATCTCTTCATGGATATTCATGCAAACGCAAAAGCCATTTCAAGATTAACATTATGCTTAACTTAATTGTATTTTGCTTCTGGCTTGGTAGAGTTTTTACCAACTACATGGACACACCATTGATCCCTAATCCTTGGTCCCAGTACTCTGAAGTACAGGTACTCACACTGCTGACCAGGAAGAGTGTGGATGTCAATGGAAATAGTTTCATGTATGGCTCAATGGGCAGACTGGACCATATGCAGATGTATTTCTAAAACTCAAAGGAATTCCCCCATAAGTGACTGTTAGTTGGTTTTTTTAGTGGCCTTTAATGCTCTATGTGGCTTTATGTTGCCCCAGCAGGAACTCCCCCCTCCCTGCAGTAGCAAACAATGACCAGAGGATGGAGCTAAAGGAGTAAAATTCATCCTGAGTACCAGCGTCTCTGCACTGGACCTCTCCAAACACCTCCAGCACATAACTCCATACTAGCCTCATTCACTCCCTAATATTTGTGGTATTTTGTATTTATTTTGTCTATGACACACAAAACATGTCACCAAAAGTCATGAGGCTTTTATGGAAAGATCATGGTGGGATTGTTATGAACTACACTGAACAAAATAATTCCCAAGTGCAGAGAGAAGGCGGCGAAAGCTGAGCTAAAGGGTTTATTAAAATAAAAAGCAAAGTACAAACAAACAAAGGAAGTCCTGAGAGGGGCAAAAACTAAATCCAGGGTGCAAAAAATCCAGGAAGCAAGGAACCAGAAACAACCCGCCATGGGAGACACAAAACTACAACATAACAACTACAACGTCTGGCCCAGGACAAAGGAACGCACAAAGACTAAATCCAGAGGGTAACGAGGTAATGAGGGGCAGGTGACACCAGGGCAGGAGACAGGTGGAAGACATCAGGTAATCACAGGAGTGGGAAAACACAGGAAGTAGAACTAAAGACAAGCTTAGACCGGGACCCATAGTGTGTCTCAAATCACGTACTTCACTGATGTACTTACTGGAAATGACGATCACAACAGCTCATTCCTCCTCCTTCTTCTTCTTCTTCTGTGAAATTGTGAATTTTATTGAAATTGTGTTTTATTTTGAAATTCCATGACTTTTCCATAACTTTCAAAGATTTTAATAATTCCATGAGTTTTCAAGGTTTTCCAAATTGACCCATTTCAAAGTGACTCATTTCAAATTTTTACAAGAAGAAAAATGTTACAAGATACATTTTTTTTTAACCTGAAAACCAACGACCTTTCCTTATTTTCTGTTATAAATGTATTCCTGACTCAACTCCACAAAAACATGGATTATAACCTTATGACAAAAAAATGAACCACACTTCCACACTTTAATTGTGCTCTAGTAGAGACTGATGCATTCCCTAAACATACTATGTTATCTCAGCTGTTTGAAATTGAAATAAAGACAATATTTGTTAATAGATTATGAAGTAAAATTGTTTTTAAAACCCCAAATACGTCACAAGACAATACCAGGGTTAAAGGATAAAGCTGTTGTAAGTGTAGTTGTCCGTCAACCTGAGACAACAAAGTGATGTAATCTCCAAATCAGAGAACAATAAAATCTACAGAAGTAGTTATTCTCGTTGACATTGACCAACAATTGAGAATGGATTATAAATATCATGAAGAAATAGCTGCTTGCAGATTCAATCATTTAATTTAATTTAATTTATTATACAGGAAAGGATTAAAAGTAACATTAAGTTACAGTGAAATCAGATGATGATTTGGAATTCATGACATCAGGATTTGAGTCAGATAGAAAAATCACAGTATCATCAGCGTACAGAAGCATTTGGAGGGTTTACACACTTGAGGGAGGTCATTGATGTATAATAGAAAAAGTAAGGGTCTAAGAACGCTGCCTTGTGGAACGCCAATATCACAGACTAAAGGTGGGGATGTTGCATGATTAATTTTAGCGGCTTGTGACCTGTTTGTCAAGTAGGAAGAAAGCATTTCTATCACAAATGAAGACAATTTAAATGAGTGAAGTTTGTTAACCCTCATGTTGTCTTCCCGTCAAAATCAACACTTTTGTTGATGCTTTTTATTGATGCTTTTGACTTTTTCTTAAGTTTTTGTCCCTTTTTCCAACACCTTTTTCAATGTTTGTCACTTTTTTCGACGTTTAAAACTACGTAACACTAACTTATTAACTTTAGTTTCTCAGTTATTTTTGGAATTTATGGTCAATAAACCTCATTTATAAGAAATTATACTTAATGTTTGATTTAGAAAAGCAGAAATTAGGAATTATTTAGACTAGACTGGAATATGTCAACTTTTACTCAATACTATTTCAAAAACACTTCAATTTGTTTTCAAATGCTATAAAATTGAAAAAGACGCCCCAAAATTAATGAAAGTAGAGATTTGTACTTGGCAAAGAGCATTGTGTGGAATCAGTCATGTTATTTTGGAAAATTAAAAAGAACATTGATATACGACACTGTCCACCAGCACCTATCAGAATCTCTGAAACAACGTTTTATAGACTCAGTTTTACCTTGATGTTAATTAATAATCATTACAAATGACAGTGTTGCACTAAACTCCTTGTTAAGCTGTATCGCTGATATTAAGTTGTGGCTTTCAAACAATTTTCTTAATTTGAACGATAGTAAAACAGAGTGTATTATTTTCAGTACTCCAGGCATGCAGAATGGCCCAGCTTTGAGTTTGGGAGCTCTGGCATCTTGCACGAGATCTGTTGCAAAAACTTGGGGGTTACTTTTGACTGCAGCATGAAATTTGATAAGCAGATCAGTAATGTGGTTAAAATAAGCTTTTTCCAGCTTCGCCTGCTGGCTAAAGTTAAGCCTTTACTGAGCAGGCACGACCTAGAAAAGGCCATTCATGCTTTTATCAGTTCAAGGTTGGACTACTGTAATGCCCTCTATGTTGGTCTGGATCAGACGTCCATCTCATATCTTCAACTTGTGCAAAATGCTGCTGCTCGCTTTTTAACAAATACATCTAGACGTGCACACATTACTCCCGTTCTCTACACCCTGCATGGGCTCCCGGTGCGTTTTAGAATAGATTTTAAGATTTTATTGTCTGTTTTTAAAGCTTTAAACGGTCTCGCCCCAGAGTATTCGTCTGAAATTTTAACTGTGCGGGAGCACAACCGGTCATTGCGGTCGTCAAATCAGTTGGTTTTAGAAGTCCCAAGGTCCAGGTATAAACGGTGGGGGTGATCAGGCTTTTGCAGTTGCTGCCCCGAGACTCTGGAACAAGTTACCCCCTGATATACGTACTGTTACAGATGTCGCTCTTTTCAGGTCCAAACTCAAAATATATCTGTTCAGTCTGGCTTTTAATACGTAGCAGTGGTGTGACAATTTCACCCTTTTGTTTCTTTGTAACCTTTTCTGATTTTACTGTTTTCTATTTTCACTCTTACTATTGTATGTTGTGATTTTACTTATTTTGTTAAGCACTTTGGATACCTGCTGGTAGTTGTAAAGTGCTATATAAATAAATTTTGATTGATTACCTAAGACAATGGTTCGCTATGCAAATGTCAACAAGTTGCTCACAAGTTATGTATGTTACTTACTTACTCACTACTAATTATTGTTTACTATTCATTGGATCTTCTGTGACACATCGAGTTTGTCTACATACACTAATATTCAACTATTATAATTAGATACAGGTCATGTAAACAGCATATTCTGCTCTGAATAAGGCCTTTTTCCCAGTGTAACATTTTCTGATTAAGATGTGTGATATGCCGGTATTATTCAGGTTTTAGAAGCATGCTTTAGTGGAAAGTAGCTACCGACATGAGTCTTGTGGAGAGAGCTTGACCACTAGGCCACAAGTATCCTGCAAACCTAAATATTCTTTCACACAATGATGTACACTGTTACTGAAAACTTTACAAGCAGGTAAAACAGTTTTCTACAGTTAAGTTAATGATCAGGTAACAATGAGCTGAAGAAGTTAACCCCCTCTCATTTTCTCACTTTTTGTGACGGACTTGGACGTAGGTTAAGTGTTTGATGATGCTTGCACGTAATTCTTTACTGACCAGTCCGTAGATAATGGGGTTAATGACTGGTGGGATGATAATGAAAAGGATGCTGAAGAACTTCTTAATATTCTGAGAGATGGAAGGGAACCTTTGACTCACAATGATGACCATTGAAGCAATTTCGTAGAGCACATACACAACAAGGTGCGATGCGCACGTCTGAAAGGCCTTACTACGGATGGTGCTGTCAGCTCGGCCTCGTTTCACAGTAGCATGCAGGATTCTACAGTAGGAAAAAGCAATGACGAGGAAGATGCCTGTACTCACAAACCAGGACATGGTGAGACCTAGAGAAAGATAAGGAATAATTTCAACCATCATTAGGTAGAATATAAAGCTTCCACCTAAAGAAAGAAATAACTAAGCAGGCCTGCCTTCTTGCATAATTCAAATTTTTTCAAAACCTGACATTTTTAGAGGCTTTACCTTTGCAATGTACTTAATTAGAAACAAATGCACTGACCATAAATGTCGTTTATAGGGGTGGGACTGCAAGCCAGGCTTAGGATAGCACGGTTGCTGCAGTAGATGTGTTTGATGGTATTTCCACACAGTGGGGTATTCATGTGCCCTGAGAAGAGAACAGCAATAAACAGCAGAGCGACCAACCAGGCCAGGGCGCAGCAGGAGTGCAGCCGAGCCGATGACATGATGGTGTGATACCTGAGTGGTTCACACACAGCAATGTACCTGCAGAGGGAGAAAACTGTTAAAGATGTACTACCATCCGTAGCTTCATTCCAGTTAGAGATATATGCTTACAAGATCTTAGCATCTCAATATGTTTGCATCTGATTCTGTATGCACTAGAAATATCCTGATGTTGCTCTTTTTAAGGCTTTGCTCACATACAAACACATGAACCCAATTATCCTTTATGGCTGCAGTCGAATCCAATGAAAAGTCGGCCAGGCTGCTGGAGGATGATTTTACATGGCAAATCTACTATTTTGTGGATTCTGTGCAAAGGTTAATAACCATTAAGGCATTATTTAGGACAAAGGGTTTAACTTATGAATGACAGTATTTAAAGAAACCTTTTTAAGAAACTAAGACCTTTCTTATCCCAGGATACAGACTGGAAACTTTATAGGAGAGCAAGCCTAACCCAGAAGGTTTTATTAACCATTAATAAAACCCATTCAGCTCTAGTAACAAAACAACAGCACCAAAGAACATCAGCCTCACACAACAGTTAACAGCAGCAATCTGTAAAACTTTGAAACACTAAAGAACATTTTTAGATAAGTCATCTGAGTCAGTCTGTACCATTTAAGCATGACAGAAAAACATCTCTTATTAACTCTCCGCATGTGCACATGAGTTTCATTACCTGTCATAGGCCATCACACCCAGAATGGTCTGCGCTGCGACGCCGTACGTGTGCACAGAGAATGCCTGGGCGATGGCTGGGATGTAGGCGATTTTCCTCTGGCCTGTCAGGAAGTGTACCATGAGGCGAGGCAGCACCGCTGTGGCCCCAAACATATCACAAACTACCAGGTGACAAACCATTACGAACATGGGTCTGTGCAGGTTCTTGTCAATGACAATGACACACAGCACCACGCAATTCGCCAACAGCATGACCATGTAGTTAAGCAGAGCCAGGAAGAAGAAGAAGGCGCCGTAGCCTGGTGGTACATAGAAGCTCTCCAGCTCGAAAATGATGGGCTCTGTGAGAGGAGTTACCATTGTTACGTTCTCCATCCAAAGCAATGCAGCTCTGTAAAAGACAAGTTCAGCAAAACCTTCCCAACAGGTAACTCTTCAGGCATCAGAGATAGTGATAAGAACTTCAGACTTACAGTATAACAGCGTGTTACAATAAACTTCAAGTTAAAGGTTGTTGGCATCTGGCATTTGTCTCTTTGTAATTCTTAACTAAATTCAATACATCACACAGTATTACCTGCAGTAGAACACACAACTGGCCCTTAATGAACAGACGTCTCAGAGCAATAAAGATTTCATCAAACATAGAAACAACAGAAATGAAGGTAATGCCTATTGATCACAACACTATAAAGGTTGTTGTTGAGAGCCTCCAGCTTCCTGTTCCACTGTCCTGTCCTCTCATCAGAGCGATAATGAGGCTCTGACTTGTCGAGGAGAGTGTGATTGCTTTTAATAATGTTCTTTTGGGTTCTACCTGTCCATCAGAAACAAACACACCCCTAACTTCCTCTGCAGCTCATGTCAGAAGGCGGCGCTAAGACTTAACGCTTGGCTGTGTATTTGAAAATGAGAACTCCCTAGGAGTTACTTCAGACACATTGCTATTAATCATATATACATCTGAATCTTACCATGAGTGAGTATATGGGTTGGTGTGACTATCTTTATAGTGTTGACCTAAGGTTACTCTTCCTAAAGCTATGCCAGGGAACGAGGGCCAAGATCTTTGTGCTCCATGGTTGGCCCCTTAACCGTACACCATTTAGGGGGCTGCCTAGAACGTGTTTTGCAGACGAGGGAACTAAAGTTCCCATTATATTATCATAATAACAGTATTTTAACAGTTTCATGGTAGAGGATTATTACAAAGTCTCTGGCGTGAAACTCGGATGCTCATCACAACCATGACCTTACCATCAGTACTTTTTACCTTGCTACATAAAGAAAGACCAGCCCCCCTTTGCTTTTTTGAGAGTGCTGCAAACCCTTGGTGTTCTCTAAATGAGCTTCATGAGGTAGTCCCTGAAATGGTTTCCCTTCACAGGTGGGCCTTGTCAGGGTTAATTAGTGGAGTTTCTTCCTTATTAATGGAGTTGGGACCATCAGTTGTGTTGTGCAGAAGTCAGGTTGATACACAGCCGACAGCCTATTGGACGACTGGTAGAATTCATATTATGGCAAGAACCAATCAGCTAAGGGAAGAGAAACGAGCGGCCATCATTACTTTGAGAAATGAAGGACAGTCGGTCCGGAAAATTGCGAAAACTTTGAATGTGTTAGGGTTAGGGTTGCAGTCGCAAAAACCAACAAGCGTTACAACGAAACTGGCTCACATGAAGACCCCCCCCCCAGGAAAGGAAGACCAGAATCCCCTCTGCTGCTGAGGAGAAGTTCATCTGAGTCCCCAGCCTCAGAGAGCAGATGAATACCACACAGAGTGTGGTATTCATCTACAACTGAAACAGCTTCTCTCCTTGTGTCAGTATACTTAACTAATATACAGTATGTGCTCATAATTGCGATGTCCAAGAGCAGGTCTGGCTATACACTTTAAACCAGTCTAATGTGGTATATGTCGTGGTATGGTAATAAGGTAACGGGCTGACCAGGGGCAAAGCACAAAATTCTGGGCCAAGAAAGGCTTTTTCTACGGGCCCTTCCCCGCATCCACAACTGTTCATTCTAGCATCTTTTACTCAATTCCCAGCTAATTCCATGGTTCTCCCAGCTATTCTGTGCAGAAGGTTACAGGAAAAGTTTTCAAGTCACTTCAGGTCACTGCATCTGTATCAACTTTGTTGTGAACAGTATGCCAAAACAGTAAAAACTAGAAACTGTTGCATGCTGGGAGCTCAGGGGACTCTGCAGCCCCCTAATGGTCCAACAGTTTCATCATTCATGTGTTCCAGTTGCCACAGCAGGTCGTAGTGAGACAACATGCGATTGTTAATGAGTGACAAAACAAAAACACTTACCAACAGTGTGTGATGGTAATTAGCCCTCTGGGAGCAGAGAGAGGCCCAGCAGTAGATGTTCATCAGAGCCCAGAAGATAACGCTGATTACAGCCGCTAATGAAAGCTCCTGGGATCGATGCATGATGAAACATACAAACTTCATACTATGTTCTGGTCCACATGCAGCGAGGAAACTCTCCAGATTTAGATTAAATTTGGACATTCATCGCTGCTTAACAATTCAGGTGAACACTGACCTTTCCTCACGTGACATTGTTTGCCATTTGAACATAACAACATATCATGATCGGATATAGAGACTCCCTTGAACCCTTGAAACTTTACCGAGAACACACAACTTTTTAATCACTCCATGACCAAACAACACAGTTTGGCCTTTTCTTATTTTTTTTTAAGTTTTGGGGGCTTTTCTGGCTTTATTTGATAGGACAGCGAGGTGAGAATAGGTGGAGACATGCAGGAAATCATCACAGGTCAGATTCAAACCCTGGACCTCTGCGTCAAGGCATAAACCTCCCAGTATGTGTGCGCCTGCTCTACCACTGAACCAACCCGGCCACACAGTTTGGCCTTTTCTATGCAGGAACTTTTGGTTTGGAAACGTTTCTTGGCCGATAACTTTTTGGGAAGACTCTCCTGACAGTAACAACACCCCCATAAAAAAGGACCGAGACCTGTGCTACGAAGCAAGATCTGGCGTTACGAGGTAAATCAGGTTCAGTTGCCGTGGTAACTTACGCTGAACACCTAACCTCCTGGAGCAGGTTGTACTGGAGATTAGAGATCCGCTGGTGTCAAAGCACCGCCTACTGATCAATCAATCAATACTCGGTTGAGAACGGCACCACCGTTCTTAGAAGATCTGAAGGAGCATTTGAATTATGTTTTTTTATATTTTTTATTATTTTTATATTTGTTCTCTGATCACTTCCCACTGCCAGGGTTGCAACTAAAATAATACGCCAAAGCAAGGACAGTGTACGGAAAGCACGGAAAGACGGATGGAGAAGTGATATTGAGCGTTGGGATTTCCACATTCACAGCGTCGGCTGTTGCTTCCTTCCTGTTTTCAGAGGAGTTTTTCCTGTAAAATCGTGTCTGTGTTCTTCATATTTATGTAGAATTATAGTTTGCTCTTCTTATGTAAAATATGCGTCTCGGGTAGATGTTTGCGATTGGTCGCGGCGTGCAATCACCGCCTCTTTTATGTGAATAAGCCGCCGCTGGATTGGGAAACCCCGGGTTGATTGACTAGTTGTCCACCACCGTAGGGGCACAGCTGATGCAGGACCACCAGGGAACTGATATATATCCAGGTCATGTTGATCTTGATTCTCCCAGTTTGGTGTGGAAGAACCCTGACCTCATTCCCTCCCAACACCTTTGGTATGACAGACCGGCCGAGTTGTCAAATATTTTGGAAACCTTTTCCCAGAGCACACTCTTCTACAGATTCAGAGAAAGTGGGGATCATAGGATGGAAAGAGGAAGCAGAGAGAGAAGAGAGAAGGCCGGTCTGCAGGCTGGAGTCTCTCCAGAGAGAGAGGGCAGTTCCCTGTGTGTACACCCTTGAATCCATCACTGCAGGTTTTAATTCTATTAACCTGCTGGTCACTGAGACACTTGGGAGCCCCGGGGCCTCCAGGACACTCATTACACACAGGCTTCAATCCGGGATAATCATGAATATATATGAAGAGAACGGAGATTTTAACATATTCACTAGCTGCAGCTACACACTACGCAGTATACTGAAAGGGGGGTCCTAAACTGCAGAACGGCATGCTGGGTACAGTTCGCTGTCTTTGTAGCAAACTCAACCATCTCAAGCATCAGCAACGTAACTGTCAGACTGAACGCTTTGGTTCCCGGGAATAGCCCGTACCCAAATAGCTGCTGTGGTTTCTGTACAGCAGGAGTGGTTTTTCAAAAAGAGACAGAGTGAGACAAATGAAGACAGTTGAGAATAAATAAAGTTTGGTCTTTGTATATTTATTATACTTGTAAGTATAGGACCAACAGTTTTCACAAAGCCACCCTTTGTGTAATTAAATAGTGGAATTTCTTGCCTTATTAATGGAGTTGGGACCATCAGGTGTGTTGTGCAGAAGTCAGGTTGATACACAGCCGACAGCCTATTGGACGACTGGTAGAATTCATATTATGGCAAGAACCAATCAGCTAAGGGAAGAGAAACGAGCGGCCATCATTACTTTGAGAAATGAAGGGCAGTCGGTCCGGAAAATTGCAAAAACTTTGAATGTGTCCCCAAGTGCAGTCGCAAAAACCATCAAGCACTACAACGAAACTGGCTCACATGAGGACCCCCCAGGAAAGTAAGACCAAGAGTCCCCTCTGCTGCTGAGGATAAATTAAACTGAGTCACCAGCCTCTACTGGTGACCCTGTTGGGGATTTATTCCAAATTGAAGGCATCCTGAACCAGCATGGCTACCACAGCATCCTGCAGCGGCATGCCATCCCATCCGGTTTGCGTTTAGTTGGACCATCATTTATTTTCCAACAGGACAATGACCCCCAAACACCCCCCCAGGCTGTGTAAGGGCTATTAGACCCAGAAGGAGAGTGATGGAGTGCTGCGCCTCCACAGTCCCCTGACCTGAACCCTATCCAGATGGTTTGGGGAGAGCTGGACCGCAGATTGAAGGCTAAAGGGCCGACCGGTGCTGAGCATTTTGGGAACTCCTTCAAGACTGGGTGCGGGGGGGGGGTACTTTGAAGAAACTAGAATATAAGACATGTTTTCAGTTATTTCTACTTTTTTGTAAAGTACATAATTCCACATGTGTTCATTCATAGTTCTGATGCCTTCAGTGATAATCTACAATGTAAATAGTCATGAAAGTAAAGAGAACGCATTGAATGAGAAGATGGGTCCAAACCTTTGGCCTGGACTGTATACATGGTTAATAGCAATGTGTCCAATGTAACTCCTAGGAAGTTCTCATTGTCAAATCACAGCCAAGCGTTCCGTCTTAGCAACGCTCTTCTGACATGAGCTGCAGAGGAAGTTAGGGGTGTGTTTGTTTCTGATGGACAGGTAGAACCCAAAGGAACATTATAAAAAGCAATCACACTCTCCTCGACAAGTCAGAGCCTCATTATCGCTCTGATGAGAGGACAGGACAGTGGAACAGGAAGCTGGAGGCTCTCAACAACAACCTTTATAGTGTTGTGATCAATAGGCATTACCTTCATTTCTGTTGTTTCTATGTTTGATGAAATCTTTATTGCTCTGAGACGTCTGTTCATTAAGGGCCAGTTGTGTAAGAATTACAAAGAGACAAATGCCTGATGCCAACAACCTTTAACTTGAAGTTTATTGTAACACGCTGTTATACTGTAAGTCTGAAATTCTTATCACTATCTCTGATGCCTGAAGAGTTACCTGTTGGGAAGGTTTTGCTGAACTTGTCTTTTACAGAGCTGCATTGCTTTGGATGGAGAACGTAACAATGGTAACTCCTCTCACAGAGCCCATCATTTTCGAGCTGGAGAGCTTCTATGTACCACCAGGCTACGGCGCCTTCTTCTTCTTCCTGGCTCTGCTTAACTACATGGTCATGCTGTTGGCGAATTGCGTGGTGCTGTGTGTCATTGTCATTGACAAGAACCTGCACAGACCCATGTTCGTAATGGTTTGTCACCTGGTAGTTTGTGATATGTTTGGGGCCACAGCGGTGCTGCCTCGCCTCATGGTACACTTCCTGACAGGCCAGAGGAAAATCGCCTACATCCCAGCCATCGCCCAGGCCTTCTCTGTGCACACGTACGGCGTCGCAGCGCAGACCATTCTGGGTGTGATGGCCTATGACAGGTAATGAAACTCATGTGCACATGCGGAGAGTTAATAAGAGATGTTTTTCTGTCATGCTTAAATGGTACAGACTGACTCAGATGACTTATCTAAAAATGTTCTTCAGTGTTTCAAAGTTTTACAGATTGCTGCTGTTAACTGTTGTGTGAGGCTGATGTTCTTTGGTGCTGTTGTTTTGATACTAGAGCTGAATGGGTTTTATTAATGGTTAATAAAACCTTCTGGGTTAGGCTTGCTCTCCTATAAAGTTTCCAGTCTGTATAAGGGATAAGAAAGGTCTTAGTTTCTTAAAAAGGTTTCTTTAAATACTGTCATTCATAAGTTAAACCCTTTGTCCTAAATAATGCCTTAATGGTTATTAACCTTTGCACAGAATCCACAAAATAGTAGATTTGCCATGTAAAATCATCCTCCAGCAGCCTGGCCGACTTTTCATTGGATTCGACTGCAGCCATAAAGGATAATTGGGTTCATGTGTTTGTATGTGAGCAAAGCCTTAAAAAGAGCAACATCAGGATATTTCTAGTGCATACAGAATCAGATGCAAACATATTGAGATGCTAAGATCTTGTAAGCATATATCTCTAACTGGAATGAAGCTACGGATGGTAGTACATCTTTAACAGTGTTCTCCCTCTGCAGGTACATTGCTGTGTGTGAACCACTCAGGTATCACACCATCATGTCATCGGCTCGGCTGCACTCCTGCTGCGCCCTGGCCTGGTTGGTTGCTCTGCTGTTTATTGCTGTTCTCTTCTCAGGGCACATGAATACCCCGCTGTGTGGAAATACCATCAAACACATCTTCTGCACCAACCGTGGTATCCTCGGCCTGGCCTGCAGTCCCACCCCTATAAACGACATTTATGGTCAGTGCATTTGTTTCTACTTAAGTACATTGCAAAGGTAAAGCCTCTAAAAATGTCAGGTTTTGACCAAAATCTGAATTATGCAAGAAGGCAGGCCTGCTTAGTTATTTCTTTCTTTAGGTGGAAGCTTTATATTCTACCTAATGATGGTTGAAATGATTCCTTATCTTTCTCTAGGTCTCACCATGTCCTGGTTTGTGAGTACAGGCATCTTCCTCGTCATTGCTTTTTCCTACTGTAGAATCCTGCATGCTACTGTGAAACGAGGCCGAGCTGACAGCACCATCCGTAGTAAGGCCTTTCAGACGTGCTCATCGCACCTTGTTGTGTATGTGCTCTACGAAATTGCTTCACTGGTCATGATTATGAGTCAAAGGTTCCCTTCCATCTCTCAGAATATTAAGAAGTTCTTCAGCATCCTTTTCATTATCATCCCACCAGTCATTAACCCCATTATCTACGGACTGGTCAGTAAAGAATTACGTGCAAGCATCATCAAACACTTAACCTACGTCCAAGTCCGTCACAAAAAGTGAGAAAATGAGAGGGGGTTAACTTCTTCAGCTCATTGTTACCTGATCATTAACTTAACTGTAGAAAACTGTTTTACCTGCTTGTAAAGTTTTCAGTAACAGTGTACATCATTAGTGTGAAAGATTATTTAGGTTTGCAGGATACTTGTGGCCTAGTGGTCAAGCTCTCTCCACAAGACTCATGTCGGTAGCTACTTTCCACTAAAGCATGCTTCTAAAACTTGAATAATACCGGCATATCACACATCTTAATCAGAAAATGTTAAACTGGGAAAAAGGCCTTATTCAGAGCAGAATATGCTGTTTACATGACCTGTATCTAATTATAATAGTTGAATATTAGTGTATGTAGATAAACTCAATGTGTCACAGAAGATCCAATGAATAGTAAACAATAATTAGTAGTGAGTAATTAAGTAGGATACATAACTTGTAAGCAACTTGTTGACATTTGCATAGCGACCCATTGTCTTAGGTAATGATTATTAATTAACCCCAAGGTAAAACTGAGTCTATAAAACGTTGTTACAGAGATCCTGAGAGGATCATCAAAACTCTTTTTGGGCCAGCGTTGGCATCTGGCATCAGACACTTCTATCCCTCCTTCCCTTTCTTCCTTCCTTCCTCTATTCCTTAGTTTCATTGTCTACCACCCCTCCCCCACCCATTCTTACTATTACTATTTGACTGTATGTTAAATATAAAAGTAGATTTCAAATGAAAACATTCACTTTTATTCATTAGTTGCTCGAGTAACAATTACTTGATCGACATCCAATTCAGTTGAATCATTAACAATTCTGATAATTGGTGTTTCTAGTCTTTTAATCAGATTCAATCTAAAAATTTCAGGTAATATAATCTTCTCCTGTTTGAAGCGTAAAAATGGAAATATGTTCATATTTAACATGTTATATACTGCGAAATATGATAAACTGATAGATAGAAAAAAATAATTGTTTTTTCAGTCCCAGATATCACAAATTTCAATGTAATCTATGGTTTAAAAATAATCTTGCATGCATTTGTAAATTGTGAAAAATTACTCAAAAATACATATTGAAAAAGTGCAGCGAACATAAACAAATTTAAACTGTGTGTGTGTGTGTGTGTATTTTGTATTCATCTTTAAAATCAAGTTTTTCACCATAAAAGTGAAAAATGCTGCAACCAGCACTCACTGGAGTTTAATTTACGATCATGTTTTTAACAAATGGGATTATGTCTTTAAGCTGCACTTTTCCGTCTTTTTTAAATTTCTTCAGAAAAATATTTCATAAATTTAAGTGTAACTGGGCTCTTTAAAGGTCCCACGACATGGTGTCTTTGGAAGCTTTTATATAGACCTTAGTGGTCCCTAATACTGTATCTGAAGTCTCTTTTATATAGACCTTAGTGGTCCCTAATACTGTATCTGAAGTCTCTTTTATATAGACCTTAGTGGTCCCCTAATACTGTATCTGAAGTCTCTTTATATAGACCTTAGTGGTCCCTAATACTGTATCTGAAGTCTCTTTATATAGACCTTAGTGGTCCCCTAATACTGTATCTGAAGTCTCTTTTATATAGACCTTAGTGGTCCCTAATACTGTATCTGAAGTCTCTTTTATATAGACCTTAGTGGTCCCCTAATACTGTATCTGAAGTCTCTTTATATAGACCTTAGTGGTCCCCTAATACTGTATCTGAAGTCTCTTTATATAGACCTTAGTGGTCCCCTAATACTGTATCTGAAGTCTCTTTATATAGACCTTAGTGGTCCCCTAATACTGTATCTGAAGTCTCTTTATATAGACCTTAGTGGTCCCCTAATACTGTATCTGAAGTCTTTGTAATGGGGGTGTGGCCCTGACCAACTGCCACTTTGATCGTTTGAAAGCCATGATGTCTCTCTCTCATTGGTGTTGTGTGTTATCATTATTAGGCTGCAATATGTGTCTTGGAGGCCCCGGGGCACCCAAGTGTCTCAGTGACCAGCAGGTTAATAGAATTAAAACCTGCAGTGATGGATTCAAGGGTGTACACACAGGGAACTGCCCTCTCTCTCTGGAGAGACTCCAGCCTGCAGACCGGCCTTCTCTCTTCTCTCTCTGCTTCCTCTTTCCATCCTATGATCCCCACTTTCTCTGAATCTGTAGAAGAGTGTGCTCTGGGAAAAGGTTTCCAAAATATTTGACAACTCGGCCGGTCTGTCATACCAAAGGTGTTGGGAGGGAATGAGGTCAGGGTTCTTCCACACCAAACTGGGAGAATCAAGATCAACATGACCTGGATATATATCAGTTCCCTGGTGGTCCTGCATCAGCTGTGCCCCTACGGTGGTGGACAACTAGTCAATCAACCCGGGGTTTCCCAATCCAGCGGCGGCTTATTCACATAAAAGAGGCGGTGATTGCACGCCGCGACCAATCGCAAACATCTACCCGAGACGCATATTTTACATAAGAAGAGCAAACTATAATTCTACATAAATATGAAGAACACAGACACGATTTTACAGGAAAAACTCCTCTGAAAACAGGAAGGAAGCAACAGCCGACGCTGTGAATGTGGAAATCCCAACGCTCAATATCACTTCTCCATCCGTCTGTCCTTGCTTTGGCGTATTATTTCCAGTTGCAACCCTGGCAGTGGGAAGTGATCAGAGAACAAATATAAAAAAAAATAATAAAAAATATTAAAACATAATTCAAATGCTCCTTCAGATCTTCTAAGAACGGTGGTGCCGTTCTCAACCGAGTATTGATTGATTGATCAGTAGGCGGTGCTTTGACACCAGCGGATCTCTAATCTCCAGTACAACCTGCTCCAGGAGGTTAGGTGTTCAGCGTAAGTTACCACGGCGACTGAACCTGATTTACCTCGTAACGCCAGATCTTGCTTCGTAGTACAGGTCTCGGTCCTTTTTTATGGGGGTGTTGTTACTGTCAGGAGAGTCTTCCCAAAAAGTTATCGGCCAAGAAACGTCTCCAAACCAAAAGTTCCTGCATAGAAAAGGCCAAACTGTGTGGCCGGGTTGGTTCAGTGGTAGAGCAGGCGCACACATACTGGAAGGTTTATGCCTTGACGCAGAGGTCCAGGGATTGAATCTGACCTGTGATGATTTCCTGCATGTCTCCACCTATTCTCACCTCGCTGTCCTATCAAATAAAGGCAGAAAAGCCCCCAAAAAATAAACTTAAAAATAAGAAAAGGCCAAACTGTGTTGTTTGGTCATGTAGTGATTAAAAAGTTGTGTGTTCTCGGTAAAGTTTCAAGGGTTCAAGGGAGTCTCTATATCCGATCATGATATGTTGTTATGTTCAAATGGCAAACAATGTCACGTGAGGAAAGGTCAGTGTTCACCTAAATTGTTGAGCAGCGATGAATGTCCAAATTTAATCTAAATCTGGAGAGTTTCCTCGCTGCATGTGGACCAGAACATAGTATGAAGTTTGTATGTTTCATCATGCATCGATCCCAGGAGCTTTCATTAGCGGCTGTAATCAGCGTTATCCTCTGGGCTCTGATGAACATCTACTGCTGGGCCTCTCTCTGCTCCCAGAGGGCTAATTACCATCACACACTGTTGGTAAGTGTTTTTGTTTTGTCACTCATTAACAATCGCATGTTGTCTCATTACGACCTGCTGTGGCAACTGGAACACATGAATGATGAAACTGTTGGACCATTAGGGGGCTGCAGAGTCCCCTGAGCTCCCAACATGCAACAGTTTCTAGTTTTTACTGTTTTGGCATACTGTTCACAACAAAGTTGATACAGATGCAGTGACCTGAAGTGACTTGAAAACTTTTCCTGTAAGCTTCTGCACAGAATAGCTTTGACTCTCAGCCTGAACCCAGCTGGGGCCGGGCTGTAATTCATGGGTTCGTGCAGATTTCCCACTGTTTTTAATTGGAGACCTCGTAGTCTGTGTGAAGTTACGTAATGTATGGGCTGTGTCCAGAATTTTGTGCAATGCCCTTGGTCAAGCCGTTCCTTTATTACCACGACATATACCACGTTAGACTGGTTTAAAGTGTACAGCCAGACCTGCTCTTGGACATCGCAATTATGAGCACAATTATGAGCCCTCATGTTGTCCTATATCAATGTTCTTTTTAATTCCCCAAAATAACATTTAATTTAATCTGTTTATTGATCCCCAATGGGGAAATTACAATTTACACTCTGTGTCCACACTTTGTTAGTTATCACACACAGTCCTGACTCAGGATCTATACATGCACTAATGGAGAGATGTCAGAGTGAGTGGGCTGCCAGATGTACCAGCACCCTGAGCCTTGAACCAGTGACCCTCCGGTTCCCAACCCAACTCCCTACAGACTGAGCTACTGCCACTGCATGATTGGTTCCACACAATGCCAAGTACAAATCTCTACTTTTATCAATTTTGGGGCGTCTTATTCAATTTTATAGCATTGATGGGGGGGATGCCAGTGCCCTAAGCAGTTGGGGGGGGGGGGGTACTGTGCCTTGCTGAAGAGCACCTAGCATCTCTCCAGCCACCAATCCGCACTCCGTACTTTGGTCTGTACGGGGACCCTCCGATCCCCAACCCAACTCCCTACTGACTGAGCTACTGCCCCCCCTTTTGGTTGGTGTTTTTTGTGGATAATTATCAAATGTGAAGTATAATTCTGGAGTGTTAAAAATTAAAAGAAAAAAATGACAAGAACCCTACAGAATGGAAAACCATGACACGAACCGAACCGTGCCACCCCTAGTTTGTATGTGAGCAAAGCCTAACAAAGAGCAACATCTGTCCTAAACAATGCCTTAATGGTTATTAACCTTTGCACAGAATTCACAATAGTAGATTTGGCATGTAAAATCATCCTCCATACAGAATCAGATGCAAACATATTGAGATGCTAAGATCTTGTAAGCATATATCTCTAACTGGAATGAAGCTACGGATGGTAGTACATCTTTAACAGTTTTCTCCCTCTGCAGGTACATTGCTGTGTGTGAACCACTCAGGTATCACACCATCATGTCATCGGCTCGGCTGCACTCCTGCTGCGCCCTGGCCTGGTTGGTCGCTCTGCTGTTTATTGCTGTTCTCTTCTCAGGGCACATGAATACCCCGCTGTGTGGAAATACCATCAAACACATCTACTGCAGCAACCGTGGTATCCTCGGCCTAGCCTGCGGTCCCACCCCTATAAACGACATTTATGGTCAGTGCATTTGTTTCTAATTAAGTACATTGCCAGGATAAGCCTGACAAGCTAGGCGTGTTGGATGTCTGGATTGCCAGGCTTATTGTTACAAAAAAATCTAAGGATTTATGTAAAGAGCTGTACCACAACTATAACACTTAGGGCCATGATTAGGGTTAGGGTTAGGGTTAGGGTTAGGGTAGGGGAAGAAACAATTAAGGTTGTGGTCCAAAGAGTCAGAATGGGGGGTGGTGGCATGTAAGCCCTGGTTAGGGTAGGAGAAGAAACAAGGTTTAGGGTTAGCAAAGGATAGGGAGTGGGAAGGACGTCTACGTTGAGATGGTTGGAGTTTGGTAAGGGATAGGGGATAGAAATCCTATCTTGTTCAGGGTGGGGAGGTGCGGGTGGGAGAGTAAGGTGTGTGGCCCCCTCAAGGTTAGGAATCTGGGCTGGTGTAGGAGAATGAATAGAGCTAGTGTGAATGAGGGCGTGCATTGTACTATTCTTGCCAGAGCGGAGAAACCGTTTGCTATAGCCTCTGGTCCTGAGGCTTTTGAATAAAGAGGTGATAGCTGTCCGGAAGTCTTGTGGGCGGGAAGATAGGCGGTGAAACCTTATGATTTGAGATTTGATGATACCTTTAAACGTGTGTTTTGGGTGGTAGCTTTTTTTGTGGAGAAGTGCGTGTGTGTCGGTTGGTTTAAAATAAACCTTGGTGAAGAGACAACTGTGCGATGGATTTATTGGCTGAAAAAACACTGTGGTATCCAGAAAGTTAACCTGTGCTGCGTCTAGTGTGTATTTAACCTTAATAGAGGGATGATGGTTGTTAAGGGTTTGAATGAAATCCGGGAAGAGGGAGATGTCGTGTGTCCAAATGCCAAAGATATCATCCAAGAAATGGAGGTAGAGAAGAGGTTGATGTGGGCATTTACATGAGTGAATGGGAGCGAGAGGCACTCGCGAATGTGTCATGTGGTATTTCTGACAAAAACGGAAAATGTGTGGCTATAAGGTGTTGTTGATGAGTGTGAGATTGCTCTGTTGTGTGTGGGTAAGGCGTGGTGAAAAGTTCATGATTGGAAAATCAATATCTGCATTGGGGAATGTATCTGTGGCCTGTTTGTAGAGAATTTTTAGTTGTTTGCATGATGTTTGTCTGGGGTCTTCATCTTTGTTATTGGTTCCGACAGAGAGGATTACTATTTTGGGATATGGATTAGGGGCAGTTTTCTTGCAGACTTCGATGAAGTGGTATAGTTTGGCTCCCGCATAACTGTCCAGTTGGATGTTGGGGTTGGAGTGAGATGGAATCCGGTTGATGTTGGAGTCGCCAAGAATTAGAACTTCTTTTTTGCTTTGAAATGACCAGTTGGTGACCTTTTGAGTGGGGCGGGCCATGTGGTAAGTGGGTTTATATGTCTTGGTGTGAAGGGATGTGGATGGACAGAAGATAGGGGAAGGGGGAGTAGAGGTTGGAGCATCAGTCTGGGCTGCAGGTTTGCTGGTGTCCAGAGTTACACAGCAAGGCGGGGCAGTCACTGAGGGTTGCTGTGGTGAGGGTTCAGAGTGGATTTTCTCAATGTTGGCAGTTTTAGCCATCTGAGTGTCTTTCATCATGAGAGTTCCTGCTCCACCACAGAATGCTTCCTGTGCATCTGGGTTTGGCCCCGTCAAGCACATGGTTCCCCGGGCACCAGCACCACCTGTTGATGTTTGAGAGAGAGGGGAGATAAGGTCTTGAGTGATGGTGGAGACATTGGATTTGTGAAATGTTGTTGAAAAAAGGGTTGGAGGGGGTATGACATGGTCTGGTTTAGTTAGAGTTGTATGGACTTCAGCAGTCAGGTGGATGTCCTTTTTCTTTTTTATATTGGCTGATGTAGGGGTGGTGTTGGGGCAGGAGGAAGCAGTTGGTTTCTGCAGCGAGATCGATTTTGGGTGAAGGGGTGGTGGTATTCCGAGATTGGGTGAAGTCCGTTGGTTGTGGAAAGCTGGCTTGGGACCCCAGGTGACTTTCTTTATTCGTTGTGGTAGGGGGGTGGGTGGATGAGTGGTGTTGGTGGGGATCTGTTTGGATTCCTTGTATTCCTTTCTAGGAGGTTGGGGCACAGAAATGGTGGTGAGTTTCCGAGGTCGTTGGGGCTCCTGGATGAGGTCAACTTGAGGTGAAAGCTGTGGGCAGGGTACGGGTTGTGCGAATTGACCTGGTCTCCGTTGCGTAGTTAGGGCTTCCACTGGAGTGGGGAGGTGGGGGGTGTTGGATACCCTGTGGTTGTTGGGAGTTGATCAGCTCGAAGAGGGAGGGTCTGGGTCCTAGAGAAAGTGTTTGTTTATGACAGAGTGGAGGTATTGGACGGGGGGTAGGGGGAAGTCCTCCTCGTCAGCTATATCCGGGGGGGAGGGGGACAAAGGAGAGCAGATGCCACTGGCCGTATATTAGGGTATATAAGTGCTGGTCTGGGGATCAGAGGTGATGGTGTGTGTGGAGAGGTGTGGGTCCAGAAGGTGTTGAACTGCCAGAGAGGTTTCCGGTCTGAGGCGATCCCCGTAACGTTTTCTTGCCCAGCCTAGGGCTATTTGTAGGGACAGTGAATTGAAGGGGGTGATGTTCAGGGTGGAAATGGTATTCTGATAGTGTTCTTGGAGTATGTGCATGTTGTTCTTCATCCAAGTTGTAGTGTTGTTTTGTACCTTCTCACGGGTGTCGGTGGAGGGTGTGGATGGTTTAATGAAGTCCGTCAGTCTTAATATTTGTTTGGTCATGCCTACTGGGAACTTGTTTGTAGCTATTGCGTGATCAATGATATCTTTGTGGTGTACAGCTTGTATCAGTTTAAAGTATGTTTTGCTCATTTCTCTGGTTTGTGGATCTGGTGGTTGGGTAAGGGCCCGGGTGGGTGGTACGTCCCTGATCCTAATCCTACTTTTAGGTACTTTTAGGTTCTGAAAAAGTTCTTTAGTGTTTCAAAGTTTTTTTTTTACAGAATGCTGTTTGATAAATGCAAGTTATTTCAATTGATATTCTGTAATATTTCAATCTTCCTGTGCTAAAAAGGAACATACCTTCCTGTAGATGGCAATACAACTTCTCCTTTTTTTGCCAAAGAAATTAAAAGCTTAGAACTTAGAAAACCGTGCCACCCCTAGTTTGTATGTGAGCAAAGCCTAACAAAGAGCAACATCTGTCCTAAATAATGCCTTAATGGTTATTAACCTTTGCACAGAATCCACAAAATAATAGATTTGCCATGTAAAATCATCCTCCAGCAGCCTGGCCGACTTTTCATTGGACTCGACTACAGCCATGGGATAATTGTGTTTGTATGTGAGGAAAGCCTAAAAAAGAGCAACATCAGGATATTTCTAGTGCATACAGACTCAGATGCAAACTTATTGAGATGCTAAGATCTTGTAACCATATATCTCTAACTGGAATGAAGCTACGGATGGTAGTACATCTTTAACAGTGTTCTCCCTCTGCAGGTACATATCACACCATCATGTCATCGGCTCGGCTGCACTCCTGCTGCGCCCTGGCCTGGTTGGTCGCTCTGCTGTTTATTGCTGTTCTCTTCTCAGGGCACATGAATACCCCGCTGTGTGGAAATACCATCAAACACATCTTCTGCACCAACCGTGCTATCCTAAGCCTGGCCTGCAGTCCCACCCCTATAAACAACATTTATGGTCAGTGCATTTGTTTCTAATTAAGTAGGCCTACATTGCCAGGATAAGCCTGACAAGCTAGGCGTGTTGGATGTCTGGATTGCCAGGCTTATTGTTACAAAAAAAATCAAAGGATTTATGTAAAGAGCCGTACCACAACTATAACACTTAGGGTCATGATTAGGGTTAGGGGTAAGGGTAAGGGTTAGGTGTTAGGGTTAGGGCAAGGGTGTCAAACTCATTTTAGTTCAGGGGCCGCATACAGCCTAATTTGTTGCCAATTGGGCCGGACCATTAAAATCATAGCACAGCTCATTATAGCTATAAAAACCAATACATTCATGTGTTTCCCTTAAGAAGTAAATGCTAATGTTATTTCAATAGCAATTACAATTTACCACTGCTTCACTGACCTCTCGGCTCCGAGTGAAAACGGACTGCTGTTCCCTCAGACCCCCCCCCCCCCCCTCAGTCTCCACTTTTCTCCTTTTTGACAAAGACATTTTGGCTAACAAGGGTGTAAAGACGAGTACAGAACAAAGTAGATGTATCGTAGTAATCACTGAACATTAGCTGTGTTTATCTCAGCATTGTTTTTTCTTTTTCTTCTTCTTTCAGCTGCTCCATGTCTAAAACAGTGTGCCCCCTAGCGGACAATTTAGAAATAGCAGTTTATTTAAAACATTCTAGCTCATGTCTCATTGCAATTTTTCACTTTCAGATTTATTCTGCAGGCCAGATTAAACCCCTTAGCGGGCCGGTTCAGGCCCGCGGGCCGTACGTTTGACACCCCTGGGTTAGGGGTAAGGGTTAAGGGGTTAGGTTTGGGTTAAAATGCAACGCCCTGGATGGGTTTTGCAAGGGGCACAAGGTAAGGGTTATGGGTTAGTATTAGGGGACCATTAAGGTCTATCTAAAGAGGCTTCAGATACAGTTTTAGGGGACCACTAAGGTCTATATAAAGGAGACTTCAGATACAGTATTAGGGACCACTAAGGTCTATATAAAAGAGACTTCAGATACAGTATTAGTGGACCACTAAGGTCTATATAAAGAGACTTCAGATACAGTATTAGGGGACCACTAAGGGGTATATAAAAGAGACTTCAGATACAGTATTAGGGACCACTAAGGTATATATAAAAGACTTCAGATACAGTATTAGGGACCACTAAGGTCTATATAAAAGAGACTTCAGATACAGTATTAGGGACCACTAAGGTCTATATAAAAGAGACTTCAGATGCAATATATATAATAAACAATATTAATGTTAATTCTTCCTTCTCATCTTGTGGCTTTACATTTACTATCGGATTCGTCCATCCACCTTCGTTCAGCAGCGAACCCCAAACTTCCCTTTCAAACTTCCGGATTCAGAATTTTTTCAATAAAAGCCTTAGCGCCAGAAAATGACTTAACCAAGTAAACAACATGTGGGTCAGTACATTGTAACTTGTTGACAGTTGCTGTTAGAGATTTTACTTTGCTATTAATGGTCAAAGTGTTTATACTGCTTTATGTTACAGACCGAATTGTGTTTTCATTTGTGAACTTTGCCTTTCCTTGTATATGTGTCAGCTCACACAGAAACTTTGGATGTAGCTGGCTTAACAGCAGGCTTCCTTATTTGCTTACTTCCTATTGTGTGAGTGTCTATGCCCTCTTGATTGAATTGATTTAATTGATCACCTCTGTGTTGTATGTGTGTATTAGAGTGCGGATCGGGCCGGATTTTTCTGTCCGAGCCCGACACAGTTAAAATCGCATTTGTTTCTCATACTAATGACACATGTACGTTTGTTTGTGTGGAAAGCCGCTTTTATTAAGCAATTGTAGGAAGGCATTCGGAAATGTCAACAGATGAGCATCAATGCACAGCTGACTTTCCTTCGTTTTCAATAGTTTAAAATCTCCTGCGGCCAACTTCTTTTTAACATCTTCCATCGTTGCGCTGCCACATGGAGCTTAATACGCACGTCTTTGGTTGTCACAGCACACAGGAAGACGGATATTAGGGTAATATTTGACATTTATTTTAAGCTGTTTTAAATTCTAAATGTTCAATGCCTTATCGCGCTGATGTGACCGAGCCCGACCCGAACCCGAGCATCCTTTCTAAAAATCTGTCCGAACCCGGCCCGACCCGTCGGGTACCGTCGGGTCCCGTCGGGCTCGGGTCGGGTATCCATCCTCTAATGTGTATGTCCTTTTGAACTCAAATGTCATCCTATTGTCTTGTGTAGTGTGCGGTTATAGGTCGCACACGTTTCTGCATACATCGTGTAAAACTTACTTCACTCATACTATAAAAAGGCTGCACTGAAGGAGAATGTTGGAGTTGGTCTGGAGATTGTCAGGGGTGACACTCAACAGCTCTCCTTGCAGCAAGTAAAACTTGTCGTGTCTCCTGTCTTCTGTTGATTACTGGAAAAGTCTTGGTTACAAACCTGTGGGTAACTGTCAAAGTACCCAACATTACTATAGTCAGCATAACAACTTCTTGATGTTGCATCACACATTACCTGACGTAATGGCACATGATTCCCCTGCAGACAAGATCATGTCTATTAAAACATTGCAACCTAGTTTGAGTGGCGACACTCAGCAATGAGCAGGAGACAGAAGGAAGAGAAGATTGGAAGAAGAAACACCCAGAGTAAGCATTACAGGGCTCAACTTTTTCTCACAATTGTCACTGTTACTGCTTTCATGATGCACCTCCAAAAAAACCTAAAATAAGAAAGAAACTATCCATATTGGTGTATGATCTGTCATATTGATATCTGGGGAAGGCTGCAGGTTTTCTGTTGTTTGCACACTAGTGTTGTGGTGTCTTGATTCCTAAACTACTTGTTCCAGTTCCAGCATTGTGTTGTTGTTTCAGGTTGATGGAGAACTACACCTACAACAGCTACACCCTCCAACTGGAGGGGTTAATTGTTTCAGAACAGTCTACATACCCTGTCTTTTTCTTTTTTGTTTTCTGCTACCTGTTCATAATAATAACAAATGTTGGCATTGCTGTTCTGATTTTCGTTGACAAAAACCTCCACCAGCCCATGTATCTGCTGTTTTGCAACCTGCCTTTAAATGATGTACTTGGAAACTCTATCCTGGTGCCTCGATTGATGATGGACTTGTTGCGTCCTCCCTCTGAGCGCCTCATCAGTTATTATGAATGTGTGGTCCAAGCTTTTATCTCACATGTATTTGGGACCACTTCCCTCACGGTGCTCATGATTATGGCCTTTGACAGATATGTGGCCATCTGTGATCCCCTGCGCTATGCTGCCATAATGACCAACAAAATGGTGATGAAGCTGACAGTTTCTGCCTGGGGGGTGGCCTTAGTGACGGTTGGGATTCTGCTCGGTCTGACCATCCGGCTGAACAGATGCAGGACTCTGATCGCAAACCCTTACTGTGACAATGCGTCTCTGTTCAAACTCTCCTGCGAGGATGTGTCTATTAATAATATTTATGGCCTAGTTTTCACTGTAGTTCTGTTCTCAAGCTCTATAGGCAGCACGGTTCTCACCTACACTAAGATTGCAGTGGTCTGTGGGACCAGTAAGAATAAGTCTCTGAACAGTAAAGCCTTGAAGACCTGCAGCACTCATCTGACTGTGTATCTGCTTATGTTGGTCACTGGATTGGCTAATATTGTCCTGCATCGCTTCCCTCAGTACACATCCTACAGGAAACTCAGCGCCATTTTGTTTCACATCATTCCCGGCGGCCTCAACCCCATGATCTATGGTCTGCAGTCCAAAGAGATACGGGGATTCATGTCCAGTTTGAATTTCAAGAAAGTATTGCACGTCATTGTAAAGAGAATTTAAGACTGTTTTATTTGTAAAATCATCAGTGTAACATATAATTTGACTAAAGGTGCTCCACAGAGACAGAGTGCATGTTCACCTTTTCAAATAAAACTCAGTAATGAGAGCTGATCTCTGACAACTGTGGTATATGAAACATTGAGATGCCGTGTGCAATCTGTGCAATAAACACCAACAGTGTAATTTCTGAAAAAAAACATCAGTTCTATCTTTATGACTGTAAATTGTGGCAAGAAAAGGAAAAAACATCTGTGTTCTCTTAATTATGGGGCAACAGTATTTTAAACTGAACTTCAAAGCCCAGAATCCTTAGTGCTAACCTTAAGCCTGATTATTTTATACAAGGCCTATAGTACAATGACCTGACAATGAAATTACCTTAAACACTAACACACCTGTACAGTCAACTCCAGATGTTGACTATTGCATGAGCCTCAGTCAAATTAACCCGTTTCACAGTGTTTTATATCACAAATATTAGATTTCTTTCAATCAAATTGTCCCAAAACAACCTTAATGATTGCATACAACAGTCTTCAGGTAAATAATGATTACTGTCATTGAATTTTCTTTGGGTGTTTTATTTCTTCATATAGAATTTGAATTCTTTTTTTTATGCTTTCAAACCAGTATCCGGACTAAACTTTGACATCTACCCATCTGAGATCCACTAAACATCTCTGATCTGAACTATTAGTCAAAATAATTCATCATTTTGGCCTTTTTTACTAAAAACCTATGTATAATTTGATATAAATGAGGTTTATTGACCATGAAATCCAATAATAAATGTAAAAAAAGCGCCAAAAGCATGGAAAAAGTGACACATAAATCAGAAAAAATGACAAAAACATCGGAAAAGCTAAAAAAATAAAAATAATTTTGACCTTTGACCAAGGTCATGGTTAACGGGAACACAACACAAGGGTTAACCAGCAAGCTTTTCCAATCTTTGATAGTCAGAAATGTTCTTATTCTCTACAAATACTTCAGCTTACAGGCCCAGGTAGACATTGTCTTAATTGGACAGTATCACTCTATCAGTCTGGAACCCAGGGCTGTAGTCAAGACCACCTTAGTCGAGTCCAAGACAAGTCCAAGACCAGGACTCGAGTACTACAGCCCTGCTGGAACCGGCTTTTATGCTTGAATGGGAAAATTAAGAATCGTACGTGA